>MU223986.1:3169700-3193284 GCA_018584345.1 Thuja plicata | reverse complement strand
GTATTTTCTGAGACAGTCACACATTCACCATCAACAAACTACTCTCTTACATTTGCAGTCTGGCTCTAATACCATGTTAAGTTTTAGGATAGCTGCAAATGTAATAGCACTCTATTTTTGTATGTGTATGTATTTTCCAAATGCAACAATCTCTCTTTCATTTATATTAGGAATGAGGCTAGGAGAGACATGTCCCTTCATGGGACATGTCTATTCATTATTATTTATAAGAAAGGACATGCCTCTTCCTATTAATCATAAGTTAATCAATCTTATAATGTTTCATCAATCAATTACTAATTAAGAATAATTTAATAATTTAATATTAAATATTAAATTTCATATGATTAATAATAATATAACATATATAATATATTATTATTAATCAACATGTATTATATATATTCTAATGATCATACGCCTGAAGCTACAAACATTAACAGTGATCCAACCTTCTTCAACACTAGCAACCTTTTTCCCGCTAGCACAACGAATCAAAAGTTGAAGATCCAACACCCAGCAAAGGAGTTGAATCTTCCAGTGAAGCAACCAGCATAGGGCCATCATTTGCCCCAGCCAAAAGGGCGAACAAGAAAAGGAACTACAAAGTCAGAACCAACAACTGACAAAATACCAACAGGGCCAGCAGAACCAGCCCCCTCAGAACCACCAGCAGAAGGCCTAGCATCATCCAACGAGGAAAGAGTAGGTCCAGGTCTAGCAGAAGGGACATGAACAGAACCAACAACCCCAGCAGACCCAACAAGAGCAACAAGAGGAAAATCAAGACGTGATCCAACCTCCTCAATAGCATGCACATGATTTCCTCTATCAGGAATAGCCTCCTTCCCAGATTAAGTGGATCTTTTCAAGACAGTGTAATGTTGGGTAGAAGCACCCTTCCACCAAGAGGGAGAAGATTTCTTCTTCTTGGTATCAAATCTACAATGGGAAAATATGTGACAAGTCTTAAAACATTTTTGACACCTAAAAGGGATACCTTCGTAGTCAAGCTGTTGGGTCCAAGATCCCAAGGATGATTCAATTTTGATTTTAGCTGGAAGGCCCTTCGAGATGTCAAGATCTACCAGTATGAAAGCCAAGGTGGAATGATACGTATTGTCAAAATCATTATTAGTCATCAAGAAATCCCCCTAAGCCCCACCCACTTCCTCAAGGATGGAATCATGCCAAAGATGAAGGGGCAGGTTTGGGAGTCTGACCCATATAAGGATCTTACTAAAGACTGCAGTGGAAGGATTGAAAGAAGGGTGCCACGACTTTACCATAAGCATAAATTTTTCATCCTCCCAGCAGAAGAAGTAATCACATAGGATCGTAGCTCTATCCTCAACATTATCAAACTTTGCAATGAAAAAACCTTTTGCCATTGGAAAGGTGTTAATGGTACCTGATAATTTTGGTTCCCAGCTTTGAGAAATCCAGTCATGTAGTTGGGAGAGGCTAGGACATAATCTCTGAAAAAGACAAATCAGTCCGTGAGACATAAAGATATCATTGCTATTCAACAAATCCCCATCTGTAGTAGAGGAAAACTTGACAAAGATAGACTCGCAAACAGGAACCGAAGCAATGGAAGACCCGTTATCAATGGGATCCCTAAGTCCTTTCCTAGTCGTAGTCGACTTGGAAACAACGTCGGCAAAAGACCCTACCATCCCTACAGAGGCCTTAGGCACAATACCAACGTCCCCCAAAGAAGAAGAGCACAAAGTGTCAACCGTCATCAACACCCCAGTCGTAGCCATAGAGGGACTCGACGCCACCACAACCCCCAACAGAGCAAAGCAAGAAGGGTGAGTGGAAGGCAGCACCACGGATGAAGGAAGTCACGTCAGCAAAGGTCCAGCTCGTACCTGCGTAGGAGTCACATCCTGCTCCAAACCCTCAGCAGACGGGCGGAAGGCATTGTCATGCACGTGGGAGAGGGAAGATTCATCGTCACTAAATCCAAGGTGTTAGTTTTGCTATAAGTTATATAATATAAATTATATAATTTATACATTTTAAATTATATTTAATTATAATTATATATTATATAACTATAGATACTATAATTAAATATTTTAACTATGCATTATAAATTATAAAAAAATTGTATTGGATATAATAAAACCAAAATACAGAGAAGGAACTGTTTAGATATACATCAGTATCAACAGATCATGACCATACTAAACAACATAACCTACTACATCAGTAACATCATATCTAATACAAAAGTGCTCAAAATAAGATGGTAATTTGAGAAGGTACAGTTGCAACCCAAAAATAGAATGTTAAAAAAAGAATGTCTGTGTACACAGATTACTGTCATAGATAACTAGGGGATGTCGAATTATGAGGCACAACTAATTTCAAGGTCGGGAAGAAGTACACAGGCCATGAATGGTAACATAGGGCCCATGTAGGCTAATAAATTATTGAAGGGAAAATAATAAAGGAGCATGCCTAAAAGTAAGGGCTTACATTAATATTTTGGTAAAATTGAAATAACATAGGACCCATATTTGGATTTAGGTGCAATATGAAGTCCCATTATGCATGTTAAAATGGAAATAGACTAAGGTGGGTGCTAAACAATCATGAAATTGTACACACCTATAGGGTTCTTACAATTTACAATGGTACACATTAATAAAGAAAGATATTATCAGATCAATTTTAAGTATGTGAATAGAATACACACACACACACATGCATGCATGCATGCATGCATATGTGTGTGTGTGTATACATATATTATATGTGTGTGTGTTTATGTGTGTGTGTGTGTGTGTGTGTGTTTGTATGTATATGTGTGTGTCTGTGTGCGTGTGTGTGTAACATTCTATATATACATATATGTAGGGATAAAGATATGTCAATAACAATAATGAATTCAATGTGTTAGAGATAATCAAATCTACTAATGTGCGTATATCAAATTATATACAAAGGAAATCTATGATGGCCTAACCTTAATTTCCATTAATACCCATGGAAGGTTAGGTTGGTTTGTGTAGGGAGAGGCGAGTACATCCATCCCAAACTAGGTGACTCCCAAGAGGTGGTATTGGCAGGTGTTCATAAAACCCTTGGGCCAAGTGCTACTATTGATGGGTGTTCATGAAACCCTTGGGCTTATTTGTGAAGGTGGTTTCAAGTGCCCTATGACAGTAATTCCCCATCCTATGTTAGGGTTTAGTAGAGAATTAAGGGATATAGGTTTAAAGGTAGCATTTCTAATTGGTGTTATGAATAAATTAATTATCTCTTAATTTAATTAAGGCACTAATTTGCATTGTAATGTATAGTGTTGCATGTAAAACAAGCAATTCTTAGTTGGGGAGATTACAATTGGTATCATAGCATAATCTTGTCACACTGTGGGGAGTACTTAATGCAAACCTATCAAAGAAAAGGGAGTAAAGCCAAAAATAAATGAACAATTAGCCAATGAAATGAGAACTTTCATGGAAAAAGTCACTCAAACCCTTATTAGCCAAATAGAAAAATCAAACCAAGCACTCCTCTAGGCTTTGTAAAACATGGGAAAATCAATTAATAGCCTTAAAAATAATTCTTCAAATAGGAGAGACATAAGCTCCAACCACTTGGAGAATAATAACGGAACATCAATATCTAAGGTACCCAAGCCACCTTTCCTACCTAGGGAAGATATACCAAGGGAGGAAGAAGGAATTGATCAACCTACAAATAGTTGCTCCACTAGCAGACTTAACCAAAAAAAGGGGCTTTTGATTAGAATGATGCAACACAAAAAGCTTTCTAAAAGTTAAAAGAAGCAAGGAGCTCATGTCCTATCTTGGCTAATCAAGACAAGTCACACTACCCTTTGAATTACAGTGTGATGCTTTAGGAGAAGGAATTGGTGCATTACTTATGCAAAACAAACACCCCATTACTTTGAAAGTCACAAGCTTATAGAGACTGAGAAACATTACTCTATCTATGACAAAGAGATGTTAGCTATCATGCATGCCTTAACCAAATTTAGACAATACTTGGTATGCGGAAAATTCAATGTTAAAACTAATTATACCAGCCTAAGACTCTTTATGAGTCAAAAAGATCTCAATGACCGCCAGCAAAACTGGGTAAGCAACATTTAGGCTTACATGAACTTTGGCATTAGGTATGTCGAAGGAACCAATAAAGTGGTAGCAAGTGCTTTATCCTGACGAGGCCACTTAAATAGCATAAGTAGCATCACAAGGGACAAGCAAAATGATATCATTGTAGAATGTGCGAAAGATCCACAATCCAATGAGATAATTGAAGGAAAGGTATCAAATGATGGATATAAGATAGTGGAAGAACTCGTTTTATATAAAGATAGAGTATTCCTTGGGCAAAATTACAAAATAAAGAGGAAAAGTGTGAAAGAGTGTCATGACAACCCTTTAGCGAGACATCTTGGCTATTACAAGACCTATAAACAAATAAGGGATAGGTATTCTTGGAAAGTCTTCAAAAGGGATGTTTTGAAATATGTTCAAGAATGTATGACTTTTCAAAAGAACAAGGTTGAGAAGAACCATCCACTCAGTCTATTACAACCATTGTCCATCCCAAATCAAAAGTGGGAAGGCATTTCAATGGATTTCATCACTAGGTTACCTAAAGTATAGGTAAAAGATTTCACCTTTGTGGCAGTGGATAGATTGACCAAGTATGCTCATTTCATTGTAATATCTACCCACTATAAGGAACCCTAGATAGTAGATGTATTCTTCAGAGAGATCTACAAACTGCATGGATTATCAAAGAGCATTATTAGTGATAGATAGAAAATTTCTTAGCTTATTTTGGCAAGAACCCTTTCAACTAACAGGAACTTAATAACTCCTAGCACAAGTTATCATTCGCAAACAGATGGGAAAACTGAAATTGTCAACAAATGGATACAAAGGTACCTCAAAAATTATGTTGTTGACCAGCAAAAGGCATGGATCAAATGGTTGCATCTAGGGGGTTATTTCTACAACACCACCTACCACATGTCAATTGGGATGAGTCCTTTTAAGGCATTATCTAGATATGAGGCCACCACTTTCATAAACTTGATATCCCAAGATAGTAAAGTACCAAAAGAAAATGACTTTCTATAGCAGAACATAGATATTATGAAGACTCTCAAAGACAACCTTCACCACGCTCAAAACCAATAGAAAATATATTAAGATCAAAAGCATGTGGAAAGGACATTTGAAGTTGGAGATTTAGTTTTCCTAAGATTACAACCATACAAACAATCTTCAATCAAGGTAAGCGTAGAAGATAAATTGAAGTCTCGGTTCCCTGGGTCATACAAGGTCCTAAGGAAAATAGGTGAAGTGACCTATGAGATAGAGGTACCAGAGAATAGCAGGATCCACATTGTTTTCCATGTATCAAGACGTAAGAAAGTTCTTGGGCAACAAGTCAGTCCCTGTACAGAATTGCCACCACTCGATGACAAAGGTAAACTTATTTTGGAAACTAAAATTATCCTTGATATGTGAGAGAAAAAGCTAAGGAACAGAACTAATTCTGAATAACTAGTGAAATGGAAAAGGTTACCTAAGGAGGATGCTACATTGGCAGGAGAAGAGATTATTTCCCATCCCAATCTTAAAGTGCTTAAGGACAAGAAAATTCAGGAAGAGCGGACGGTCAGAAACTGTACCTAATCCATGTACCATATAAATGTATTTTCAATCTAATTTATTCAGTAAATAAATTGATCAAAATATTTTTTATTTTAGATTAATATTTTTTTATAATTTATATATTATAAATTATATACACTTGTACATTTTATATTATATATAATTATACTTATAATTTATATATTATACAATTATAGATACTATAATTATATAGTATAATTATGCATTGTAAATTATATACTTTATAATTATGCATTATAAATTATACATTATATTTTAATTAGGAATTATATAATAAAAACTATAAATCCCTAGGTAATCGGTTGTCACCCATCACAATTAGAAAATGATTAAGACATTCATGATTTTGAGATACGAAATCCTTGGAAATGCTTAGTAAAAACTGATAAGCAAGTCAGCAATTAATCAGCAAATGACATGTCGATTCTAATCAATAAGATGCAGTGATCCAATCCAAATGAGATATATATATATATATATATATATATATATATATATATATATATGGAGACTCGATGGATTCCCAAGAGAACACAACACATTAGAATAAAATTGTGGAGTAAGGATTGTTGGAAAGTAGCAGGTCCATATCAAATCCAGTCTAAGGGAGGTATGAACTTTAGATGTTTTCTATTTACTAGTAATTAAGTTCAAGACCACCATGTAAGCATGGGGTTATACTTGAGAATACATCTGATTACATTGTGTTCGTGTGTATGTATATATATAATAAATATATACATATACATATATGTATGTATAATATTGTATATATACATATATGTAGGGATAAAGATATGTCAATAACAATAATGAATTCAATGTATTAGAGATAGTTGGATATACTAGTGCGTATATCAAATTATATACAAAGTAAATCTATGTTGGCCTAACCTTAACTTTCATTAATACCCATGGAAGGGAAGTTTGATTTGTGTAGGGAGAGGTGAGTAAATCCATCCCAAACTAGGTGACTCCCAAGAGGTGGTAGTATTGGCAGGTGTTCATAAAATCTCTGGGCTTAGTTGTGGAGGTGGTTTCAAGCACCCTCTAACAGTAATTCTCCATCCTCCATTAGGGTTTAGTAGAGAATTAAGGGGTGGGTTTAAAGGTAGTATTTCCAATTGGTGTTATCAACAAATTAATTATCTCTTAATTTAATTAAGGCACTAAGTTGCATAGTAATGTATAGTGATGCATGTAAAACAGGCAATTCCTAGCAGAGGACATTACATTCTGCTTTATAGGCACGAGGTCTGTATAGTATAATACATCTTGTTTACATCAATTTATTTGGTCATTGATTGGTGAAATAGATTCTTGTTTGTTGCTTCTCATTTTTTGGTGGAGGTTTGGTATTGGTGTGCAGCACGGGCTCCTGAGTATATCGAAAAATATGTCAGTCTGAGACCTAATGACAACTTTTACAATATTTTGACTTTTCAATTACAAAATATTCTTGGGAACTTGTGCCCATTACAATTTTTATTTAGCATTTAAAATATGTCACTTGATGTAAAGCTCCAATCTTGATGCTTGATCCATTCGCATAGGCCAAAATATTGCATCGCTTCAAAATCGTCAACCCTCGGGTCATCTTGCAGAATTTGATTAACTAAAATCCAATAATTGGTTGAAATGGAAATGTGCATCAACTTTCATAACTATCTTTCCACACTTTATCACTAGGCCATTGGAAGGCCAAAATTCTAGTAATCTTCTCATTATGAATGATATATTGAGCATCTATGATTGCTCTTAATTCCTTGCAAAAACTATTACATAACTTTTTCAAAGAAACTGATTCATCCAAAATTGAATTTAGTAGCCCTATGTTCAATTTACCATTAATACAAACAGAGGATACTACCTTAGGGCTAAAACCGCTAAGTTCTAACTTCCATTTTTCTAGGGTTTTGGCCTAACCCTTCTCATTCTTTGATCTTCATCTAATCAATTGCTTTCAACTTCTCAATCAACAGCTTATCAAGCTCAACATATGTGAGATAGCCTCATCCAAGGCACACATTGTCTCAGCCACACTTTGCAACTTAGATGGCTTTTCTAGAATCATAGCTGGATGACATGACTAGCTACTTGATGGTTGCATTTCTTGGCATCCATCTTCTTATAATCTCATTGAACTATTTGGATCGTGTTCATGCTTTTCCAAGGCATGGTCAAGGTCTACATATGCCTTATATCTATCATCTACTTTTCCATTTATTTTATTGGCCTGTGGTTAACTAGATCTAAAACCATTTTACTAAAGATTTGTGGTTTATCTCCTTTCATCTCTTACACATAATTCTTTAGCTCTTTAATCTATGCTAGTCGAGAAACCCTTATTTGACGGAAAGGCTTCACCTAACTCTAATGGACTTGCAACAATTTTGACAAGGGCACTAGAAGATGTCAGCTCTTTATCTTCAAGAACTCTTCACTTTATTAGCACTTTCGTATACTTTGTTGCAAGTCATTATAATCTTGTAATATAACTTGCTAACAATTGCCTGGCTAAAAAATGGTGTGTCCACAACTAACACAACTCCCTTAAGAGTTGGAGTTTTTGACACTCGTCTCAAAATGAAAGTGCTCCTCATTCTCCAACACTATTCAAAACATTGGGCTTATATGTCTCAAAAGTTGAACCAAATCCTAACCTAGAAGCCTCTTCAACTTGCTCGTCTGTGGAGAAGACTTCTTTGTTTTTCTTTCTAATTGTAACAAATGTCAAGGCACTTGATATACCCTGATTTGGCAAAACAGCATGCCAATACTAAACACCATCTGCCTCCCTTTTATCGAGAGCGATGTTATCCACCTTGAAATCAAAATGTGACAAGACTTCATATGCCACCTCTTGCCACTTTGATTAACCAAACTTATTTCTTTCTTTTGCAACTTTGTTCTAATATGCAACTTGTCTTCCCCTTACCACAAGATCTCCAATTTTTTGGCTTTGGTAAACTCATAATCTAATTAAAAACTATTTGCAAGCTAGGGCCCTTATACCCCCAATATTATCATCATCAACCTTCAAGTAGTCAATACTTATATTAGTTGGTATTGCATGCACCATCATCCTATTAGTGCATATTCAAACTGGGTAATCTCTAATACGTCTTGAGCACCTCCTACATCAATAATTTCTATAGAAGTTTTTACCCTCTTAATTTGTCAACTTTTGGCCATGACAACATCCTAAGATTACTCCTTAAGTTCCTCACTTCTAGCTCTAACATAGGGCTTTATTAGAACATTAAGGTCTCTTTGGATAGAAAGTCTCTCTTCTTCTACAACCTTCAATTGATCTACATAAGCTAACATCATTTAATTTTGACCATCATATCACTTTCATCAACAAAGAGATGACAAGTTGGATCTTTCTACATTTTCTCCTTTGCTTTGACAATTTTGATCCATTTTCTTCTTTTATCACTCACATCTTCAAATGAGAAAGCATTCCATATCATATCTTCTTCAAAGTTCATCTCATGATGAAAAGGTGACTTCTTGATGCTAATCTTCACTGCCTGAATGAGTCCTTCTGAATCAAAGTAGATTCTTGCAATAGCGTGAGACGTATTGTACTTCTTTTACAAAGAATATATCTGGTCAGAACCATCATTCTTAGCTACTTGAAAATCACACCATTTCAAAGAGGTGGGAAAGAAAGATCACTTCTTTTTGTTACACATTGTTAACAGGTTTGTCATTGATGTCAAAGAGTAATTTGTAGATTTGTTTAAACAAATGATACTAATGACAAACAAATTAAAGATGGGAAAGTGTGACAAATACAAAGGCAGATACAAAAACATGTCTGAAAACTATATTATGCTCATTGAATGATAGATTAAGATCATATTATTGAGCACATACATGCAGAAATATAATTTCCAGGAGTCTCATGAGCACATACATGCAGAAATATAATTTGCAAGAGTCTTCAGTACAGAGAAGGATTGATTTAATTGAAGGCAAACAATCTTTTAATTTTTTAAATATGTGGGGGCTACTGAGAACATATTACATAATGATCTTTGGTTTTTATTAAAGATAGAGGCAAAACAAGGATGTTGTCCCTTACACAACTACAACCCATAGGCGTCAAAAGATATCAACGACACGAGTAAAGGTGTTGGCTAAAATACAAGGAGGTTAATAACAGACCTTTAATTAACAGTACACTAGCCGAATAGCTAGTAACCCACATCAGGGGTGGGTAGACAGCTCGCCCACAGCATGGGGAGGAGAATGAGACACTAGACGACAATTTTTTCTACGTTGTTGGACCACCGTCCAAACGATACAATCACTAGAAACTTCACCACAAGGGGGACCAAGTATTGAATCCCACATTGAGAGATTGTCAGCACCAGGGGCAAAGTGTTGACAAGGTTGCCCATCGTCATCCATAGGTTGGAACAGAACAAGAATAGCAAACTGAGAAGGTTTCACGCAGCTAGAGGGGGTTACACTAACAAGAGATAGAGTAGGGTCCATGGGCCAAATCTGCAGCAAGAGCATCATCCTGAAGCGAATCATCGGTATCCTATGAAGAGTCATCAGAGGGAGAATCAGAAGCTCAGGCAGTCAAATGATCATCCTTCACATCCTTCCGCCAAGTGGCAACACCTTTACGATGCAAGAGGGAAGAATATGTTGCAAGGTGACCAATTGAAAAACATTGATGACATTGAAAGGGAAGGCCATCATAATCCAATGATTGAGTCCATGGTCGATACCCATTGTGGTCGTGGTATCGTCCACTTTTAAGAGACGGCTAATAGACTTTTTGATGGCCTCGAAAACAAGAGTTCTCCCAAAAATGAAGGGGGAGATTATGGAGACAACCCCACTCTAGACGCACACTAATTGGTTCGGTAAGAGGGTTGAAGGAGATTGTCCAAGGTTTGGCAGAAAGAAAGTGAATCTCCCAAACCCACAACTTGCTCAACACCATATCTCGATCATCAGAAGAAGAAAAAACAGCAATAAAAAAACCCCTTTAACACAAAGGAAAAGCTCAATGTTACCATAAACTAAGGGTCTCCAAGAGTGTGACACCCAACTATGAAGGTCTGAAAAAGAAGGCCAAAAACCAGCAAATCTGCAAACCAACTTGCAATGTTGGTAGAAGTCCACATTACCCACCACATCAAGGCCACAAACTACCACAGGTGGGGTCTCAGCACAAGAAAGGAATCGAAGTTTCACCTTTAGAGGGGTAGCAGCGGCAGATCTGGCAACCGGAGCAAAGCTTCGTCCACCAACATGAGGCTTTGGGGGAGGGATCCCCTCATTCACAATCCTAGGAGACTCAGGAACAGTACTTTCACAAGATTTCCCGACATTAGCATAAACACCCCTACCACCAGAACTTGGCGGAGCAGAGGAATCCAACAAATGGCACCCAACACCGGCTCCCCATAAGAAGTCAAAACATCCACATCTGTTGGCTTTGTTGCAATTGCAGCCACCGTAGGCAGCCCAAGGGCCACATTAGCACCCAACAAACCACCCCAGACAAACGCAGATGAATCACAGATGAAAGGTGTTGTTGTCGTGTTTGAAAATGCTTGAGCAGGAGACGGAGCCGTTGGAGACATATTCGCACTGTTATATAATGATCTTTTATTAAAGTTAATGTTTTATAAAGTTTATGGTGATTATATATTGCAATACTTTGAAAGAAGGAAATGGTTGTTAGTCGAGTACAACATAGAGGCAATGTGTAATACATACTTGCTAACACAGGATATTGGGACGAGCATATCATATTCTATCGACGTACTACAATTTTTGACTTGCTACCTCCTAGAAATCAAGCATTCGAGAAGAACGTATATAGAAATTGTCGGGTCTATGTGCTCTGATCTTTGCTTGTGAATATCGTTTGTAAAAGAGAATTTTAAATCTTCAATGCAGAACGCTCAATAATGATTAAACATTGTTTCTGATATTAAATACACGGGGATTGGAAAAGAACATTCCTTATCTTGTTTTTTATCTTTGCTGGATTATTGGATTATTCGAACAAGGAGATAGAAATACTATATTGGATATACGCAAACAGCAAATGCCAGGTTTTAGAATACATAAATATTTTACTTGGAGCAAATTTGATTTGTGTTTGAAGCCGACTTCCTTGTACAACACACCAGGTTCACTCTGTTATCAAGTTGGCATTCAATCGATCCTCTTAACATCAAATGAATTCTTATACACATCAAATGGAGTTGGACATATTGTTCAAAGGGACATGGTATATATTCTACATCGATTAAGGAGACATTTGAATAAGAAAACAAAGATATTTATTCTTCGTATACACGGTTTGCATATATCAGAGACAAAAATGTCTTCATGGTTAGCTTATGTTTGAAGGTTCATCGCGTTTCTCTACCTGTATGTTTTTTATTTATATGATATATTGTGCAAATCTATTGAAAGTGTTATGTGTATTGAAATATATTGTGCAAACCTATTGAAAGTGTTATGTGTATTGAAGCATATTATTTAAGTCCAATGAAGATGTATCTTTAAAAGTTTTATATGTGAGATAGAGTGTTAGGATCAGTGAACAAGTTTGTGTAAGAAGGGATATATTGGTAAGAAAAGTGGAACAGTAAAGTGAAGACATCTTGAAGATTGAAGATCAAATAAAACAGTGTTTGAAGATTGATACATTTCAAAAAAAGAGGTCTAAAGATCAAGTACAATCATTCTAAAAGTGCTCTGATTATGGAATTATTTTTATCTTATCAAATCTGTTCTAAGGGTGTAAACAAGTTTGTATCAAATATCAAAGATTTGTTAAGTCACATTTGCAGAATTATTCTCTCAAATTGTATTCAGATTACAAAGGAATTGTTGCAGGCTGCTCAAGGTGTAATTTATTGTCTATTCATTTTGTAAGGGGAATCTTCAGAGTTTGAAATTAGTTGTAATTTGTAATTTGATTGTAATTCTAAGTTGGCGCTCAGGCTGATTGAGTAGGTGCTAAATTTGTGAAAGTCTTGGTGCTCTTAATATAAGGGGGTTTGGTGACTCCTTAGGGTTGGTACCCTTAATCATTGTAATTGAACTTCTTCATGAGGTTGGTTTAGGACAGTAGATCCTAGCAGCGATTCCCACCGTAGTTTTCCCATCCTTGGTTTCCACATCGTATCTTTGTGAATTGCCTTTCACTGTGTGATGTTTCTTTTTAATTTTCAATTTGATGCTTTCATTTTCAATATTTAGTTAAAAGCAATTTATCAAAGGACTTAATTGGATAAGAATTTAAGAATTTTTTACAATTGATTCCCCCCCTTCCCACCCCCCTCTCAGTCGTAAATTTGTGTTCTACACAATTTGCACTTCAAATGAGTTCTATTGGATTCATTCAATTGTTATTCTCCTTGGCACACAAACTAGCAACTAATGGGGCTTGAGTGGGCACCCATATATTTTGAATGGAGTGGAGTACAGGTGAAGGTGCCAATCTACCCAATTATGCTTGATTCCAAATAGGCTATTCTCCTTAGCACACAAACTGGCAACTAATGGGGCTTGAGTGGGCACCCATATATTTTGAATGGAGTGGAGCACAGATGAAGGTGCCAATCTCCCCAATTATGCTTGATTACAAATAGGCTATTCTCCTTGGCACACAAACTAGCAACTAATGGGGCTTGAGTGGGTATCCATATATTTTGAATGGAGTGGGGTACAGGTGAAGGTGCCAATCTCCCCAATTATGCTAATTTCCTAGCTCTACAATCCTTTCTAAAAGCCTAAGAAAATCCATTATTTCCTTAGAAATCATTTCCATACATTCACCAAAATATCCCATCAGTTATTTGACAAAGAACTCTTCAAAATGATGACATTTGGGTTCTCACAATCTCCATCCCTCAAATAAGTCCAACAATGGACTAGAATTGTCTTCCTTTTGTCATCAAATTGTCTCACTTGCAAAGTTTAGTCCCACACATTTCTACCAACATATAAAAACATATGGCAAATGAGAGAGTACCATATAAACTCAATTTTTTTTGTCATTGGACTTAATGGTCACCATCTATCTATGCATCTTACATGCCATCCTCTAAAAAATGGTCTCCCGAAAAATCAGTCATGGAAACACATCCCCTATCCCCTGTTGTACCCACCCAAAAACTTGGTGCAACATAGCATATTATTAGTTCTAGATAAATTACACCCTACTTCCATAGTTTAAGTGATAAAAGACATTAATAGGATCTTTCACACAATGACGTCTCAATAATCTTAAACAAACATCAACATGAATCTCATAATTTACTTTTCTCAACCTCTAATGTTGAGAGATTGCAACTAAGGCCTTTTGCTAAGTTGTCGAATCGGGAACGGAAATGGGTACGGGTTCGTGGGTACAAAATGCCGATATGGTAGAAATTATTTGGGGGAGTCGGGTACATTTTCGGTATGTTCATATATATATATATATATATATATATGCAGCTAAAAAATAGAATTAAGTTTAGAATGTCATATACCAATACATATGCTAAACAAAACCATTACAAATTTCAAATTTTGAAACATATCATTCTAATTTAAATTCAGGTTTCTGTATCAAAAAGATCAAGCCAGAATCTCATGATAGATAAGTTCAGAGTTCGCTAATCAGCAGTCTAGGTCTTAAAATTATGTAAAAGATCAAACTAGAATTCCTAAACATTTCGGCATTTAAAAACACAAATCCCAGATGCGTACCCACAGGAGATTCGTTTCAGATTCTGATTCCGGTACGTTTCGTACCCGGAGTCGCCCGGAAAAGTCCCACGATTCAGCAACTTAGAGTTTTTGTGCTTCATATTTTTTTCTGACATTAGCTTTTTGCCATTTTACGTCACAAGACACTCAACCTCATCTTTTCTTGGCTTGCATTTTTCCAAGTTTCATTGACCATTTCTCGCCATGAGTGAACATTCAACCCTAGATTAAATTATTATTAAACTAAACTGGATCTCACTCCAATTAATAGCTACCATTTTTCATTGCATTAAGGCTGAACCAACGTATGCTTTCATCAAACATAGTTTGCCTAAAGGTAAAATAGAAGTGATACTACGAAAGAACTGTAATTTCTAGGTCTTTGTTTCAAGTAAAAAGAGTTTTTCCCATGTACCGTAGGATTTTATTCTTCTTAGTGGATGCATATAGAAAAATCTAAATTTGAACTCACTCAGAGAATCAGAACATTCATCAGTTGATACCATGGCAAATTCCAAAGAGAATTCAAGAAAACAATTTTGTAAATAGCTTTAACACAGAACCAAGTATCTATCTACAATTCACATTAATGATAATGAAATTGACAAATGATCCTGAAAGAATTTTAGCATATACTTGATGTGCGTTGTGGGTAAAACAAGGTCCTACCAGGAACATCCGAATTATATAACAAATTCAAATCATTAGCCCTGTATTAGAACTAAGAAATCTTTTAAATTGCTATTAGCTGATCCTCTCAATTGTTAATTTAAAACATCACTCTACAAGGCACTAGGAAACCTCTCAAAGCTGATTGCATCATTCAAAGAAAAAACAAAAATGCATGTCACTAGCCCTCTAACATTAATCTGGCAGCATCAATCAATGTTTGCCTAAGTTCATTTGAAGCTCGCCCAAGGACTGTATAGCCTTCATTGTCTTCACAATCCACGTCTGCACCATGCCTCACTAGAAGCAAAGCGACCTATAAGAATATAAGAAATCAGATAACTATATAAGAAATTTCTACAAATACTTCATCTTTATTTTCAAAATTGTGAAACATTTTTCTTTTGAAATTTAGGAGTCATAATTTGTATGAATATAGTATTGAAATTATGACAGTTAACAAGTCACAAATTATATTATCTATGATCTGAAGCATAAATTGGAAAGTAAAAGAGAAACATGTAATATGAAAAAATCCTTATAAATATTAGTAATGCAATAGCCTGCAAGAGCACCCTAGAAAACATTAGTGGTTCTTTCAATGATGTGTATGCATGGCAAAAGTTCTGCAAAAGAAAATGTAATACACCTTCAAAAAGCAAGATGAGTGACTATGAATCTCTTGTACCTGCTTGTCGTTGCAGATTACTGCATGCATAAGAGGTGTTTGACCAGTTTTGTCAGTGGTGTCCACATCTGCACCTTCCTCTATCAGCATTTCACACAGTTCTGGGTGCCCTGCACTTGCTGCCCGGTGTAATGGAGTACAACCAAACTGTAGGATATAAGACATAATATTTACTTCGTTGTTTGAAGGGGAATTGCATGTTAAAAGATGATTAACACTAAATTAGCTTCAAAACTTAAAAGAAAACCAAATCGAAAACAGAGGATGGGTGTAACAATATTTAAGTGTGTGCATACATATAATATATATATATATAGCCGACAGAGAATATTGTATGGTCAGTTCAAACATATGAAAATGAAAAATCTTGAGCATCTATTCACTAGCTGTCCGATTTCATTCTTATAACTTTAAGAATAAGCCTTTTAACTCCTTTCATGTGCTTGACATACATAAATAAGTAAGAATTTCAGAAATCAACATATATTATATGTATGTATGTCACGCAAATGAAATAAGTTCAGAGGCATATTCTTAAAAGTTAATAATATAATAATGGAACGCGACAACTAGCAAACAGATGCTCAAGATTTTCACTTTCATATGCTTGATGCCCGTACCATCTTATTTGTCAGCTTCTGTGTACAAGTGCCAAGAAACCATTGAAGGAAGAATGGCAATGAAAATATATAAGAAAACAAATAAGAGTATATGAATCAACCATGTATCTGTCAGAACAGCCTATGTGCCAAAAGACACTGCTACAGACTATATATGCACAGACCTTATCCTTTTGATTGATTTTGGCCCCATGAACAATCAGAAAATGGGCTATTTCAAGCCGCCCCTTGCTGGCAGCATAATGTAGAGCTGTGCGTCCTCCTTTATTTGCAATAGAAACATCTGCACCTGAGCATACAACATTTGTGATTGAATATAGATATAAGGAAAAGAATGTTACCCATTTGACTCCATCACAGTAAATTTTTAACATAAACATTGACAAACTAGATTAACATGTGAGGCCAACAAATAACAAATAAACTTCATGTCTTTCCTTATATTAAATAAGCCTGAAAATACATCACAATATGCTGCAATAACAGCAGCTACAATGGCTGGAATAGCAACAACTACAAACTGAAAACACAATGCTTACACCCACGACAATATGCAAATCGAACAAACTTGGTACAGCTGAGATCTGTCACCATGAAGCTCATTCACAACCTCTAGATGAATCATTCTACAATGCCAGAGAATTTTTGTCCTCTAACTCATGAAACCAAAGGGTTTTTATCCTCTAATCTCCTACAAATCCAAAGGTTTTTGTCCTTGAATCCAATTGCTTGAACACGTATGTTCAAAGCAAGTTTCCAGTTAGGGTTTTTATGTGTAGATTGATGCATAATACCCATGAATGGACACACTCACCTTTTATATCATCCATATCAATAGCTAATATCAAATCCCACCAAAATAACAACTAGATAAACATGAGGACCAAAGGATGTGGAAGATGTAACCACCACATTAATCAATCATGGCCATCAACCTCCAACACCACAAATGCATGTGAAATTGCGCCCCTCAAATTTGAACAATGTTTCTAGATGGCAGAAAACCTTCAGAAATTCTTGTGATGTCAAAACTGGCCATTAATGGCATCCTAGGCCGTACAAGGAGGTAGGTGGGATGAATGTCAAATGTTGGAGTTTGAGGGTGCCATGGAAATGGTAGTGATAAATATAAGATTATATTATATTTGAAGTACATGAATGTCTAAGTTATTAACTGAATTTTAAGGAGAGAAGCCAATTGATAATTATTTGCAATGATTGAAAACAATAGATCACAAGTTTGAAGATTTATGGGGTTTATTTAGTTGGTTTTTTGGAACAAATTGTAAATGGTATATTATCAGTTGGCTTACTTTGAAATGATGATTTTATCATATCACATTATGCTTGTACTCTTGGGACCATATGTGCTACACTTACAAAAGTATCAAAAGCTTTAGAAACTCACATGCTACTTCTATTGGCTAGAGCTGGAGGTTGGAAGCATCGAAGTTTGGAGATTTTTTATCATCTCAAATTACCTTCTTGCTCAAAGATGATACACTGCATGAGAACCCCTTTTCATTCCCTTTATGAAGCATGGGGGGAATGGCAGTTGTTTATGATTTGCAGATAATTGAGTTTATCTCAATCTACAAACTTGGTGAGTGCCTAAGGATAATTGAGTTTGTCTCGATCCACAGTTTTGCAGGTTTGTATTTGTGGATAATTGAGTAAATCTCGATCTACAAATGGAGTAGTGTGTGTTGTTAATTGAGTTAGTCTTGATTCATAGTTGATTGGTGGTTGTGTTATTGTGGATAATTGAGTTTGTCTTGATTCACAGTTGGTTGGTGGGTGTGATGTGAGTCTCAATTTCACAGTTGGTGTATTTTATTGTGGATAATAGAGTTAGTCTCAATTCACAAGAGGAATTATGTGCTTGTGGATAATGGAGTATGTCTCAATTAACAAGTGTTTTGCATTTTTGATACTCATGAGATCCACCGATGGGTTCAATTTGGTGTTTCCCATGTGAGTGAGGAGAATTGGTGAGACGCTTCATCAAAATTTCTAGAAGGGTTGTTCTATTGAATCCCTACAGTATTAAAAGAGGGGGGATGTTGGAATAATATTACATCAATAGTTAGATTATAGGATAGATAAATAATAAATAGATTAAAATGTTAGTAGATAATAAATTAATAGGTTACTTTATTGTTGGAAAATAAAACAAAAGTTAGCTTTTGGGAAGTTTGGCTAGTTGAACAATACTGTGGCTTTTATAAAGCTCATTGTATTCAATGTACAAAATCGTCCAAAAATCAATATCTTATTTTATGTTTTTGACATTGCTCTACCATTTTGAATAATTCTTCTAGCACATATTCTTGGCTAACGAGACAAACATGAATCATAGATTCACAACCTTCAGAGGTTCATGCACCATGTATGTTAGGAGATGTTGTAGCTTCCTCATAGGCATATACAAACAAGACTTCTTAGCTTAACGTTTTTATCCTACAAACATCACCAAATCTTGTATCCATCCTTCTACAATGCTGGATGATAAATTGTTAGTTGTTCATCCTTTGCCATAGAATTTGACATAGACTAAAGCCAAATTGATCTCTAGTGTTCACATTCAGCTGCAACGTCCCTCAATTCCCTTTTCATGTTAAGGATCTTTCTTTCAAATTGTTATTCCTACTAGGACCATATGGCTTTTAGCTTTTCTAAATTATCAAACATGAGTTCATTTTGGGTTCATCCTCTCTAGTTGCATTACTCATTATCTTTCACTTTTTTGATAGAAAAGTTCAAATTACATTAATGTATGGGGTGTTAAATATATCGAGATGGTACCAAGTTTCTAGCAATATACACCATTGCATTGAGGATTATTCCAACAAAACACCAAAAACCCAATTAACTAAAACTAAACCATAAGATTTAAGGAATATACTCCTACAAGAACTTGTAAAAATAAATTCCAACGCATTCCTCGGATTGAGATCTCTCTCTGTACAATAAGGCCCAAAAGAAATGGAATCAAAATGTCCAACATTGGACATAACAAACCTAAGGATCCTCTATATAGAAAAGTGCTTATCTCTTTGGTAATTGGAGGAAATAGGCATGTCCCATAGTGTGTTCCTCCTCTTGCATGGGTCCACAAGCCCCATCAAAAACAGGGTTTTGAATGCCATGCTTCCAAATATTGTCATTGAGAAATTTCAAACTCCTGTTGATGGTTTGCAGTGCTGCCACTATGGCACTTTCCTACATTTTTCACTACTTTAATGATAGTTACTTTTTAACAATGCCAAATTTTTCGTTGCATATTTAGACTTCACCAAAAATAACCATGTCTTCTTAACAACACTTCACAAGCGTCCATAAACATTCAGAATACTTCCTTAAGCAACACACATCCTTTTCAAAATGTGATCCAGCTCAACTTGCAGAATAGAACTTGAATTGATTCAGAATAGCTTGGCTGCCTCATGAAATATCCTACTTCTCCCTAGCATATCTGCAATAAGTATGGCAGTGAGCAAAAATATAAATATCTAATGTTGCCACTACAACATGAATGTAACTTTGAAGACGACAGCATCTAAAACTTTATATTCAGCTCCAATCAGTGCCTCAAGAGTAGTAACTTAAGTTACATGATTGTTTGTAATATGAGAAGCCCCTAGCCAAACAACCTCCCAAAGCTTCAATCCCAATTTAAACATCAACCACCTACCCATTCTTCTATAGATTAATTTATTCACCAGGCATAACAATGGTTACAGACATTTTTAAACACAAAGCAAGTATTGTATAAACTTTAAATCTCAAAATGATGTAACGATTTAGGAGGCATAACTCTCTAAGCTTGATAAATCCTCTGTGCGGTATAATTTTCTACTTCCAAACTAAATCCCATAATTTAGTTAACAAAAGATTGTGTGCCAATATGGATCCTATTGTAAACAAAGAAGCATACATGAATATAAAAAAAACATGATGTGCACAGGCTTGGCATTGATTGTATATTCGAAAAATAGCTCCACTTGTTTAAGGGCAAACTTTTCCAACCGGTGATATAAATGGTCTAAAATGTTGGATGTCCATTAGGTTATATATACAAGATTTTATATTACATAGTCTTGCACAAGTGATCTTTTGTTTGTGTTCTTGAGCAATATCATTTGATAAAAGCTTGAGAACCAATTAAAGGTTGGAACCCGTGCTGTCCAAATTCTAATCAGTTAATTTGCTTGAAAGAGGTCCTTGTGACTACATTCAATTGAGTAGTCCAAGCTCGAAACTCAAAATAAGATTCTTATATTAGGGGCCACCACAACAAATGAGACCCATCGAATGTCTCCAATTTGAATGTGACCCTAATATCCAACATCTTGTGAAACTTTTGTTTCATCTTGTTTGCAAAATGCAGTTTGTTTTGTATGGACAATGCTTCATTAGACACGCACCAATTTGATCCATTGTTCACAAATTCATACTAGCTCCAGTAAGTAGACACCCGAGCCATTATTTGTAAGTGTAACCATTCTTCTTGAACTTTAAGAATATGGTGATCTTAATGGCCCTCGTATGATGTGTACTTTCTTCATGAGGAGGTTCTTTACCACTCCCCTACATTGTACCCTCTCAACATTAATCACTAGCTCACAAATCTTAGAAAAATAAGTTGCCCAATGGTTGCACCCTATTATACCCCCATTAGTTCAGAACAGACATTAATTTTGTACCTATTACTCTCGTGCCTCCTCCCTTCATTATTGAATCTCCAATCTTAGCCAATTCATCGTACCTCCATAGAATGTCATATAAATTTGTCACTTGTATGGCACCATTACTATGCATCTTTATCCAAATAGGGGTCACTAGAAGGGGATCCGGTGTTCACAACATGATGACTCTCATGATTGGCCTTCGTGTGATAATCCATCGTACAGCCTTTGAACGTGAGACAATTGAATGGCATTGTTTACTACATTACATCACTCAACTACATGATACCTTATACAAGATTACAATAAGATCATTAATCCAAACCTCATCACATTCAATCTTTTCCTTACATTCAGATTTCATTATATAAGAATTCCATCAATAAATGTAACATATAAATTCTAGATTATTAATTATGTACTAAATTCCTGAGTACAAACTAAGAGCCTAAGTTCAAAATATTGGACTGCACAATATGAGGGCTAACACAAGCCAATTGGATTTCCCTCCCATCGTTGAGTTAGCAATGCACATACTGATTGGAATGTTAAAGTTCTTGAAAGGTAACAAAACTTTATTGGATCTGTAAAACTTAGATTATTCCAGACCTAATTATCAAAAATAAAATGCAGCATCTTCCTTTAATCCACTTCTTGAAACAGAAGAGACTTTCATTCTTCTTCCACATCAATGAAACAACCCAAGCTGAGAATCACAACTTTTGGATCCAATTAAACAATATCTTATCTTTATTATCTGCTGGATCTACTTCTTTAAAATCTTCAATATGCAGCATTCATTGTTGTAAACATTGGCCCTCATGATAATTATGCTACTTCCCTTTTGCTTCATCCTGTTTTGGCTTCAGTTACAGTAAATTCTTACGAGTGAGCCATCAGTTTTTGCGAGAAGATTTCTTCCCCTTTAGGTTCCTTGCATTTGTGCTTGAACAGTTAACTCCCTGTTATGGGTTGTAGAACACCACATATGCTGCAGAGTTCTATTCAAGGGGCCGCCAAAATGGTAGCTTTCAATATACAAAGTAAATGCAGACGCACAATTTCCTTTGGCAGAGTTTATATTAAAACATTTATCTTTAAATTTTGTCATTCAAATGTTACATCGCCAAAGAAATTGATGGTTAGACCCCTCATTGTTGTCTAAGAATATCAATTTGTAATGTCCCTTGCTAGACTTAGGTTAGCATTAACCAATATTTAATATACTTAAGGCTTAAATTGAATTGATCAAGACATATTGTGTAATATTCCTGCCTGGCTGTAGTTGTTGTTTGTCTGCAATAGTTCATGTATTTGGGGAATTCCTTGTTTGATGTCACCAAACATGTGACTGTGATTGTTTTAAATTTTGTATTCAATGTGTAATGCAACATATATTATCCATAAGATACATGCGATGCTATTGCTGAGATGGTATTGATTTATAAACTTCCACTAAAGATTTGTTTACCAACATGAACATAATACAAATGTGGATATAATGCAACCAGTATAAACACAGTCTGATCAAAGCTGAGTAACAATTTTCTTTCCCATACCGATTACAAATATAAATGGTTAGAAGAAGAGAAACTAGACTGGGTTTATGCACCTTATATTGTTGATGGCCAACTGATCATTGTGCGGCTATTTGAACAGCCAACCCGAGACTGGGTCCGACGCTACTGAGTGTTGCCGCTTCCTACTGGAACAGTCACCGTCCACTGTCTGCACTACCCTTTTACTAATTGCCCGCACAGACTTAAGAGTCTGCGTTCAGTATTCACCTCAATGCTGACCTCCGCAGCAGTTCACAAAACTGTTCTCCATCACCTGCGACGCCTAGCTGGGACAAGGCAATATCTGTGCCGCGCTGGACAGACTGGAGTGGTGTGTTTATGTACCGCCCAATGGTCCCTGTGCTGCGCTGGACGGGCTGGTGTGAGAATGCAGATATCCCGCACACTGCTAACGTGCCCAGATGGTGTAGCTCTCTCCTGAATGAAGGCCCGCGTTTGCTAGAGTAACGTGGAATACTGTCTTTTTTCCCAGCTCTTTGCCACGCGATAAACTTCTGAACCCACGTTTCACCCTCCTGAGTTTGGTGTTACAATATGGCTGGTCTTTAATGCTATACCAGACTTGGCGGTGTTGAGATTTAAATCGAACCTTTTCAATGGATATCCCTCCTTAGTAACTTATCGGGTTTCTGGGAGCTGTCTTATGTTGGGAGTTCTTTTATTGGCTGTGCCTTTAAACTGCTTATTGAAAAAAGTGCTGAAAGCTTAATAATTGGAACTTACATGAGGAGCTGTCAAACTTCCTTCTATATCTGCGATTTGATATCACTTGTAAAATCTGGATGACTTTACTAAGGTTGGAACATTGGGGCTACGTCCAATTTCCAGACAAAATCCTTAAGGGGCTACGTCCTTAAGAGTGTTCAGTCACATTAAAGCAACCAATTTAATTCTT
>MU223986.1:3155021-3167620 GCA_018584345.1 Thuja plicata | reverse complement strand
ACCCCACCTATGGAAGCCTTTTTGGCTTTTTAGTTTATTTTATTTTTTTATGGGCCTTTTTGATTGGGGACGGCTGGAAGTCCCCGGGACGCGGGGGGGATGTCTACGGCGTCCCCAGCCGGCCCCAGCACTTCCAGCGGTCCCCAGATTTTTGGGTAGCCATCCCCAAGTCCCGGGGACGTCCCCATTCCGGAAACTTGGGGATTTAGGCCGGGGACGCGTCCCCGGGTAACCCTGATTACCAATGAATCATTGACGTTATGATCACTTCGACAACTGGCCTTTATTGATACCTCTATGATTCATACTTGCTTAACCTTTTTTCCATGGGTCTTAGAAAAAGATCGATGTATTGCTGAATGTCATAGATGATAGAGATAACTATGTTCCCTGCCACATCCGAGTATTTTCTGTCAGATTTAGTCGCTTAATAAATTTGCGCAGTCTTTGTCATCGATATCTCTTAATGATATCCTCGTTGATATATATTGATTCATATTGATTGTCGGCTGGAGTTTTAGACCATCAAAGTTTCTCTCTTTATACATATGATTGCTATCAGATAATAGTCACTATATAAGGCGTATATATATATGCTCCTTATTTCATTGTTATACGTTACTTTTATGAGATCACTATGATGGTATCTTCTTGATAGAGTTTGTATGGATAAGTCGATCAATACTTCAAAACAGATCCCTCATTAGAACATTTCAACATAAACTTATACTTACTTTTAATGACAATTCTTAATGACGCTAATTAGTATTTCGATATAATAATAGTTAATTAATAATAAATTATATTATAATTTATTATTATTTATTTGATCATTAATTTTATTATTCTTATTTACTATTAAATTCTATTTCAAGACGGGATATCACAGTCCGCCCTTCCCCAAAATTGCTTGTCCTCAAGCAAATACATGTCTTTCTCCTTATAATTTGATAGTAACATTTGGTGACTTCAAACACGCTCTCATTTTCTAGAGGGATGATCTTAGACCATATTATAATGGTGCCAATTGAATTTTCCTAAAACCAAGTTCTCAAATTCATCTCTAGTTATTCTATTATACTCAATAAACTAAAGTTGAACCTCACATGGGATATGAATTTGAAAATATGAAATGAACATATGAAAACACGAATACACGAAGCATACACATTAATGCATGAAGACATGGGGCATACACGAAGCATACACATAATACACACATTGTTAGATTTCTTCTTATCATTATATATATATATATATATATATAAAACTTCATGGATAGACAAATTAACACTGCATCTTTCTCCCCATAACCAATCATAGTTTAGTTTGGTAGGAAACCAATTGTAATGTCCCGTGCTTGGTTTAGACTTAGTCATTTACCAATTTGACCCAAACTTAATATTTATGTCCTAAGCTAAATGGATAAAGATATAATGATTCAATCTAAGACATTCAAAGTAAAGAGAATTATTAATTCATTTAATCAGATTAAGCTATCTGTATATATTATTAACATCCATAACGACCTTATTACTACTTCAACTCGATGAAGGATTCGACGTGTAACCAAGGTGCCTAGAGACCAATTACAATAGGCTCCCTCAAAGTTTACAGGTCCAAGCCCGTATCCTATCTTGGGACTTGCCCTCAAGGCTTCTGGGACGCTGACCCCTACCCTGTCTTGGGAGTAATACTATTGATTGGATGAAGACAAGCCCCTCCTTGGAAACATTATAGCCCCTTTCTTCTCAAGGCAAAATAGTAATAAGATTGAATATGGTTTTTATGCACATTTATAAATATTCATTTATATGCATTATTTATGGTTACTAATCATTTTATCAGAGGATTTCAGACTGCTGTACATACCTGATATAGAGATATATATATAAGTGCTTATGCTATGTCTTACAATCTGAATGGTTGCTGCTGATAAAAGAATGAGTTGTACTGATTCCCTTTTGGATGAGTATCTGTAAAATGGTGGTCTCAGATCCGACTGTATTTCTCTTGAATTCTTTTCATTGACTAGAATGATTAATTTTTTTATCCTTTACCCTGCAAGTTGGCAGGATCATCCTATGATACCATTTGTAATGTTCCCTGGTAGACTTAGGCTACCATTAACCAATATTTAATATACTTAAGGCTTAAATTGAATTAATCAAGACATATTGATTCCAACTACACTATTCCATAATTCAAAATTATACATTTACTGAACATATTAAGCAATCTTATTATTTATGATCCTTAATGTCGATACCGCCCTTATTACCATTTCAGTCCGAGAAGAAGAAGATTAGGACATAACCAAGTTGCTTAGATACCAATCACAATAGGTTCCCTCAAAGTTTACAGATCCAAGCCCTTATCCTATCTTGAGACTATGCCCGCAAGGCGCATAGGGTCGCTAATCCCTGCCCTATCTTGGGACTCAACCTATTGGCTGGATTTAGACAGGCCTCTCCTTGGAAACACTTCAGTCCCTTCCTCTTCAGGTACTAAATAGTAACGGATCTGGACATGGACATATATTATTATGACTCTATTAATACTAATGAGTATATATATCACAGATGTGAATATTAGAACTTTCAAAGATAGATATATACATTATATATAGATGATTCTGATTTCATCCTTATTAACATATAATGTAAATAGTAGACTATATAAAGACTTTTTATTCCTTATATATATATTATGCAATATATATGTATATTCACACCTGAAATATAACATAAATATATATATATATATATATATATATATATATATTTATATATATATATTTATAGTTCTGATCATTATTATAAATATAATATAGAAATATCCATGTGTTATGGCTGTCAGACTTGTTGCCAGACGCTGAATACAGATTTATTAATCTGTCAACATACTTGTAATTTCCTCTATATAATGTCTCTTTCATATATATTCCTCCCTAATTCCTATTCCATGATCTCAAGGAATGGCCTCAACCAACATATATACTCCCCTATTTGTCAACGGTTGCATCCCTTCAATACTATCCACTCCCCTTGCCAGAGATCGCACCCTTCTATTATTAATACTAATCGTTGTTTTTTACTCATCTGTCTCTCCTAACTAATCCTTGCTGTCACATAGTAATTTCGATTAGTTTATTGCATAGCTTGTATAATCGCTGCCCTCCCTTACTATGTTGTTTGGTATTGTTTGTCTTGAAAAATAATATTCCGTGACCGTTAATCCACTACTTCTATCGGCAATTGGATTACCAATGAATCATTGACGTTATGATCACTTCGACAGCTGGCCTTTATTGATACCTGTATGATTCGTACTTGCATTGCCTTTTTCCATGAGTCTTAGAAAAAGATCAATGTATTGCTGAATGTCATAGATGATAGAGATAACTATGTTCCCTGCCACGTCGGATTATTTTCTGTCAGATTTAGTCGCTTAATAAATCTGCAGTCTTTGTCATCGGTATCTCTTAATGATATCCTCGTTGATATTTATTGATTCATGTTGATTGTTGGCTGGAATTATAGACCATCAGAGTTTCTCTCTTCATACATATGATTGCTATCAGATATATAATCGCTGTATAAGGCATATATATGCTCCTTATTTCATTGTTATACGTTACTTTTATGAGATCATTATGATGGTATCTTCTTGATAGATTTTGTATGGATAAGTCGATCAATACTTCAAAACAGATCCCTCATTAGGAGAACATTTCAACATAAACTTATACTTACTTTTAATGACAATTCTTATTGACACTAATTAGTATTTCTATATAATAATAGTTAATTAATAATAAATTATAATATAATTTATTATTATTTATTTGATCATTAATTTTATTATTGTTATTTACTATTAAATTCTATTTCAAGAGGGGATATCACACAATTTGATTGTTTAACTGCATTCCTCTATATTTTATTGTACTCAAGCTCACAAATGGCAAGGCCAGGAAGCATTTCCATTTTGTTTTAAATGTACATCAATGTTCCTAGATGGTCTGATTTCTTTTTCAACACAATTTTTTCCATCATATATATCTGCCATCAAATATTTGACAGAATAAAGTTCGTTGCACATAGACAACTATGAGCTTATAAGGATTATTTATCTAGACAATCTGCCAGCTACAGCATACTCACCACCAAAAGTATTGCATGGATATTTTGAAATTGCAAAGGCAACCTTTTCTTCATTGTTAAATTGATTTGCCAATAAATATACTAACTTTCTAAAAAAAAACTGTCCAAGGATTTCACATAAGTTTCTCCTGTGAGGAAAGGAATATCAACATTGACCTAAACGTGGAACTGAGTAGACCATTGAAACAAATGTTTCTGTATGTCTGAAAAAAATGCCACTAAAGTTTAAATCTCAGATGCACTTGGATAAATTGTTTATGCATTTCCTTTCTGATACTATAGATTTTAAACCATAAAAGTGCATTAATTATCAAGTGCATTTTATCCTTGTGAGTACAAGTATTGGTTATTTATAATTGGGCACATTCCATGGAAACTTGCATAATAACTATTAAGTATAGCATTGTGACCTCATAGGTGGGCCCACTCAAATAGGTCTAAAATGTTGCATGTGTTAGGTCTCTGATATTCCTCTAGGCTCTTAAGCCGAACTAAAACATGTTGCAGGGTAACATAATCGGGCTGGTTACTTAAAGAGGATTTGGATTTCATTACTCACATTGGAAATTCGCCTTGGGCATTAACAAATCCTGCATTAGCCCTCTTGTGGTGGCTGATGATTATATCATTGGTTTTTCTAACTCAAATAATGTTACAAACATGTAAAAGCATTGGTTTTCAATGTTGGCCCTCCAACTTTAGACTTCATCAACTTACTCCTGAGAGGTCTTCCACTGACATGATTATTTGTAATTCCATTTGGATCATGAGATTAGGGGATTAAGTTTTAACTTTTGGTTTACCCTCCATAGTATATTTATGTTCATGTTTTCTGTAAAAACAATTCTCTGAATCTAGAGATCTTTTTACCATAATACTTTCTATTGTAAATGATTTGACTTTTGCATCTGTAGACATTTACATAATTGTGTTTTTGCAATTGCTTGCTAGATTACTTATAAGCTATAGTAAAGTTCAAGACATGACACCAACTCCTCCATGACATTGAAAGAGTATTATTTGGCAAGAAACTTCAATAAGAATCTTCTAAAACAATCCCAAATTGCACTTGGGACCAAAGTTTTAACCACTTTGCAGACATCAGGTGAACACTTTTAAAAATCCTACCTGCTTGCAATAATGCTTCAACAATATCATCTCTACCACTGCTCACAGCAGAATGAAGTGGAGCCCATCCTTCCTCATCACCATCATTTATACCACTTACAGATCGGTCAATACCTGCTAATAAGCGAACAATCTGTCAAGCCAACCCAAGAAGATTAGAAATGGTTAGACTCTACATAGATGATTTCTGATCTCTTATCAGTGGGTGCAAATAGAAGTTGGTTTTGTAGCTAAGACGTTAGTCTAAAGGACAATCAATGAAAAATAAAAACACTAACTGAGAGAGATCAATTTCCTAGTCATATGATCAAACAAATCTATCTTGCAATTAACTATGCACCTAGATAAAGCAACACAATCTACTGCATTTAAGTGCCCGGGAAGCTATTCTCATGATTCTCAAAAAACAAAACATGAAATATTATTATAAACAAAAAGAAAGACCTAAGAATGGACATTTCCTTCAACAGTGAACATCTTTCAAACAATGTATACAAGTACAAGACAAGTAACACCCAGCAACACAGATAATTCAGGATATAAATAGTGTGTATAATTTGCTAATTTGGGATATAGAATAGAGTGCATAATAATTAATATCAGAAGCCCTAGACCAGAGAAGAGCATAGTTAATAAGCAAAATAGCCTATGATATGACAGACAACAAGCTGAATCACCTTAGCCTAATAGACAACTAGAAAAATTGCCTGTGGTCTGATGGATTAACATGGCATGAAAGATAGTAAAGAACGGAAAAATACCTTATAAATATCTGACAAAAAAGCGCCTGGGAATTTCAAACTGCTCATTTAGAATGCCTAATCCAGTGTGAGCCAGTTATCTATGAGGACTGCTTGCCATCCAATAAGAAGTTATACAATTCATAACAGGAGGGCAGTAAGTTATTAATTATTTCACAGGCTACAAGTTATAAGAAAAGGCCAATGAAGTGATTCTCAATAAATGGACCCTATATAGTGATGTTCACATTCTTGGCACTGACAAAGGACATGTATTTATCACTCTATGGCTCATTATATGTAGCAGCCTTAAGGTCTCTGTGCTACTGAATTCTCACTGCCACAATAAGACTTCATGTAGAAATTTTCACATGGAACAATGTCTCAAAAATTTCCCACAACATTCACCAATACCATACATAATGGCATGAAATTGGTTAACAGTACTGCTCACACATTAGTCAGGCTTACATTCAGAAACTTTACACCATTGCAATTCGGAGATCATAAACCCAGCATAACATTGTGAAATTTCCAGGAGAGGCTCTTTCTTTGCCTGGCAAGAACAAGATTTCTTGATATGCTGTGGAAAAGCAATTTTTTTTGCTTATCAAGTGCATGAAAATTTGTAAACATATTTCTCAAGAATTGTCTATAGACCTATCTGAAAACTTCTTAAACTAAATATGTAAACTACTACATCACATATTATCACCACATGGTTTCTGTCAGTTTTAAAGGTCAATACGGTCATTACCAAGATGCAATAAAATCATACAACTGTGTAAGAAGTGACGATGCATTATGTTTGTGCCCATGCTAGATGTGCATTCATTTTACATACTTTTGACTTCTGAGTAATTGTTGACGTGCAAACTGAATCTCAAATATATATCACTGCTAAGATTAATGAAATAAAATAAATTTTCAATTCTAGTGGTTAGCTAAAAGACATTAAAAATAACTGCATATCACTGTACTTAAAGAGAGACAGCACAGTGTTGTCAAACAATCGGTTTAAGAAATTTAGTTCCATGTTCAATTAACAGAGTTGAGAATGCAATTTTATTCTGTAAACAATTGATTTGACAAATGTCTTTTCAAAAAATGTTCAAGTCTTTTCTCTTTGATCCATCTATAGGTCCATATCAATTTGGTATCAACGCCAATGATCAGGCCTTTGGCAAGCTTTCAGAGTCAGATACCCTCCTGTCTTGACAAGCTAGTTTTCAGCTTAAAGAGGAAAAGGATGGTTCAATCAACCTTCCCTTTATCCTTGTGCACCATTCCTTTCTGTAGCATCCAAACATCATTTCAGTTCCACTGGAATTCCATTGCTATGCTCAATTTGCTTACTTAGGGCAATGAACTTATCATGATATTATGTTCAGCCAACCAGTAAAAGTCCTATGTGTGGTGTGTAATGGTCCTGCTGCCAATTTATCATTTTCTGAAATTACAAACTCAGACATCTCCAATAATGTGTATAGGCAGCATCCAACGTTTCAAAACATAGCATGTGCCTTTAATTTGAAGGACCATTGTCACACACTACCAAGATTATATTAGCAGAATATTTGTCAAAGGGAACCTTATGTTTACATCTCTGACCAGTTTCCTTACCATAAGTCTTCTGCAGCATTTACAGGCTCTGCTTAACAAGCATTTAACCACAACAAAACTTTGAAAAAGAACATGTTCAAGTACTCTCCTTTTAAATGCTGTCCTTTTCTTTAAAGGTTGCCAGCTATAAAATATTAATGGTTTCTTCTTCCCTTTTGTGTGTGTTTTCTAAATGAGGGTGTCAAAAGTTTCCAGTTGGATTTACTTCTAAGGTCCAAGGCTTTTTATTGAAAGAAATTTATTACAAAGTACCACATGGTTCAATTGTGTTAATCAGAGCTTTTCATTGTCCTTTCCCATGGTTTATATACTTGTGTAAATGGAATATACTTTCTTAAGTCGCTTAAGGCATGATATCATATTTAAGAGTCTTATCGTTCATTTGAGTCTGGCAAATCTATAATTCTTTCTTTACTCGCTTAAGTGAGTATCTAGGTCATTTGTGTATGATTGAATGTGTGTGTCTATCCACATCTATAACATACACATATACAAAGGGAGGGAGAGACTTCATACTTCATCTAATGACCCAAAATAAGATATAATGTTCCAATATCGACATAAAAGCCACAAGTCAGCTTCAAGAACTAATGTAGTTAAGAACACTATATTAATACAATGACCAAGTCTATGCAGCATGTGTAGTAGCAATAAGCTCCCCACAAAACACGGTTTACTTGGATGGCACTATAAGTGCTAATAAATTAGATGCACAGATCAGAACTGTAGAAGCAAACTTCTAAGCTATCATAACTCCTTAAGCAAAGAATTTAAAAATGAATCTAGAAGCATGAAAGAAGACAAAATGTTATCATGGCTGCAGATTTTCTTCTACATCTCTTCACAAATAATTAAGAACCTCCTATCCAACAGAAGAATTTATACTTTTAACTACTGTCAGAACATACCAAGAAGTGGATCCATCATACCACGGAGAAGATGAGAATGTCCAAAAATATAGTGAACTAGTCCATTATCCATTGTAATATCAGAAATTGCATACTCCTGCAATTTCACACCACATGGTGTTCTCCCCTTTAGCTCATAATATGAAAATATTTTAATGTGAAGTGTTAACACCAGAATGTCTCCTATCTAGCATTTTTCTAATGAGTCTAGCTTTCTGAGTCCGTTTTTCCCAGATAAGAGTGCTATGAGCAAACATCTACATGATGTGCTAGCATCCAATGAAAATTTGTGATTCAAGTGGTCCTTGGAACATAGTTTCCCTGGAACATACTGTATGTAACACCTTTGTGCAGCAATAACATTGAAAAAAAATAGTGGCTTGCTATTTTGGAAAAAGGAAGCTTTCATTCTCTTGCATTGGCTTACTTTCACACATACACTCTCACATTTAGCACTCTGCAATTTTCTTGAATTTTTCAGGTTTTGAAGCAACATTAGTCTTTTTGCACATTGCATGTTACATTTTTGTGGTGAGATTGGGTAAGACAACATTGCTGTAGCTTTGGAATTCCCTTTGGAGGTCTCTTGCAGCTTCCAAGTGATCACAGTCTATTTCGTCGTTTCCTTCTCATTGTATAACGCTATCCTATGTTAATACTTAGATGTATATATTGTTAGCATAGTGCATTTACTGCATAACTCAACACTTCACACCAACTCATAACCACACATACAAGGAGATAGATTCTCTTTCACAAATCTTCATCATGTTCACACACACATATATGCACACACTCTCTCAACAATTCATCCTTTATTTATACCAACTTCATGCTTGCAAAATATCCCAAGGTTGAGTAAGCATCATAATCGAACATAATTCAAATTAGGTCAGCACTCAAGCATTCCCGCGGTGGAAAGTAATGAAAAAGTGGACCACATCACATCTTAACTAGGACCAAAAGATACATCATACACATTACTCTACCATTTACATTCACCAGATCTTTTTTTGTGAAAGTGTAAACACTCGAAGTCAACCAAACCTAGGGTAAACACCATCAGATTCTGAGAAAAAGCCTCTGAAACACAAAAGCTCACACCAACATAACAGAACGAAGATACAATCACCATAAGCACAATTCCAAATTCTCAACACCAGAAACCCACACGCAGAGAAATGTGGAGCATGCATTTCTCAAAGGAAACTCTGTCACACACTAGTGAACACCAATTCCTCTGAACTGTGATTGGGGCACAAAATCTCGAATCTAATATCTATGAACATGCTTAACAACATATCCAAACCTCATCAATAGATTTGCAATATAGGAGAAATGAGGAGCATATCTCACAACACCACCACACAAAAAATTCAAGACCATCTACAACAGCCAGTCACTAATGACAACAGAAACATGTTGACATCAATAACTCATCCAACTTCTTATTCTGCTCAAACCTACAACAATCTCCCCCTTTGTCATTGATGGCAACACATAAACGACCACAACTTTCTCACACCTGATTCTCTCCAGATAACAATTCTTTCCCACCTAATTCTCTCCCCCTTTAACATCAATGGCAAAGGCCAAACCCAAAAATACTTGCTCATTCTGCTTAGCTCCCCCTGAAAAATACATATCAACTCACAACTGCACTTAGCTCCCCCTGAGAGGAAGCCTCCACCATTAGTCCAAATTAGGATTCTACATGAAGTCTACCGGACTAATGCATCTCTATATGCATCTAGTTCTAAAAAGGAGCAATAACCCCCAATCTCTCCCAAAGATATTCAAAAGTATCCTTAGAAAGCGCCTTTGTAAAGATGTCAACAATCTGTTCTTTTGTAGGCACATACTCAAGTTTCACCTCATTCTCCAATTTTTTCTCTCAAAAAGTGATACCAGATTGAAATGTGTTTTGTCCTTGAATGCAGTACCAGATTCTTTGAAATATTTACTGCACTTGTGTTGTCACAAAGGATAGAGATAGGCTCATCAAATAGTATTCCAATACCCTTCAATGTTTGTTTCATCCACAATACCTGTGTACAACATGATGCAGCAGTAATATATTCAGCTTTTGCAATAAACAAAGATATTGAATCCTGTTTCTTGCTTGACCAAGCAACCAATCGAGGTCCAAGGAATAATGCACCCCCACTTGTACTTTTCCTGTCATCCACACAACCAGCGCAATCTACATCAATATAAGCAATTAGAATAAAATCACATTTCCTGGGATACCATAATCCATAGTCTTCAATGCCTTTCAAATATCTGAAAATTCTTCTCAAAGCAGCAACATGTGTTTCTCTAGAATCTTGTTGGAATCTAGCTACAAGACAAACTGCATGCATTATAACCGGTCTAGTAGCAATCAAATATAATAGTCCAATCATTGATTTGTATCTACTCTCATTAGTCTTACGAGATTCAATATCCTTACTCAACTTACAACCAGTAGCCATAGGAGTACTTACAGGTTTAGCATTTTCCATTCCAAACTTTCTCAACAATTCCTTACCATACTTGATTGTGAAATAAAGATACCTTCATTTTTCTAATTGACTTGTGACCCGACAAAGAAATTTAGTTCCCCAATCATAGACATTTCAAATTCCTCTTACATCTCATCAGCAAACTTATTACACATACCATCATTTCTTCCAAAAACTATATCATCCACATACGCTACAAAAATCAAGATTTCATCTTCTTCAACTTTAAAATAAAGATTGCTACCAACAGTACCTTTATGAAATCCTTGCTTTAGTAAATACCTGTCTAACCTTGCATACCAGGCTCTAGGAGCTTGTTTTAATCCATACAGTGCCTTATTCAATTTGCAGACCATATCCGACATGTATGATAGTTTGAATCCTTATGGTTTCTCTATGTATACCTCTTTTTTCAGCTTTCCATTCAGGAATGCAAATTTCACATCCATCTAATAAAGCCTGAAATCCTTATGTGCTGCAAAAGCCAAAAACATCCTAATTGCCTCCATTCTTGCCACAAGAGCAAAAGTCTCTTCAAAATCTATTCCTCCCGCTTGTGAGTAGACCTTGCACACAAGTCTTGCCTTACTTCTTACTATATGTCCATCGTCTAATTTGTTACGGAGTACCCATTTAGTTCCTATCACATTCTTTTCATCTGGTCTTAGAACAAGTTCCCAAGTCTGGTTCTTCTCAATCTGTTCCAATTCTTCTTTCATAGCTCTGATCAGATGTTGATCCTTGCAACCTTCTTTCACAGTCTTCAGTTCAATTTTTTAAATCAAGCATAAGTTCACCTGTTCTTCAACAACTTTACTTCTTGTGATAACACCTTTGTTCTTGTCTCCAATGATCTGTTTTTCTGAATGATTCTTTTGTACATACTTAGGAGTTTTAGGAGCAATTACTGGAGCATCTTCTTTGTCATTTTGTTCTTTTGTTTCTTCAATCCTCTCTTCTTCCTCTTTACCAGTTGACTCATCCAATTCATATCCAACTTGTACTTCTGTATTATTTGGAACTTCGTCAACATTCACATTTGTGCTTTCAACCAAAGTAACGAGAACCGGAATCGGCTCGGAATCGGCAAGGCCGAATTGAATCGCGAATCAGCGGTGAATCGCCAATGAATCGGCTACGAATCGGCAAAGTGAAAAAACCCTTGAAATTTAGAGATTTTAACAATTTAAAACTTATTTCATGCACCCTTTATTGAATATAACTTAAACACACTATAACATAATCAAATAGAAGCTAACATACATAAACAAGGAACATAAATGATAAATCTATCACATGCATTACATATTTATGCAGCCTAGAAGGATGAGTTAAGATTGGAATGTCACATAGTATCATAAAAACATTTAAACAACAAAAACACTTGTAATCATAGCATCATAAATCATGACCATACCATCATATACTTCAAGTGCAAGCTCAACATCAAAGATTCAAGAATCAAAACATTAAAATTAAATCATTACATCAGTTCAAGTATCGTTGTTTTAAGTTCAACTAATGGATTAA
>MU223986.1:3133099-3154859 GCA_018584345.1 Thuja plicata | reverse complement strand
CCCCCCCAAGACGGGGTCAAGGGGCAGTGCCCCTTGTGCGCTCCCTGTCGCAGTACAGGGCGGGGTCAAGGGGCAGCGCCCCTGCGGGGGTTTTCGGGGGCAGCGCCCCTGAAAGCTCAACCGACTTTAATTGTTTTATAAGGCATCGAAAGTTATTTGTCAGATCCATAAGACATCAAATCATAAATGTATGTAAGATGAAAGACACAAAAAAAAGGATAAAAAAAAAGTGTTTTTTTAATTATTTTGACTTGACAGCCGATTCATGCCGATTCATGGAGCAAAAAATCGCCGATTTTGGCATGAATCGCGATTCATGCGATTTTTGGAGGAAAAATCGGCCGATTCCAATTCAGGCTCAAAAAAAATCGACGAGGTTGAGTCGGATCGCCGAATCTCCTGAATCGCCAAAATCGCCGCGATTCTCGTTACTCTGCTTTCAACTATCCTTCTCAGTCTCTTGTTGCAACATTTGTAGGTTTTTCTTTTAGTGGAGTAACCAAGAAATATACCTTCATAATCTCTTGTGTCAAACTTCCCCAAGTTTTCTTCATCTCATCTGATGTAACACTTACTTCCAAACACTAAAATATTTCACAGGAGGAGTCCTTCCATACCATAGCTCATAAGATATCTTTCCAAAGTTTCTACTAATCTGTACTCTATTAAGTGTGTAAACTGCAATATGTATTGCCTCTTTCCGGTAGATTTCCGGTAGATTTGCTTCATTCATCATTGTTCTAGCAGCTTCCTGAATTGTTCTATTCTCTCTCAACCACACCATTTTGCTGCGATGTTCTAGGAGCCAAAAAGTGTCTCTTTATCCCATGATTCACACAAAAAATATTAAACTCATTAGAAGTAAATTCTCCTCCTGTATCAGATCTTACGCATTTGATTCTTTTGGCTATCTCATCCTCTACCATAGCTTTGAATATCTTAAACTTTTTTAGAGCTTTTGATTTTTCTTTTAATAAAGTAACTCAAGTCATTCTAGAGTAATCATTGATTAAAAGCATGAAATACATGTCACCTTGTTGACTTCTTGTTCTGGTTGGACGACAAAGATCAAAGTGCACCAGTTCCAACAGCTCGATAGAAGATTGTTCTTTAACATCCTCCTTGTTTGTTTTCCAACTTGACACTCTTTGCAAACAACATTAGCAAGCTTTGTAAGCTTCGGCATATCTCTCACAGCATGAACTGAACTAATACTCACTAGATTATCAAAAATAATGTGACACATCTTCCAGTGGCATAATCGTCTTTCATTGATCTGAGTCATCAAACAATATCCACTAGCAGTCTTTAACTGATAAACGTCCACATCTCTCTTCTTTCCAACAGCAATAACAATTTTGGACCTTTTTCCTAATTTCACAACCACTATCCTAAAATCCAAGATTGTATTTGTTTCCACACATTTGACAAACACTCAAAAGATTATATCTTAAGCCCTTAACATAATAAACATTGTCAGTATTATGCTTGCCATCAAAACTGATTGAACCTATTCCAACTATCTCAACAATTTGATCATCTCCAAATCTAACAACACCTCCATCATATTTTTTAAGCTTTACAAACTTACTCTTCTCACTGGTAATATGATTTGAAAATCCACTATCAATAATCCAATCACCGTTATCTCTTCTAGCATGAAAAGCAAATACCATAGTGTCTTCATCTTTAGCATCATCTTCCGGAGATTTTCCTTTCACAATTTTGCCAGGGTTAGCAAAACAAGGTTCTTCCTTTACAGTCAGAAACAAGCATTTATCATCTTCATAATCATATCCATCAACAAAAATACTAGCATCTTCTCTGACAAAATAAGCTTTCTTATTTACCTTTCCTTTGCTTTCTTTATTCTTATTATTCACAATTTTGTCAGGACATCTAGAAGCATAATTTGCCTCAATCTCATCAAAGTCTTCTTCATCAAATTCCTTAGCCTTCATTGATTTGTCATCAAATTCCTCAGCCTTCACTGATTTGTCAGATTTAAATGCAAAATTTGTCCTCATACTAGTAGTACTGAATTCCCTCATCTCAAAAGCCAGTAAGGAGCCATACATTTGTTCTCTAGTATACTTATCCAAATTTTGTGATTCTTCTATAACAGACCTTATAACTATAAGGTTTAGTAAGAGTTCTAAGTATCGTTTTCACAACTTCATCCTCTTTCAATTCACAGCCAAGACCTCTTATCTCATTCACAGCATCATACACCTTTTGTAGATAGCTTGTTATATTGTCATCCTCTTCCATCTGCAAGCATTCAAATTTAGCTTTTGAATTTTGCAACTTGGCCTGTTTGACCTTTCCATCACCTTCAAAAATATTCTCTAACTTATTCCAAACACCATGAGCAGTTTCCGTAGACATAACCTTTGATAATTCAGTTTTAGAGAGAGCACTAAAAATAGCATGTCTTGCCTTGACATTGTCTTCAAAAGCTTTGATCTCATCAGGAGTATTCAAATTAGTCTGTGATTTAACATATTCTTTCTATAGAGCCTTCCAAACCTGATAACCAAGAGAAATCAAGTATCCTTGCATCTTTATCTTCCAATAAGCATAGTTTGATCCATCAAACATAGGAATAGTCAACTTGTGCACCATCAGGATCTCCTCAAGCAGTTAAGCTCTTCTCCAAGGAACCAAAGCTCTGATACCAATCGTTAAATGCACAAGACAACTGAGGGGGGTGAATCAGTTGTCTATAAAACTTATAAATCTTCTCTTGGATCACATCCACAAAAACTTATCTTAATCCTTAATCATAGAATAATGTGAACATGAAAAGAACATTTGAAAAACAAGAACCACCATACACAATGAAACACCATATTTATGTGGAAAACCCTGCTAAGGGAAAAACCACAAAGAAGATTAATTCTCAAATATATAAACACCTGTTCGGGTGACACTGATTAAGGTGATTTTTACAAAGAATGCTCACTGCAAAAGGCTCACTACCAAAGGGCTCACTGCCCAAAAGAAGGGCTCACTGCCCAGAGTGAGCCCAGATGAAGAAGAACAAAAGACAAAAGATCCACCACTAATACACCTCTGCAACTTTTATTGAAAGATATATAGATACCTTTGGCTCACTACTTCTGGTAGCTGACACATGAAAGTCCACACTACATAACACTTCGCACCAACTCATAACCATGCATACAAGGAGATAGATTCTGTTTCACAAATCTTCATCATGTTCGCACACACATACATGCACACACTCTCAACAATTCATCCTTTATTTGTACCAACTTCATACTTGCAAAACTTCCCAAAGTCGGCTAAGCATCTTAACTGAACATGATTCAAATTAGGTCGACAGTTAAGTATTACTGCGATGGAAACGAATGAAAAAGTGGACCACATCCATCTTAACTAGGACCAAAAGATGCATCATACACGTTACTCTACCATTTACATTCACTAGAGCTTTTTATGTGAAAGTGTAAACACTCGAGGTCGGCCAAACCTAGAGTAAATACCATTGGACTTTGAGAACACGTCTTTAAAACACAAAAACTTGCACCAACAAAATGAAATGAAGTTATGATCACCATAAGCACAATTCCAAATTCTCAACACCAAAACTAACACGTGGAGAAATGCGGAGCATCCATTTCTCAAAGGAAACTCTATCAAATGTTGTCACACACTGGTGAACACCAATTCCTTTGAGCTGCAATTTGGAGCACAAAATCTTGAATCTAATATCTCTAAACACTACCTAACAACATATCCAAACCGCATCAATAGATTTGCAATATAGGAGAAATGAGGAGCATATCTCATAGCACCATTGCACAGAAAACTCAAGACCATCTACAACAGCCAGTCACTAATGACAACAAAAACATGTCATCAATGACAACATCAATACCTCATCCAACTTCTCATTCTGCTCAAACTTGCAACACATATGTCTAGGACAATTCAAATGAAAATCATTACACTTACAAATTTTGAAAATTGACATAAATACAATTAAAAACTTGTTTACTTATCTTTAATCTTCATAAATCATCAAAATGATCTAGATCAACGTCATCGTTCGGTTTAACATCATTTGACCCACAAGCAAATGCACTGTCACTCCCACAAGGTGCATCATATGTAAGATTCTCATCATCTTCAGTGACTTTAGCAAGCTCTATGATAGATGCATCCAAGTTGGTACACTTAAGGGCTATGTCCCAATGCTTTGTTGCCCCTTGTAGTGATATTGCTTATGTGATAGAAGATGCAAATTGGAATGGATGTAAACCAAGTATTTTACCTTTTTTGTAGCCAACCAATTACGCTTCACTGAGTGGAAAAAGGAGTATCTATTGCAATTCCATTCAGCCGAAAAACTTGCAACTTGTTGAAATTCAAGAGAAAGCCAACACAGCTTAAAAATAAAAAGTTAAAAAAGCAAAATAAATCAAAGAATGGTAAGTACTAAAATCTAAATACAAATGTTAAAAAATAAAAAATACTTGTGATTGAATCTTGATTGCAATAGGCCAGAGAAGCAAATAATCTTGCCCATTGAGGTACCACCATGTATGAGCATCTTCTTTGTATTGGTAGAGCACAAATATGATGATCTCATCCTAAGACAAACTTGCCAAACTCTTTCCTAACTTTATCCACCAAAATCTAGATCTAAGATGTGAAGAGCACAAAGATAATACTTAGAGGGGGGGTGAATCAGTATTTTGAACTTTTAAACACATGAAACTACATAAAAAAAGAGAGAATAGAGAGAGAAAACATCAACATGAACACCAAATTTCACATGGAAAACCCTTTTGGGTAAAAAATCATAGTGGATCAATAGCTTTCATTAAACAAATAGGCACCAACCCAGATTACACAAGTGAGCCCCAACTCACAAAAAGCACCAACCCTCTTCGAAGCACCAACTTCAGTTTTCACACAATCTAAAAATGCACTAAACCTTGAAAAAAGTTCTTGACTACTTGTAACCAGCACACTGAAAAAGATCACCGAAAAAATATCCCATGCCAAAAAGAAGATAGCGAATAACAGAAAGAAAAACAGTTTCAACACTTGGCATGCATGCTCGACTCCATCATCTATATACAAGGAAAAGATCTGTTGAAGTCTATATCAATCCCTTCGGAATTCAAAAAAAAGGGTTCTTTAATACTAACATTACACATTCGTCATCAAAAGTAAGCTGCCCCACTCATAGTCAATGGAAGAATCTGAATTCGTTACTCAAAAAGGATAAATAAATTAATGAGTCGCCAAGCATCAATTTCTAAAGCTATCAGAGTATAAAGACACATGTAGCTGCCATACACCAAGAATAATACCATATCGACTTAAATAAATCACCACGTCCAGTAGTGAGAGATTGACTGGTTTCCTCCTTAGAAGATTTCTACAACAAACATAAGGAAATGATAGTGCAAATTTTGAACCAGATGCTCAGCAACAAAAATCATCTATGTTTCTTCATACTACCCAACTACCAACTATTCCAACAACACCCTGAACTCGACCTTTGGACACAAGCAATCATCACACTTGAAGAATTCACAATAATAACACGAAATCGAGGCTATGAAATCTCACTTGCGTCCAAACTATGATAGATAACGCCTAGAGAATTAATCATACCCACAAATTCCTCACGCCTTTGAGTGAACTAGAAGATTCCATTCACAAGAAGAATAAAAGAGTCAATCTCGATGAAAACTCACACCGTCAATCTTTCAGTGACGAGTGACACCACTAGGGAAATGGATTCACCGTGCTAAGATTCATGCTGAAAGGCAATCGCTCTAGGATATGACCATAGACTTTTGACATGGCAATTTGACTAGTTTTGACATCAATGACAAAATATTGAACAATCTCCCCCTTTGTCATTGATGGCAACTCCATTTAAAACCAAACTGAAACCAAAATTGCTCTGAAATAATGATGTTGCCCCTGACTCGCTACTCCCCCTTTGACATCAATGGCTGATACCAACCTGTATAACTGAAATGGGACCAAAAGGTTATGACAATGAAAACACCCCCCTGAGTCAAAACAACAATTCAAAGATTGAGTGAAATCACTCCCAACTCCCTTAAGAATTCAAAAGTTTCCTTTGGTACAAGCTTAGTAAACAAATCTGCAATCTGCTCTTTAGTAGAAACATATTCCAACTTAACTAGTTGATTACTAACTTGTTCTCTCAGAAAATGATACTTAATAGGAATATGTTCAGTCCTAGAGTGCATAATTGGATTCTTAGAGATATTAATAGTACTCGTGTTGTCAAAAAAGACAGATATAGGATGGGCATACTCTACCTTAATGTATTCAACGTTTGCTTCATCCATAGAACTTGTGTGCAACAAGACACTGTTGCAATCTACTTTGCTGCAGTTGTAGATAATGAAATAGAATCTTGCCGTTTGCTCAGCCAAGATACAATACAGACACCTAGAAAGAATGCACCTCCATTTGTGCTCTTTCTATCATCAACAGAACCACTCCAATCTGCATTTGTATAAGTTGTAAGTGTAAAATCATTTCCTATAGGATACCATAACTCATAATCCATAGTACCCTTAAGATATTTGAAGATCCTCTTAACTGCATGAACATGAGTATCCTTAGGAGTAACCTTAAATCTAGCAACATAACCAATTGCTTACATAATGTCAAGTCTAGTAGCTGTAACATATAATAGACTTCCTATCATAGACTTGTACAAAGTTTGATTAGCATCTAGAGACTCGTCATTTTTACTTAACTTACATTGTGTCACCATTGGAGTACTCACGGGATTGCAATCCTCCATTCCAAACCTTTTCAACATCTTTGTAATACACTTTGTCTGAGAAATGAAAATGCCTCTATTTGACTAATATATTTGTAAATCAAGAAAGAATGACAACTCACCTAGCATGGACATTTCGAACTCCTTCATATCAGTATCAAAAACTTGAGACATCTCTTCACAATTGCTACCAAAAATTAGATCAACAACATAAACTACAACAATCAGCTTATGATTATCTTCTTCTTTTACATACAGATTGCTGTCTGCTATCCCTCTTTTGAATCCCCGCTGCTGCAAATAATTGTCTAGTCTAGCACACCAAGCACGTGGGGCTTGTTTAAGACCACATGGAGCCATTTTCAACTTGCATACATAGTTCTGATTTTCTGAGATAACAAACCCATCTGGCTGTTCTGTATAAACTTCTTCATTTAGATTACCATTCCAAAAAGCAGATTTGACATCCATTTGAAAAAATTTAAAACTTTTGAAAGATGCAAAGGCTAAGGACATTCTAATAGCTTCTAAACGTGCAACAGGAGCAAAAGTTTTTTCAAAGTCAATACCTTCAACCTATGCATACCCTTTGCACACAAGTCTTGCTTTGTTTCTCACCACTTGACCATCTTCATTCAGCTTATTTTTAAAAATAGGATTGAATAATAATAATAAAATTAGAATATAAAAATAAATGAATAGTAACCAATTATAATATAATATAATTAATGAAAGTATCAAATATGATAAATAGTGCACAAAGACAATCAACGAAAGATTAATTATGGACGATTAATAGTGAAAAAGATAATATCAATGTTTTCGGCATTAAGGGTCACTAAATGATATCATAATATTAAATAGGAGATAAAGCCTGAACAAGGTCAGACACTAAGCAATTAAAATGCCCATGATAACAATTATAAAGATGATAGCTTAGAATTATAAGTCTTGCAATTACAATAATAGTGTGTCGCATAGCATAGACCAACCTGTGGACTATCAATGAACAAATTGATGTCGTTATCTGATAATGATAGCTTTGACTCCCAACGATTAGAAGGGTTGAACAATTACAAAGCCAGATATATTATCATTAAAACCGAAGGCAATCAATTTAGCATGGAGAAACATGTTCAAGGTGACAACTGTAAAAAGGATATTGGCAACGATTACATAAATTATAAATATAATCATCATCTACAATAATAGCATGACAATAGGCCATAATCGTATCGATAATAAAAGAGTCGATAGTGTCGACTTGTTAGAAGTAAGAGATGATATAAACATCAGATTACGTAAGTCCATAGAGAATGGCAATTAGAGTTTTCAGACCATAGACTATTGAATCAGTCATAACTACGGTTAAGATAGCTACTAAGCGGAAATGAGTGCATACGATTTAGATATAAATCCATACGATTTAGATATCGATTTAGATATTAAGAAATTAACTATCTTACTGTGGGTTAAGATAACATGAGAGAAGCATAGTTCCAATAGAATTCATCGTAAGTCACCAATGATGGTGAGTGTTAATTTGCAAGTAGATTGATGAAATAGAGCGTATCAATTGAGACAAGCTTACTAACTAATCGATGATTAGACTTAACTATCCTTAACCAAAGTTATCATAAGTGGAAAACTCATTGATAAACAAAGAATTGATACTAAACGGTAGTGACTACTAACTAAGAAGTGTGCTTTGAGAAGGAACGAGCTTGGGACGTGTCTTTTAGCCTAATTGGCTGAACATTCCAAATATTGGATATAAGTAGACATTCGCGTAACCCTTTCAAGATCACCGATCAAGGAAGAATACATTTTATAGAAGAATAGAAAAGGATAATAGAAAATTATAACTAATAAATCATTTATTGTGCTGTAAGCACAATGTGACAGCAGTATGGCTGGAAGTAATCGAGTTGGATATTTACTCATAGAATGTTATGTATATATGCTATTAAGGATAAGGGCCATCTTATGGTGGGATAAATATATTAGTAAAGATATAATATATATATATGTATATGGTGCATTCATTAATAATAAGAGATCACATATATATATAAACATGTTAATAATGTAATCATAATTATACATTTATGTATGTTATATTTTATAAGTAAATATATATATATATACAAGATATGTATATTCTATAAGGAATAAAGAGTCTTTACATAGTCTATTATATACATTATATGTTAATAAGGATGAAACCAAAATCATCTATATATATAATGAGTAAATCTATGTTTGAAAGATCTAATATTTACATCTGTGATATATATATATATATATATATCATTATCCCTACTCCGATTTGTCACCTGCCAGACTGAAGGGAAGGAATATAAGGATGACTTCAAGGAGAGCTTGTGTAAATCCCGCCAATAGCTTTCTGTCCCAAAATAGGGTGTGGGTCAGCGTCCCAATAGATTGGGCTTGGACGTATAAACCTTGAGGGAGCCTATTGGGAATGGTCTCTAAGCACCTTGGTCACATTCCAAAGTCTTCCTATCCAATTCGACAGGGTAATAAGTGGGCATGGGATCATCAATATAGTCATGAGAGGAAATATAAATGTTATTTAAATTATCACTTCATTGAATTAAGTCGAAATACTAAAGAAATCTATATGAATTACAAGCATGATAAGTAGACTAGAGAGATCCAAGGTTACAAACTGACAAGGGACATTAAATTTTCTGAGATAACAAACCCATCTGGCTGTTCTGTATAAACTTCTTCATTTAGATTACCATTCCAAAAAGCAGATTTGACATCCATTTGAAAAAATTTAAAACTTTTGAAACATGCAAAGGCTAAGGACATTCTAATAGCTTATAAACATGCAATAGGAGCAAAAGTTTTTTCAAAGTCAATACCTTCAACCTATGCATACACTTTGCACACAAGTCTTGCTTTGTTTCTCACCACTTGACCATCTTCATTCAACTTATTTTTGTACACCCACTTTGTACCAAATACATTCTTGTCTTTGGTCTTTGGGACAAGTTCCCAAGTTTCACTTTTTTGAATCTGATCAAGCTCTTCTTCTATGGCTATCACCCAGTGTTTATTTTTTGTTGCCTCCTCAAAATTTTTAGACTCAATCTTGGACTGCAAGGAAATATCTTCATCTTCAAAATAGCTAACATTTCTTCTTGTGGCTCTTGGTCTATCCTCTTGCAAAATCTGATCAATAGGATGATTTCTTTGTACAAAATTTGATGAAGTCGTCAAAAAAGTTCTAAAAGTGTTCTTACCTTGGTCATTTGTAGGTGTATTTTCTGTAATTACATCTATTGTCACATGTCGAACACTTAAGGGTGTATTTCCAAAATTTACATCTGTTGTCTCATGTTTTATACTTGAGACTTGAGAGTGTATTTCCAGAATTTACTTTTGTTGTCCGACGTTGTACATTTGAACTTGTTTGTTGAACAACACTTACTTCATCTAATTGACAACTACAATCATTAGCTTGCATCTTGTTATAAATGTTAGTTTCTTCATGAACGTTCACATTAGCACTTCCAACAATCTTGCATAATCTTTTGTTAAAACATCTATAAGCTTTACTTTTAGAAGAGTATCCTAAGAAAATCCCTTCATCAGCCCTGGGATCAAACTTCCCAAGATTGTCTTCATCCCTCTTAATATAATGACTACCAAAAATTCTGAAATATTGAACTGAAGCAGTCTTACCTTTCCAAAGTTGTGCTTTGCTCTAATCAGTCCCCTAATCTGAATGTAAACAGCAGTATGGACAGCCTCTCTCCAAAAGGAATCATTCACCTTAGACTCATTTAACATACTATGAGTCATTTCTTGGACTAATCTGTTCTTTCTTTCAACAACACCATTTTGTTGTGGTGTCCTTGCAGCTGAGTATTGTCTTTTTATACCATTTTTTTTTGCAGAAATTTACAAACTCATATGATGTAAACTCTCCTCCATTGTCTACACGTAAGCATTTAATTTTCAAACCCTTCTCATTCTCCACCAAGGCTTTAAAAGCCTTAAACTTGTCGAGTGCTTTTGATTTTTCCTTAAAAAATGCAACCCAAGTCATTCTTGAAAAATCATTGAATAAAAGCATAAAATACTTCTCACCTAGCATACTCCTAGTTCTTGTAGGCCAACATAAATCAATATGAATCAACTGAAGAGGCTTTGTGCTAGAATACTATTTTGATTTGAAACTCATCCTGCTTGCTTTCCTAGTAGACATTCTCCACAAACAATGTTGAAGGTTTAGTGAGCTTTGGCAGGTCTCTAACAGCTTCCTTTCTATTGATTTGAACAAGACTATCAAAGTTCAAACTTCATATGTCCCATCTTCCTATGTCGTAGCCAACCTTGATCTATTTGACTCAAAAAAAAATCACTTTTGATATCATCAAGAATGTACAGATTGATAGCAGCCCTACTTGCATCAGCAATATGTTTACCATCTTTACTGATTTCACAACAATCTGAATTGAAAAAAAAACTGTGTCCTTGATCACACATTTGACTCACACTTAATAGATTATGTTTCAAAGCTTCTACATATAAAACATTCTCAACTTAACGTACCTCCATTAGTCCTTTTGAGAGTGAGAAACTTGCTCTTGTCTCTAGTCATATGCCAAGAACAATTGTTGTCAATATACCATTTGTCTTTATTATTTTGTGCATGAAAGGTTGTTTGCACCATAGATCAAAATATCGTCGATATATCGCCAATAAGAGAACTTATCGCGATAAGTTGGAGTCGGCAATAAACTACGTAACTTTATCACGGATAAATATCGCAAGATATTTTGCAAATTTATCGCAGCAAAAACCCAAACTTATCGTCGATATTTCGGCAATAAGTAGCCAAAATATCGGTCGCAATCCGCTAATAGGGACTGACGAACCAAAAAGAACTCATTTGACAGTTTGTTGTTTGCAAAGTGGTGTTTGGGAGAGGAAAGGGGAGTTTGAAGGAGCAAAAACGTGATTTGCAGTGTTTTAGAGCAATTTGTTGTGGATTTGAAGTGGAACAAGTTAGCACAGAAATGCCTCAATGACCTTGTCTTTGTGCAAAGGGAGGAGGCACGGGCACAATCACAGCCACAACAAACTTCTAGGGCTAAACCCCCTTCCATTCCACTGGTTTTTACTAGAGCTGCTAGGAAGGGGAAGAGGAAGATGTAGACTATTTTGATGTTGTACTTGTATTTACCTATAGTTTTAGAAAGACAATTTGCTATTTTTAGTTTGCTTCAAAGTTTAGACTATCAAACTAGCGCTACTAACCATCAACATTCCACATGAGGATGTGATTTTGTACCCTATTTGCATTTAAATATATCTAGACTCGGCTTGTTTGGTTTGTTTACTCATTTACTAACTCATTAGATGAATCTTCTCATTGAATTTTGCAAAACAATTGCATTTCTAATTAAATTTAAGGAATTTTTAGGTTCCCGATATTTTTTGTCGATAAGTTGTCGATTTATCTCCGATATTTTCCCAATATTTTTTTTGCTCTTAGCAATAAGTTGTCGATAACAATATTTTGAAATATGGTTTGCACAATCAAGGATTCCACTAAAACTTCATTCTCCTTCTTCCTCCAAACCTTACCAACCTCTTTTGTTTTGTCCTCTTTGTCAACCTTCTTGTTTTGCTTGGAGAAATATACCATACCATTTCTACAAACTTTTCCAGTGTGACCAAAGTTATTACATTTATAACATATAACATTGTAGTTCCTCGAAGGAGCAAAACAATTCCTACTCATAAGTCCGAAATCATTTCTTGCAAAAACTCTAAATTTGATTGCCTTGTGTCCAAAATAATTGTAAGAGAAACAATAACAATTAAAGAAAGAATTTTTAAACCTGGTCAAAAGTGCTTTTCATGAGATAGAAGGCCTTTTGAAAGCATCATTTCTGATTTTTGATGGTGAATCCTTTGTGCTATCAACATTGGTTTTTTTATGTTCTTCTTTCGTAGACTTAGAATATAGACCTTCAAGACCAACTCCACCTTAATTATTAGACGATCTTTGTGAGCCAATGACCTTGTCCGAGGACATGAAATTATTCTGATTTACCTTCTCATGATTCAAATGTGTCAAAGATTTATCTAATTTTCTAAGTGAAACAATTTCAACTTTAAGTCTTTCACATTTTTCTTCCTTGAGCTTAAGCTGACTTCTAATTTCTTCTTCTATTTTCTTTGCTTCTTCAACCTGGACCTTCAAGTCAACTATCAGTTTTTCTGCATCTCCAAGAGTTTGAGATATCTTGGTTTTTGTCTCATTCCCTTCTTGTAGCAACAACATCAAGTTCTGATTTTTCTTTCTAAGTCTCTTGATTTCATTTAGAGCACTTATTAGCTCCTCTTCAAAATCTACTTCTCCTTCTTCTTTGTCAATATGATCTCATGTTCTTGATTTTCAACATGTACTTCTTCTTTGGCTATGAACAATATTTCTTCACTTAAAGACTCTTCATCACTAACATCAAATGAATTACTTTCTTCCTTTGAATAGACTCTTTTTGAAATTCTGAAACTGCTCCTTTCCCTTATACTTCTTGTTGGACTTAAGCTTCATTTCATAGTTGCTGTCCTCATTTTTTGCATATGGACATTTAGCTGCAAAATGTCCTACACAGTTAAAGCACTTGAAAGGCAACTTTCTTTTAAATTTACCTGAACCTTTCTTCAACTTCCTCATGAAATGTGCCTCTTCAAAATCAGACTCTTCATCAAAACTTTCACTAGACAAACACTCCTTGTCTTTTCCTTTCTTCGAAACTTTGAAGGTTGCCTCCCTTTTGGATAAAGAATCAGAGTTTGTCCTCATCTTATAGACTGTTAGAATGCCATAAAGTTCATCAACAATAAACTTATCCAGTTCCTTCATCTCTTCAATTGCTGAAGCCTTTGCATCAAAATGCAAATGAAGAGACATTAAAAAATTTTAAACTACAATGGACTCCTCAACCTTTTCTCCTAAATCAGTGTTAACAACTTCATCTACTCACACAAAATAAGCAGCAACGTTTTTCTCTTCCAAAATCCTAAGACTTTCAAAATGTCTTCATGAGTCCAAAGCTTTGCCTTCTTAACCTTGTCATCTCCTTCATATTTTTTCAAAGTTTCTCCCAAATCTTGTGAAAGTTATGTTGTGTCGTAATGCATGACTTTCACAAATTATGTCTCTGACAAACCACATAAGATTGCATTCATGGCTTTTGCATTGTTTTCAAAAGTCTTCTTCCCATTAGGATCCATTGGAGGAGTTGAAGGAATTGTGTAACCAGTCCTCACACTTTTCCAAACATCAAAACCAAGAGACATTAGATAAGTATGCATTTGAAAACTCAAAAATGCATAGTTGGAGCCATCAAATTAGGGTGCTCTATTATATAGCAAGCCCTTCAAGAAAACCCATGTGTGCAATCAGGATCAACCTCCAAGCATTTAAGCTTCTTTTCCAAAGGAACCCTGCTCTGACACCAATTGAAGAGCACATAGAAAATACTAAGACGGGGGTGAATCAGTATTTTGAACTTTTAAACACATGAAACTACATAAAAAAAGAGATAGAATAGAGAGCAAACATCAACAAGGAGAACACCAAATTTCACGTGGAAAATCCTTTTGGGTAAAAAAACACAGCAGATCAATAGCTTTCATTAAACAAATAGGCACCAAATGAGATTACAGAAGTGAGCACCAACCCTCTTTAGAGCACCAACTTCAGTTTGACACAAACTCAAAAATGCACTAAAACCTGGAAACAGTTCTTGACCACTTGTAACTAGCACGCTGAAAAAGATCACCAAAAAATTATCTTGTGCCAAAAAGAAGCTAGCGAATAACAGAAAGAACAACATTTTCAGCACTTGGCATTTTGCTCGATTCCATCATCTATATACAAGGAAAAGATAAGCTGAAATCTATATTAATCCCGTTGAAATTCAAAAAAAAGGTTCTTTAATGCTGAAGTTACACAATCGTCGTCAGAAGTAAGTTGCCCCACTCATAGTCAACGAAAAAATCTAAAGCTATTGCTCAAAAAGGATAAATTAATTAATGAGCCAACAAACATCAAATTTTGAGGCTGTCAAAATATAAATACACTTACAGCCACCATACACCAAGAATAATACCATATTGACTTCAATAAATTACCACGTCTAGCAATGAGAGATTGACTGGCATCCTCCTTAAAAGATTTCTATGATCAGCATAAGGAAATGATAGAGCAGATTTCGAACAGAAAGATCAGCAACGGAAATCATTTGTGTTTCTCCATAATCCTGACTACCAACTATTCTAGCAACACCCTTAATGGTCTATGCTCGCACTAAAACTCGACCTTCAAACAAGAGCAATCATCACACTTGAAGAATTCACAATAATAACACGGAATTGATGCTATGAAATCTCACTTGCATCCAAGCTATGAGAGGTAACGCCTAGAGAATTAATCATACCCACAAATTCCTCACACCTCTAAGTGAAGTAAAAGATTCCATTCACGGGAAGAATTTAAGAGTCAATCTCGATAAAAACTCACATCATCAATCTTTATGTGATGAGTGATACCACTAGGGAAATGGATTCACGGTATTGAAATTCCTGCCAAAAGACAATCGCTCTATAATATGACCATAGACTTTTGACATGGCAATCTAACTAGCTTTGACATCAATGAGAAAATATTCAACAAAAAGAGTTTTTGCAATGTCAACTTGTACCCATTAGCAACTTTATTGTCTCTATATGGTGCAGTTCTCCTTGGCAAAGCAAGTATCTATGCGCTATAATATTGGCAAATAATGCATGCAAGGAGATGCAATGGTGTGTTCATCTTGTTCCAATGATGATGAATGATTCTTTCCACTATGAAAAAATGGTTTTTTAGGGTCATTCTCTTTTTGTGCTATTATGACCTTTATTTTTTCTATCATGGAGTCAATGCCATCATAGATTTCCCCGAAATATGGCCAATATGTATCAACAAATAGGCTCGGTGAAACTCAAGACATAGTTCTCACAAGCCCGTCAATCGTCATCTAGGATCAATGACTTGACCTTCTTGGACCTCTCTGAATTTGATTGCTTCCAAATACTCCATTTGTTGGTAATAACCATGGCACCCAATGCCTCTCACACCTTCACAAGTCATCTCTAAACAATTGTGTGTGATGCAAATCGGGTCTCAGCAACCAAGAACATGTAAAAAATAAGTTAATAACACATTAAAACATGAATAAACATGACATGAATAAAATTAAATAATTAAAATAAATTTATCTTCAACAATTCCAAATTCAAGAAAGTCTTGAAAATGCCTTGTGTCATATGGTGGTTTGTTACAAACATTTGGATCTCCTCACCCTCATGGTATATAGCTTTCAACCACTCTATTCGAGTGTAAATTGCTTGCATCACCAAGTTAAGGGAGTGTACAGTGCATGGTATCCAAAAAATGTGTTTATACCTTTCCTCAACCAAACCACTGGCATCCCTAGAATTTTTTGCATTGTCTATAATGACTTGAACAACATTTTCATGACATACAATCTATATGGCCTCAATAGGAATTTTAGAAACTAATTCTACATCCTTGATTTGCCCCTCACAATTAACCACCTTCAATTACATTGCCCCTTTGGGGGACACTGCAATGACATTTATTGAAGATCGGTTTTTACAATCTTTCCATTCATCAATAACAATAGATGCTCTTGTTTCAATCCAAGAATCCCTAATTGGTTTGAGTGATGTCTCTACAAAAAAAATTCTCTTGCCAATAAGGTATTGTGCATCTTTTCATACTCGGGACCTATGAAACCAGGAGGTACACTATTGATTGCCACCACCATTTCTCACCAATATGGTGATCTCACCAAGTTGAAAGGAAGACCGTTGGCATAAATGCAACCTGTAACTTTTTCCTCTATAATGTCTCTTGCTTCATTTCGAAATGTCTTAGGGTGTCTCCAAGAAAGGATGTAGGGAGGCCATTATTGAATCTGTAGAAAAACTCATTGATGTTTTCTTTGCTAAAGGATGAGACCTTAATTTTGCTTTTCACTCACAACATCGACTTCTCATTGTTCTTAAATGAATGCCATATTTTTTTCTTTTGGCAACACCGTCCCAATTCGCCCTTCACATATTCTAAGCTCTTTCCCACTTACAGCACATAAGTGAGCTCTCACTCAACTATATGAGCTCTTGAATTGAACTTCACACTCACCACAATTCCAAATGAATGCCCCACCTCCTGAAAGTTGTTCAATCATTTTAACAAAATTCCATAAAGGAGATGCTTGATCAATTTTGAATTTTTTGTTTGTATTAATATCCATTGAGCTTGAACCTGTGGCCATTTAAAATAGATCGCAATTTGATTTCACTATTTATATGAAATTATAAAATTTTAAATTAAAAAACAAATAAATAAATCCAACACTACAATATGTTTAAACTAATGAAAGTTTAAAATGAACACCAAAAAACATTATAAAAAATATTAAAACTTGTTTAGAAAAACTTGAAAAAGATAATCAAAAACTTGAAAAAAAAAATTAAAAACTAAAGAATCATTTAATAATGCTTACCTTAGATGATAAGATCTCCTTTGTGCAAATCATCTTCCCCCTTTGGCACTTTGTGATCGATCCCTTTGGGAAAAACCAGCTACCTTCAAAATGTAGAAGTAAACAAAAATGGTTGAGCAAGGTGTCTTATGAGAGAAATGAAGTTTCAAAGGGATGAAATTTAAGTATAGTGAGCATTTTAGGAATTTTTTGACTTTTTACAGTTAAAAAGTGTTTGCTTTTTGTTTTATGCGCCTGTGACACACTGGCATCTGCAGGAGCATTTAGGAGCACCCCGGGTTCCCTGTGGGTACAAGTTCCAATGTCTTCAAGGTACAAAAAGAGCTTCATCCCATGTTACCCATAAATACTAAGTGATATAATATCCAGTTTATAACTTCCAAATCAAATAAAAAGTTCACAAATTCTGATACCAGCTTATATATCAAGCATCTATAATATTATATATATGATGCAGAGCATGAAGAGCGAATTTCACAGTTTATCAACAAAGGCAAGATTCAACCTAGCACTTCTCCTTAGGGCTCACCAGCACTCCTAGTTCCAGAAAGCAACATTGAATGGCAGCACATAGACCATCAAGATCTCAACAGGATTACCATTAGAAACAGGTGCCTTAAATAAATTTTTAGGCAGCTCCTTAATTTAAGGAATTAAATCTCACTTTGGAAAATTAAGATGGACAAGGATTATCCAGAAGAGCTTTGACAAATTAGACTTGAGTTGAAAACCTCATCAGATATATCATATTCCACCTAATATTGAGAAGACTCATTAGAGAGAAAACTTGGAATCTATTGGCAGTACGTTATGTCTTTTAGATTGACCAATGCTCCAGCAACCTTCATGAGAATTGTTGACACTTGGCAGTACTATCCAATTGCATATAGCAGGTTTCTCATTTGTATCCGCATGATTGTCTATGATACAGCAATATTTGAAATGATCATCTTCAAACTGTGCAGCCCATCCTTGACCTCTTCAAATGGCACAAGCTAACAACTAAAGTCAAGCCGGAACTTTATTTCTTTAATGGGATTTTTCATTGATTATCAAGATTATATTGTTCCTGATGAAGTTCAAGTACTAAAATAATGTTCCTACCTACCAAACTAACATAACAAGTGTTCTTTGCTTTTTCAAAGTCTGGATGGAGATCGTGAACTTCTATCATAAGGTCATCGATGACATTTAGCTGAGGAACAGAGCATGATAAAGCATCTTAGGCACTAGAAGATGCATTATGTACAGCATGTGTATTGGCCTTGCTGGATCTATAAGAAGTTTTTGATGTAGAAGTCAACACATTACAAGAAGCCCTCAAACAGTGAGGACATCCTATAGACGAGTATTCAGAACAATAGTATATAAGCCAAATAACATGTATGGTTTAGTACAAGCTGTTAAATGCTAGTCACGTTTTCTTCCCAGTGAAAAAAACACAGTATCTGCAATTTTTATATATTCAGTCCAAAAAACAAGAGCATCACCACATGAAATTGGCATCTTACATGGAACATTAGCATCTTGTGATCACTACAGAGAAACGGCAGATTTCCATAATTATGCCTTTATGCGATTACTAATTGTTTTTTTTGTATTGGAGGTTTTTGTGTAATATTTTTTTTGTCTTATTAAAAACTCTTATAAGTTGTATTGCTGAAAGCACTTTTCAACTTTTCAATTCAAAGGCTTTACATATCTTAAAAAGTATTGCGTTTTTACAAACTCTTACAAGATTTTCCTCCTGAAAACAATGTTTCCAATCCCAGACTCTGCACCATTAGAAAGACCATCAAGTTCTCAAAAATAAAATACAGGTTTCCCTACTAAGACTAATGTTTCCAATCCAAAGACTCCGCAGCCTTAAAAAGAACATCGAGTCATTAAAAACTTACAAACTCTTGAACTGAAATCAATATTTCCAATGTAAAGAATTTACACCCATAAAAAGTCAATCAAATTCTTAAAAACTCTTACATTCCTACCAAAAAAAATAGTTCTAATCCAAAGTCTCAGCACCCTTGAAAAGACCATCAAATTCTTAAATACTCATACTGGTTTTCCCACCGAAGATAATATTTCCAAACCAAAGAATCTACACCCATAAAAACAGCATCGAAAACCCCAAGAGACAATCGAATTGTATCCAAGTTTTGAAATAACTTGGATGTGTCACAACTGCAAACCAAGTACAAATAGCATACAACAAACTGAAGGTGTTTTCCAATGGCTGAACTTGAAGAGGGTTTGAAGCAGCGAATATTAGGACTTACCTGAAGATGGCCCGCGGCGGCCGCCACGTGGAGGAGGGAACGACCGTCTTCATTCCTGATACATGCGATTCTCTTGAGTTGCTCTGCTGACAATTCATTGAAGGCCTCTACATTTCCAGACCCTGCAGCGTTGAAGAGATCCTCGTCTTTTATTGCGTCCATTTCCATTGCTTCCGCCATTCCTTCCTAGTACAACTATCCTCCTTCACTAACACAGACGACGGTGAATGCCCTGCGAAGACATTGATATTTCAATTCAAAAGAGACCGTGTGACGGCTTACTGTAAATTTGAAAACACAGGAATCAGGCAGTAAAATTATATGTTACAAAAAGAGTTTGATTGGATAACCAAACATTATTAAGGCTGGCAATCGCAGTTATTTTAATTAGAATCTTAAAAAAAAAAATTATTTTTTTAATTTTCATATGTTTGAATTGGAATGAAATGAAAGTTTCTAATCACATTCACAAGGTAAAATAATTTATAGATAATGGGATTTAAGAATTGAAGTGTCTAGTAATGTTTTTACCTTCTCCTCCTCTTTTTTTTTTTGTTGATCGTGAATTTTCATTAATGTTAATGTTGATCAACTTATCTTGACATGCAAAGATGACAAACAATTCTATCAACCCACTCTTCCTTGAATGAGGGTTTCCCACCTCCCTTTTCACTTCTAAGACGGTATGAACTAGTTTTTGGTTGAGTATTAGCAATTTAGTTTTGGGTTTTTATATTTGCTTTGACTAATTTTTGCTCATGTTTGCATGCATGATTGAATTGCTTGACAAAATATTATCTTTGTTGTCTAGTTGTTTTGTGCACATCACTACTTTAACTTTCTCTTTCGCATACCTTTTGGTTTCCACATTTTTATTTGGGCATTCTTGCCTATTAATTCTCTATATTTCATGTGCTTGGTATTTCACTTCATCTATATGTTCTTTGTTCTATTTAACTTTTCCTCTACTATATTATTTGGGGACAATAATGTCCTTTCATGTTCTTTATTATCTTCAAATAACCTTATAGTCAAATCATCATCACCACTTCAAATAGAAAGGTTCTAGCCTTGACTATGACAATCCCATTTGGGGCCATGGCTTTCATTTTCAAATTGCTTGTAATTAATTGTCTTTGTAACTTTCTATTTGTCTCCATTTTGATGTTGACATTTTTTTGCTCTAAGCTTTCTAACTAAACAAGTAGCCAAAACAATGTCTTCTTTGTTCTACAATCTCATAGCTTAGTTGACCTGAATCTGTTTTGAAGCATGTATAGAGCTCTTCATCCTCCTTGAATCATTTTTGTCCTCCACATCTCCCAATTGAAGTTGTTCTGTAAATCAAGGCCTAGACATGTATATTTATTTACCACCTACAACTTGGGTTTCCTTCAAAATCAAAATGTGTTTGCTTCTTTTTTCTTACCATTGTAAATACCATGACCTTGGTTTTGCCAATGCTCACTTTTATTCCCACCTCTTGACAAAATAGTTTTAGAGCTCTAAGATGTTCTTATAGACAATGCATTATTTTTTTCCATTTAGATGAGATCACTTGCATAGAGTGTTAACTTTACCTAAAATATGGCTAGGTAAGCACCCTCGCCACCTAACTTGTCTACTTCTAGACCAAAAAAAAGTTGGGTACACAATAAGCATCCTTGTTTGAGTCTAATTTCATTCCCAAAACATTTTGATGAGCTATCCTTCAATATAATTTTGGCTTGAACCTAATCTTAAAGAATGTGGATTATTGCCCTGGATATCTTTTGGTATTCAAAACTATTTCGTTCTACCCCATTGGTTAATGACATCTAAAATAGTCTAGGAAATATTTTGTTTGTTGTGTATCAGGCATGGTATCCCCAATGGAGTGAGCAATTCCTTGGTTCATTCCCTATCAAAAAGTTGTCCTTATGATTTTGGTTGTTGATACTTGTTCTATTGTAATTACTATCATAATTCTATGGTGCTCCTTGTTTATTATTATTCATGACTGGCTATATCTTCTAAATGTAGATGTAATATATATATATATA
>MU223986.1:3099436-3132404 GCA_018584345.1 Thuja plicata | reverse complement strand
GTGTGTGTGTGTGTGTGTGTGTGTGTGTGTGTGTGTGTGTGTGTGTGTGTGTGTGTGTGTGTGTGTGTGTGTGTGTGTGTGTGTGTGTGTGTGTGTGTGTGTGTGTGTGTGTGTGTGTGTGTGATGTTATTTAATTATTTATATTTTAATATTATTTATATTATGATTATTTAATATTATTATCATTTATTTATTAAATCTTCCTTTAGGAGGGGACATCACAGTCTGCCCTTCCTCAAACTGTTTGCCCTCAAGCAATTATATGTTTTCAACATTCACTAAGAATGTCCATTGATCAAGCTTTGACACTCACCAAGAATGTCTACTTTTAGAGATGTGTAATCTTTGCTTAGTAGTAGGGTGTCTTTAACAATTTTCCCTTAACTACCTCTGCAATAGGGTGCCCTTAGCAGTTCTTCCTTAGTCACAGTGCAGTAGGGTGTCCTTATAGTAGTTCTCCCTTAACTGTCACTGCAATAGGGTGCCCTTAGTGGTTCTCCCTCTTCTGCTTCTACAATAGTGTGCCCATTGCGGTTCTCCCTTAATCACAATGCAGTAAGGTGCCCTTATAGTGGTTCTCCCTTAACTTCCACTACAATAGGGTTCCCTTCATGATTCTCCCTTAATTTCATCTTTGACGTGATAGAAATAGGGTTCCCTTAGCTAATCTCCCAGAATCATAGTGTAGTAGGGTGTTCTTATAGCGATTCTCCCTCACTGCTACTGCAATAGGGTGCCCTTCGTGATTATCCCTTAATTGCAGCTCATTTCCCCTCTATTATGGATACTCTATACTTTGGTCTACCCATATTGTTTCCTTGTTAAGTACTTCTATTATGTGTACTTGACTGTCATTTCCACATAAACATCATGTTCCTATAGTTTTGAATATTTGAAGTAAAAAATATTTCTTCTTCGTTCTTTCAAATCTTCCATTAGTTTGTTCTATGAGAATCCAATTTTATTTGTTAATTGTTTTTCATGCACTTGCTTATGATTTCCTTAAGAATTGTCTTTGCAACTCTTTGCCTTACTTTACATGACTGTCATATCTACTTTTTGTTTTGTTCTTACACCATTTTAGTTCATCATTCAGGTTGTCTTTCCTTCATTGATGGGTTTGCATTCATTTCTTTCCATAGGATGGAAGGACTGTGCTCTAATCCCATTGTAATGTCCCATGTCCAATCCTTTAAGGTTTAGGGCTTAATTCTTGCATTTCAATTGCAAAAGGCTTCTTTAAAAGTTATATTCAGTTCTTTAGTTTGCCTCAAGTGAGGTAGCCATATTCTTCAAAGAATGATGTATCAATAAAAGGTGGTATCTCTTGATGCTATATAAGACTGATTATCAAATTATCATAGGGTACTTGTAATAAATCTCCAAGACTTTGGCCACAGTTTGCACAATCTTCCCTCATCATTTTATCAAATAGTTTGAGACTTAAGAAGTTTGTGATTGTTGTTGTCAATGTTAAAATATTTAATGTTTCATGTCATTTTAACAGTGATAACTTTGTAAACCTTACAACAATCCCTCATTGTGATCTTTATGTGAATTTTGTCAAATGATTCACTTGGTTACAAATTGTTAATTATAATTGCATAATGACATTGTATTGCTGCTAACTTGGACACTCGGGGGAAACTGAATTCATTCGTGATAGAGTTGTTCTTAAAAATCCAGATTCAGCTTGACTCTCTTGAAAGGTCTCTTTCCTAGACCTAATAGGGATTCCACAAACCCTAATCCTAAGGGCAAGTCACCAAGATCTCTACCCTTCTTACCAAGAACCACTCTACCAATAGGATCTTTTAGTACTCACTGAACCTACAAGAGTAGATTCCTACTCACCTAACAAAACCACTCACAATGCCTTGTAGGGTTGAATTCTCACCACATTTGGTCATTTGATAAAATTCTTGAAGACTTGGAACCGTCATTCATCAATCTACTCATCGAGTTCCTAAAAACTAGGAAAAAGTCTAATGACATCTTGTGGCCCTATCCAGACACAAAAACTGGATTAACTTGCAAACTTTGCTTAAAACCCCCAAATATAATCTTGGATTTAGATACCCATTTCAGAGTTACAAATGATTCTTAGAGTCTGGATTACCCAAGTCCTTCGTACAACACCTTTAGGGACTTTGTCCTTAAAAGTAGGGCTAATTAGTCCAGCCTCTGTATTTGCCTTCACAACTTGATGAAATCGATTCACCAACTTCCACCATTACTCTGAGGGTCATGTCACCTCCCATTCACCAACCTCCAAGCATTGGATTTCTTCATTCAATCCAACCCTACATTTTATAACACTCTGATTCTCTAAATCCCTAAGTGGGCTATAGCCAAGCTTGCCTAGGGCAAGAGCTCAAAAATCAACCCTAACTCCTCTGCTCCTAAAACCAAAAGAAAATTTATATACAAAGACTCCTCTTTCATTCTATCCAGACCCATTTTACATGTCATGGAGGGAAGAAATTTGAGGAGCCATTTTCTATGTACAATCCAAAATTGGACTAGTTAACACCAAACTTCAAGAAAATTAACTTCTAACTACAAACTGGAAACTATTTGCAAAATCCACTCCGCACAGAGTTAAGAAAAACTCATAAGAAGCTAATTACAATGGAAAGAAGCACAATCTAATCTATTTACAATACTATTCAATTGAAAATAATCAAAATATTGTTACAGAGTAGTTCAACAACTTACAAATGAGTACAAACTTAACAAAATGGCATCCAACCTTGGAATCTCACCATAGAAGTTCTTAAATAGACCTCCTTTGACCAAAACAACCATACAAACTGATCAGTAACTACCTTTAGGATAAAATCAACTTTTCTTGCCAAAGTTGTCGAGCAACTTTCAAAAGTTGCAAATGTTGCATTGAGCAACTTTTACTTCTTTTTGGCAATTTTTGCTTTCCCATGTTTTTACCTCCATGGATGGATTTAAAAAGGTCTAATATCACACCCTATGACTCACAAAAACCTCAAAATGGTATCCTAAGCATCTTGGTTTCCCAATCCACATTTTGGTTTAAATTGTCCTTTAGGACATTGCATAGGGAAAATGGACAAAAAGCTTCTCAAAAACAAACTCAACATTACCAAAGCTTCTCAAAACCATACTAAACATTCCTAAACTATCTAAGAAACTAGAAGAAAACTCAACACAACAAAAATGAATGGATATTAACCCTAGGTGGTCCTACACCATTCTCCCTGAACAAAAAGAATTTAATTCCCATTGGAGGGAAACAAGTTAAGATCTATACCCAACTTATGAAACTTTGTATCCAGCACCCATGTAGCCTCTAAATCTTCCTTTCCCTACCACTTTATCTGATACTTCATGTACACCTTGGTTCTTGTCTTCTTACCTACCCTGGAGCTCAAAATTTTCTTTGCTTGTGGTCGTGGTGTGATTGGTAGCTTCAAAGCCTTTATCTCCTCTGCATCTTTTGAATGACTATGGTCTCCTTCTAGAATTGGTCCTTTTTAAGACACTAATTATGCAAAATTGAACACTGGAGAAAGTCCTATGTCTGCAAGTAACTCTACCTTGTAAGTAGTATTCCCATACTTTGCTAGAATGGCACAAGGGGGCCTATCTCTTTTATCTGAAGCTTGTGTGGGATGCCTTTATGTAAACTTTCCTTGTTTAATTAAACCATCACAAGATCACCAACCTGGAATTGAACTTCCTTATTTCTATCATCCACCTTTTGCTTTGTATGGGTAGTATTGTCCACTAGGGCTTGATTCACTATTTCATGGACCTCCTTCATGAACTGAGGAAATTCCTCTGCATATCCACTCCTCTCTGCACTACTTCCTAGGTCTTTGAGCTCAGATATGCCTCTGGAGTGGATCCCAAAGACCACTTGAAAGGGAGTCTTACCTGTGGATTTGTTTATGGTATCATTGTAGGAAAACTATGCTTGAGCAATAAGTTGATCCCATGTCTGTCCATATTCTTTGGTGAGACACCTTAAAAGGTTTCCCAAACTCCTGTTAACCACCTTAGTCTGTCCATCCATTTATGGATGATATGCATAACAAAAAGAGGGGTTGGTTCCAAGCTTCTGCCACAAAGTCTTCCAAAAATGACTCATAAACTTGGAGTCTCTATCTGACATAATCCTCAAGGGTAACCCATGGATCTGGAATGCTTCCCTAAAGAAGAGATTTTCTATGTAGCATGCACCATGGGTGGTTTTACATGGCATAAAATGGGCCATCTTACTAAATCTGTCCATAATCACAAAGACACTATCCAAATCCTATTTTGACTTAGGGAGTCCAACCACAAATTCCATACTAAGGCACTCCCATGCTCTATTTGGGATTGGAAGGGGTTGATACAACCCTTCATTAGATGAATTTCATTTTTCTTTCTAACAGACAATACAAGTCTCTACATATCTCTATATATCTCTATTCATCTTAGGCCAGTAGTAGTATCTTTTGACCAACTTTAAGGTCTTATTAACTCCAAAGTGTCCACTAAGTGATCCATTATGTTTCCCCTGGATTATGTTCTCCCTCATAGAACCTCTAGGTACACAGATTTTCCCTACCCTAAATAAAAGACCTTCTTGCAAAGTAAAATTTGAGTGCTCACCATGGAAATGATTTTGAAAGTCACTACACACCTTATAGATAGATGAGAAATCCCCATCCTATGGATAGAGTTCTTTGAAGCTCTCTATGCCAATACTCCTTAATTGTATTTCTTGGACAGTCAGCAACCTCCTGCTCTGTGCATCTGCCACCTTGTTTTGTATCCCCTTCTTATGCTTAATTATAAAAGTGTGGGCCTCGATATATTCCATCCACTTTTCATATGCTTGTGACTTAACTTGTCTTGTGAATTTAGGAAGCTTATAGCTTGATTGTCTATGTAGACCACAAAATCCTTAGGAAGAAGGTAATGCCTCCATTTCCTTAAGGCTTGAATCAATGGATACAACTCTAGGTCATATGAACAATAATTTCTCTTTGAATCACTTAGTATTTCACTATGAAAAGCCACAGGTTTTCCTTCCTGACTTAGAACTGCTCCTATAGCAGTGTTACTAGCGTCACACTCCACTGTAAAAAAAAATTAAAACTAGGAAGTGTCAAGATTGGTTGTGTGGTTATCTTCCTTTTCAATGTCTCAAATCCCTGGTTAGCTTGCTCATTCCACTGGAATTTATTTTTCGTACCCCCTTTAATGGTGTCTAAGACATGTGCACATATCTCATTGAATTGTCTGATGAACTTCCTATAAAACTGTGCTAAACCATGGAATCTCCTTACCTCTATAGCAGACTTAGGTGTAGGCCAATTTATAATTCCTTCCACCTTACTAGTGTCCATTTTCAAATTCCCTTCTGAGATTACAAACCCAAGGTACACCAACTCTTGTTTCATGAACTTACACTTGTCTAGGTTGATTGTCAACTTCTCCTCATGCAACCTTTGTAACACCATTTTTCATATGCTTAATGTAGTCTTCTTTTGTTTTACTAAACACCAATATATCATCTAGGTACACCACAACCCACTTACCTATGAAGTCCTTCAACACTTCGTTCATTAGCCTCATAAAAGTGCTTGGAAAATTATAAAACCCAAAGGGCATGACTAACCACTCATATAGGCCTTACGTGGTCTTAAAATTTGTCTTCCATTCATCCCCTTCCTTCACTCTAATTTGGTGGCAACCACTCTTTAAGTAAATTTTAGTAAAATACTTGGCTCCCCCTAGACAATCCATTAAGTCTTCTATCCTTGGGATTAGGAACCTATATCTTATGGTAATTTTGTTAATGGCTCTAGAATCTGTACATAATCTCCAAGTACCACTTTTATTTGGGGCTAGGATAGTGGTAACAACACAAGGGCTTATAATTCTCCGAATTAGGCCTTAGTCAAATAGCTCCTGGATTTGTTTAGCAATCTTTGCATTTTATTTCGGGGTCATCTTATAGGTAGCTTTATTAGGGAGTGAGGCTCTAGGGATAAAATCAATTTGATGGATAATGGCTCTTTCAGGTGGTAGGGTGGTCAATTGTCCATCACTCACTATGTCCTTATACTGGTTTAGAAACTCTTGTATCTCTATGGGCAAATCCTCTTTCTTGTCCACCTTCTCACCCTTAGGTTTCAACACTAAGGCTAAACTCACTCCATGTCCTTCCTCAAGTGTGTTTAAGAATTCCTTTTCCCCCACTAAGAGTACATTGGGACCCACTATCTTATCTTCTCCTTCTTCCAAGATTAGTTGAATCTTGAATGTGACCCATCCTTCTTGAATGAGTAGGAGTTCTTAGCTCCATCATGCATAGTAGATATGTCAAACTGCTAAGGTCTTCCCAATAAGAGATGACAAGCATCCATGGGTAAGAAATCACACAAAACTTTGTCCTTATATCTCCCTATTGAGAACTCTACCCAAGATTTCTCATTAACTAACACATGTTGATCTTTATTTAACCAAGTGACTCTGTAAGGGTTATTATGAGGAATTTTTTTTCAACTTAAGATTTTCAATGACTTCCACAAAAATATTGTTATCAGTAGAACCAAAGTCTATGATAACTTTACAAACCTTACCTATAATCTTGCATTTGACTTTGTTCATAGATCTCCTTTGACTTGGTTCTTCTTTTATTGTCTCCCTTATAAGTGTTCTTCAGATCATCAAATTCTCTCCTATCTCTGAATCCAGAGCCACCTCTGTTGTCTTACCGCTAGAAGACTCTTCTTGCACATAGTTTATCTTTTTCTCTCCACCTTGGGATGATGAACTCTTTTCAGGACACCTATAAGTAGGATTCCCATATTGGTGACAGTTATATCATTTCATAGAAGAGAAATAAGATCCTCTTCCCTGACTACTTGATCTCGTTCTTTAATTATTTCTAGGGCCTCTGTCTCTGTTGTAACCACCTCTGTTATTATTTGACTCTCCCTGGATTTCAGTAAGCTTGGACTCTCCTTTATTTTTTTCTTCAAAGTTTATTCCTCCAAATCCTCCTTTTTAACTCTACCACCTCTTCCTCTACCTCTGCCACTATTGCCTGAGTCATTCTTCTTTTTAAGCTTTTCTTCTACCTTGAGGGCAAGTTGATAAATTTGGTGAATTGTCCTTGGGTTCAAGAGACTTATCTCCTCTTGTATGTTCCACCTCAACCCATTCAGATACCTAGCCACTTTTAGGCTCTCTTCTTCCATTACATGTCATCTCAAACATTTTTGTGGAACTCTTTTGTATAGGCACTTCAAGATCGTTTTGTCTTAAGTTTTGTCTTTTCTTGTGCAACTACACCTCATAATCATCAGGCAGATAGGTCTCCCTAATATTTTCCACCATACCTTTCCAACTAGTAATTAGATTATTTCCTTCCTTTACCCTCTCATCTTGTACAAATTTCCACCATGTGAGGGCAATTCCTCTCAACCTTGTCTTGGCTACTCTCACCTTTTGAGCCTCTATCACACTATCACCTTCAAAGTGGTTTTCCAATCACTTTATCCACTCCATGACCACTTATGGTTCCATCTGGCCACTGAAGAGGGGTAAACCTTCCAATGACTTTCCACTCATAGCTTTTAGAGCCTTAATAATGGTTTATCTTGGAGTATTGGATCAGGCTCTGGAACTGCATCTTCTTCTACCACAGACTTGCCTTTTCCCTCCATTTCTCTTACCAGTTCACTTATTGTTGTTGTTCAAGCTTGCTCTTCATCCAACTTAGCTACCATATCTGCCAACTATTATTTTAGGAGTATATTCTCCTCTCTCTGCTCTTCCACATCTTTTTCTAATTCAACATTAGTCATCATCTTTGATGAATCTACTGATTCTGGTAAATACAACATCCACCATTTACAAGCCCAATCTTTAGGCTCTGATACCAATCTAATAGAGTTGTTCTTCAAAATCCAAAGTTAGCTTGAATCTCTTAAAATGTCTCTTTACTAGACCTAATAGGGATTCCACAAACCCTAATCCTAAGGGCAAGTCACCAAGATCCCTACCCTTCTTATCAAGAACCACTCTACCAATAGGATCTTTTGTTGCTCACTGAACCTACAAGAGTAGATTCCTCCTCACCTAACCAAACCACTCACAATGCCTTATAGGGTTTAATTCTCACCAAATTTGGTCATTTTATAACATTCTTGAATACTTGGAATCGTCATTCGTCCATCTACTCATTGAGTTCCTAAAAACTAGGAAAAAGCCTAATGACTTCTTGTAGCCCTATCTAGACACAAAAACTGGATTAACTTACAAAGTTTGCTCAAAACCCCAAAATCTAATCTTGGATTAAGATACCCATTTCATATTTATGAACAATTCCTAGGGTTTGTGTTACCCAAGTCCTCTGTACAACACCTTTAGGGACTCTATCCTTAAAAGTAGGGCTAATTGGTCCAGCCTCAGTATTTGCCTTCACAACTTGATGAAATCGATTCACCAGCTTCCACCATTACTTTGAGGGCCATGTCACCTCCCATTCACCAACCTCCAACCATTTTATTTCTTAATTCAATCTAACCCTACATTTTATAACACTCTGATTCTCTAATTCCCTTGTCGGGCTATAACCAAGCTCGCCTAGGGAAAGAGCTCAAAAATCAACCCTAACTCCTCTGCTCCTAAAACCAAAAGAAAATGAATATAAAAGGACTCCTTTTTTGTTCTATCTAGACCCATTTTACATTTGATGGAGGGAAGAACTTCGAGGATCCATTTTCTATGTACAGTCTAGAATTGGACCAGTGAACACCAAACTTCAAGAAAATTAACTTGTAACTACAAAATGGAAACTATTTGCAAAAAACCAATATGCATAGAGTTAAGAAACACTCATAATAAGCTAATTACAATGTAAATAATCACAATCTAATACATTTACAATAATATTCAAATGAAAACAATCAAAATGTTGTTACAGAGTAGTTACGCAACTTACAAATGAGTACAAACTTAACAAAATGGCATCCAACCTTGGAATCTCACATGGAAGTTATTAAATAGACCTCCTTTGACCAAAACAACCACTCAAACTGACCAGTAACTAACTTTAGGAAAGAAAAAAAAAATCTTACAAAGTTGTCGAGCGACTTTCAAAAGTTGCAAATGTTGCTTTGAGCAACTTTTACATCTTTTTGGCAATTTTTGTTTTCTCATGTTTTTACCTCTATGGATGGATTAAAAAAGGTCTAATATCACACCCTATGACTCAAAACAACCTCAAAATGGTCTCCTAAGCATCTTGGTTGCTCAATCCACATTTTCGTTCAAATTGTCCTCTAGGACATTACATAGGGAAAATGGACAAAAAGCTTCTCAAAAACAAACTCAACATTACCAAAGATCCTCAAAACCATCCTTAACCTTCCTAAACTATATAATCAACTAGGAGAAAACTCAACACAACAAAAATGAAGGGATTTTAACCCTAGGTTCTCCTACACCAATTCATGATTCAAAAACGCATATAGATTTGATTATTATGAAAATATAATGGAACATATTGTTGAACCTTTGGTAATTTGGTATTTAGTTTTTTCATTGATGTCAACAAGGCATATATGTCAGATATCTCAAATAGTTGTGTTAGTGGTACACACGGTACAATCTTAATGATCACGGTACAAAAGATGCAAATTTAGTGATCTTGTGGAAGTTTATTTAAATGTTCAAGAGGTTGTTAACATCATGTTATTAATTTCCTAATATATTGATTATATTATTATTGAGTTGGTTGATAAAGTGTTAAGTATATAACACTTAATATTTATAATGAATGTTAAAATAGTTATAATTTATAACTACCGAGTTTCGGTCTAATTATATTTGTATATACTTATTGTTGAACAACCCCAAACTATTATACATTTCTGGAAAGGTAAGAGAAAGATAGTAAATGGGTCATTGTTAGTTTTTTGCATACATGTGTAGTGGAGAGAGAGAGAGAGAGAGAGAGAGAGAGAGAGAGAGAGAGAGAGAGAGAGAGAACTTTTACAGTTGGTTATGACAATTATGAGAAGTTTCAGTCTAAATTAATTTTGGATGGTTAAAAAGTCTGTTCAAAAATGAAAAAGCACATTTATAAGAAGGGTACTCATTCCCCTAAACAGTGGTGTAGGTGTTATTGCACTTTTTTTAAGGATTTGGAATATATTTGAATTAGACTAGAAGGATTCTATGCAGTCTACAAGACAACAAATTGAATGGTATAAATATTTATTTCAAATTTGATATTTATGATTGAATAATGGTTGTAGGAGTATATCACAGGTTGAGAAGGGTTTATTAACTGATATTTTAATGGTTTACATCACCCTTTAAACAGATGTTTTTATGACACATGAATATACATTTGGATCTTTAATATTTTGAAGGGAAACATGTTATTCATCTCTCAAGAAGTATAGCATTTTGAAGACCATTGATTACACTCATCCTCTTACATTCAGATGTATTGATTTAAGTTTGATTACACATTTCATGATCTGATAAAGTAATTTTTACAAGGCTTTTATAATTTGGTATAATTTGTTGATGTAAAAGAATCAGTAAGAGAGATAAGAAAATAAGTAAGTCCTGCTTAATGTTTTCAACTAGAAGTTGAATTCTTGATTCATGATTTATATTGTAACAGAGATGATCCTCTGATTTGTAACTCAATTTTTTCATAATAGAATTTTTTGCTTCTTAACTTTCAAAGTTGGTGCTTAAGATATAAGGGATTGGTGTTCCTTGAGATAGGTGTCTCTAAAATATAGTGTTGGTGCTTCCCAAAGTTGTAGCTCTAAAATTTTTTCCCATGAGCCTAATAAAGTTTTAGATTCAAAGTGGTTTTTTACCCTAAGGGGTTTTCCACTATAAATATAGTGTAATTTTTTCTTCTTCCATTTCTTGTTTTTAGTTTATAACTTCATGTTATAATTGTAAAAGTTGAAAAGAACAAGTTTTTAAGTAACCACTAATTCACCNCCCCCCCCCCCCCCCCCCTCTAAGTGGTGTTTGTATTCCAATACATATTACTATTTGACTAAAAATGGATGTCTGCAAACTATTTCTTACAAAATGATAATGTTCAGGTGCATGTATTGAATTGCCTTGTCAAATAAATAACCTACTTCAATGCTTAACAACCCATATGTATGGAGCACCATAACTATCCTTATCAATTATATTATTGCCTGTGAATATATTATTTCCAGCTTTCCTGATAGTCAAACACCCCTGCCAATGATAGGAATTAATAGTTGTTTGTGCCAATAAAGAGGTTAACACGACAATCTTAACTGTATGAACTGTATATTTGTATTGGGTATGGGCCTGCTAAATGTTAATCATTCAAATAGTTCCACGATAATAATCTTTGTATCGTTGGTCAATGACATCTAAAATAGTCTAGGAAATATTTTGTTTGTTGTGTATCAATCATGGTATCCCTAATGGAGTGATCGATCGCTTGGTTCATTCCCTATCAAAAAAAAATCCTTTCAATTATGGTTGTTGATACATGTTCTATTGTAATTACTATTATAATTCTATGATTCTCCTTGTTTTTTATTATTAATCCTAACTGGATTTATCTCCCGAATATATATATATATATATATATATATATATAATGAAGATGTTCCTTTGTCAATGCCTAAAACTCCTTCATTTGTTGATTCGATGGTGATTATTAGCTGGTTGTGATCACTTAAGGAGATGTTGATATGTTGATTGGATACCTCCACTTATGTTTAGTCTTGGTGTTATAATTCCTGACTGCAATTACATGATTGTCTAGCCATTTTCTTATTCAATTTATATTTGTTCTTATTCCATGCCATCATGTCTCTCCAAGGAGCCATGATTAGGTTCCCAAAAGCAATGAATTGTTTTTTTTATTAAACTAACAATAGTCTTTCATTTTGCATTGATTAATAGTTTAACCAATAGCATTTACTTATATAGTTGTTTATAATGTTGATTTAATAATATTGGTTTATAATATTAATTAATAATGTCAACAAACATATACATTTATAACAATGGTTAATATATATATATATATATATTATAACAAAATATTATATCATTTAATTATTTGTATTTCAATATTATTTATATTTTAATATTATTTATTTATTTATATTATATTAATATCATCTATATATTAAATCTTCCTTTAGAGAGGGGACATCACAATTCATCAAAGCGACATCCAGATTGCCTTGTTCCATATGAGTAGATTGTTATTCATTAGCCTCGTGTGATTGAAAATTTGGAACAACAACATTTTTTGTGTCATGAGAGCTCATTTTGGAACAAGTGGACTATTTATATTTTTGATAACAAGGGAAATATCACTCATAGTTAGTTGTTAAGTTATTTTGAACTGGTACAATCTCCTTAGATGAGTTGGGTGTATTTGGGTTATAGAGCTGGAAAGTTCTTTGGTTATAATTTCTCTTTTGGACCTTGAGGGTCTGATTGAACAAAAGATCTATTTGGCACATAAGGAGCTTGATAAGGTCTAGTATCTTGATTGTGTTTCCTCTCTAGGTTAACAATCTTATTACCAAAGGTCTACAACAAGCCTTTTATCTTGTGAAGCTCTTGGGATGGGGCTGGAACAACATATTCTTGAGCTACAACTTGGTTATTAAATGTTATAAATGTAGGGACAACAACTATAGTAGGGGCTATAATATGGGTAGTTGGTTGTACTTTAGCAAAATATGCCTTTAGAGGCCTAGGTGCTATCTTTCCAGCTTGAATTAAACTATTTTTAGCCCTTATAGAAACATCAAATGTTGTTGGTAATGAATTACCACCCATTGATTGAATGTGAACTAAAATGTCATTATTCAAAGCTTTAAGGTAAAACAAAAATGCATAATAATTTGAAGGTTTTACTGAGGCTAGAATCTTATTCCAAGTCTTGTGGAAGCAGTAGTTGAAATCCGTCATATGTTCATGTAGGGGTTAAAGCATGAAGTTGTTGAACATAAAAGTGACCACACCCCCCCCACCCCCCAAAAAAAAAAAACAAAAAAAACCAAATTTATTTGTAACTCGATCAGGTAATTTAAAATTTAAAATAACTTGATTGGGTTACGACTTCGTAAACCGAGCAAAAAGTTCTTCAAAACCTGATCGGTTTTTTATGAACTAAAAGTACATTTTAACTTCTTCAGAACCCACACGCATTTTTAAAAACTATTTGTTTCACTTTTCCCGCACTCCAAACGCATTTCATGTGACAAAAATGGTGAACAACGACTTCCATATTGCCAAAATCGACATAACCTGATCATGTTCCACCTTGGTTTTTATTTTTTCCGCGTTTACACCATTTTCTGACAATGCCACATCGTTGAAGAGGTAAGAATTTGGTTTTTTATTTTTTTTGTTTGAAATTTAATTAAAATGAGGTTTTTTCAATTGATTTAAGTTTTTTTATAAATTTTATGCCAAATTCTCAAAACAATGTCTGACAACAAAATATACAACAACAACCTCTTCGTGGCATACCACCACAACTAAACCCTCAAAATGTTGCACCTAAAGAACAAGAAAACCCTCAAAACATTGCACCACAACAACCTAAAGAACACGAAAAACCCTGAAAACATTGCACCACAACAACGAAACCCTCAAAATATTGATCCTCAACAACAACTACCACCTCAAAACCCTCTGCCTCCTCCAATAGAACCTGTATATCCCACACATGAGGATCTTATAAATTTCCTATCACATAATACTACTCAAATTTCTATGATAGTGAATAGGTTGAGGTCCTATGCTCATGAGTAGCACTCATCCCTTGCCACAACCCTAGAATCAATGGCCAATAGTGCTAGCGGGGTATCTAGAAAGTTTACAAAATGGGGCACATGTAGGGATAGATGTCATGCATTTTATGTTGATGGGTTGTCATTTAATGAGGTGAATAGAAAATCCATAAGTAAAGATGACATGTGTGCTTTTCTCATCAAACCTAAAACTAATCATACCTTACTTCATGATTTAAAGAGGTTTCCCTTACATTGGTGTAACCACGCTTGGATAAAAAATGGTTTTTTTGGATAGGTGGTATATGGTCTTTGACCAATCACCTTGTAACAATTTTGAGGTGCCTCTATATTTATTGAGAAAGTTATATTATGAGTTTATCCTCGGCTTGAAGCCAAATTACTTTGACATACAATAGTTCTAGGGTAGAGGGAGAGGCTCTACGTAGGATAGACCTGGGGCTTGGAGGGTGGTAGACCCCCAACATAGGATTCCTTTAGCTCCTAAACCCATGGTTCACATCACGGTTCTAGTAGCTCTGAAGGAGTCTATGGAGTTACAAACTCTTCAGGTAGCTACGCCATTGAATGATGTCATTGTTCAACATGACACATAATTAGCTAGACCAGAGGATGGATTTTCACATGCGTCACCTACCTCATCATCAGACGCACCGTTTGGCTCAACCCATTGATCATATGTGTGCTAACTGCCAAAATATATTTTTCTGGGGTAGATATTGACACAAATAAGGATGGTTCCACATCCTATTTGTGTACACATTATGATAGTCGATGTCATGGTTCCACTACAGAGGATTTGGCCCTCATTGACAACATGATAACCATGGCATTTTCCGGTGGAGATCAGATGTAGGTGTGTTTATTTGTGTCTATGACATGCTATTTATTAATCACTTAAATTTTATAAATGTAAATAAATTTTTATTTATAGAATAATTTAAATTGATATATGAATAATATGCATTTTAGGGTGTAGCAAGTGATGTGAGTACACCACATAGTGTATATTCCACTCCACCTGCACGGGTAGCTTCGATACCAGAGGTAAATATTTTTAAAATGTTAAAAAGAGAAAAATACCTTGATTTCAAAATATTTTTTGTTAATATTTAGGAACTCTCTAATATATATTTATTTGGTATTTTATAGCGGTTGTTAGGGGCTCAGATTTCCCAAGTTGATGATGTCAGGCTTTCGGTCATTGACTTTGGCCTAGAAAGATTTGTGGTATCATATTTTACATAGCTCTTATTTACAATTTTAATTGAACCCGTGCAAGACATTTAGATTTCTTTTACTTAAATTTAAGATTATATATGTGTTTGTCTTATGTTAAATTTGTTTCTCTTAGGTTATCCCACCTAGCTCCAGGACATCTCGTGTGCAAAAGGCATCTTCAAGCACACCAAGACAGAAAAGGAAATCCTCGCAAACACCCAAACGCCAAAAGGTAATTTGGCACAAATTAAATTTATTTATTGAAATGTATTATGATTAAACATGTACATGTAGATTGATTTAAATTCCTTTTTGTTTGTTCTATATACATAAACAATTGGGGTTTACATAATTGATGAATGCACCTGATGTTGCAGAGGTTCAAGAGAGGGAAGATGTAACATTTTTATTTTCACTTTCATCTTATATTATTCATTGAAACCCTCTTCTCAACTCCTCTTAGATTGCATTATATTCTTCATTGAAACCCTCTTCTCAACTCCTCTTGGATTGAAATCTCTAAATCCTTCTCTGTGGTGTAAATGTGGTATTAACCTGCAAACAACCAAACACTCAATAAACTATTAGCTTAAGGGTTAGAAATCATGACTATTTAATTCTAATATTATGATAAAAAAAATCCACAAAATTGGTTTATTGCATCTTAGATGAAGTGAGTTTGATTCTCAATAGATGCTCATCAGATTGGCACAAGAATCAGTGACTAGACAACTCCAAAGTGAAAGATTTAAAGGTGGGCATGATGCATGAAATTAAATACTTTTCTCTTCAAGACATTGAATTGATATGCCAAATGCAACTAAGCTAATTCATGAGATAACATGAGATAACATGAGATTAATCTAACAAGATGCAACAAAATGATAAGAAGATGAATCTAATATTTAACCATCTAATATAAAAATATAAATACTAAGCTAGCATTAAAATGCACTTCTACAAAATGAGTAAAACCTAGAATAAAAATGACATTATAGTCCTACTTCAGCAATTTTCCTCCCTTTTCAACAAGGAGATCTATCCCTTTTATAGAAACTTCCTCAAAATGGACGGTTGAGATTTGACCATGAAGGGCGGTTGAGATGCACTCTCCTTCAATCCATGCTCACTCCATCCATGTGAGAGATTATTGATTGGTCAAAGTTGTGTTTATTGAGGGAGAGTGAGGAAAAATTTGGTAAATCCCCTCTTAATCACCTTTTAATTAAGGATTAAGTGTGCACACCCATGTGTTAATGGGTTCTTTTAGTAAAAGTGTTAGAACTTTTATTTAGTTGTGCAATGTATAGTTATTAATTGATTTTTCAAACTTAACTTAGGATTAAATTAATGTTTTGATTTAGGAATTTGATTTTAATTATGTCAGGGGGATTATTAAGGTTTTCTTGCATAATTAAAGTCTAGTATTGAAGACCTTTACATTTTAGGATTTTAAGGCTAATTATTTAAATTAGGGGCTATACGCTTACTAGACCAATTTTAGGTGATTATATTTGCCCCTCTTTGAATCGATGTGTGATCAATACATTGATTCAAAGAACATTTGATGGTAGATCGAGAATGGCTTGATCTAGAACCAATTTCGAACTTGATTGAATGAAAACCGATTTGAATATTGAAGATACCATGTTGGAACTTGATTGAGTGAAGACTGATAGAGAGATTGAAAGATACCAGCTCATTAGTTGATTGAACAAAGACTGATAACATCGAATCCAAACTTGATTGAACAAAGATCGATAATATTCAGCTTGATACAAAGTGATGAAACTAAATATTCATCCTAAAGTAGACTAGATTGGTTTAAAATGACTAATCGACCTGATGTGGTGCGATGAGATTGATTGTCATTTGATCGATTGCTCGAGATAATTGACTTTATATGGATCCTGATGAAACCAATCGCCTGATTAGGAGATGCTACCGTATTTATGTGATGTGATGAAATTGATATTCCCCTAGAGATTCAATTGGGTTAGGTGTCTTTCTAAGTGACTTGATGTGAAGCGATGAAATTACTTGCGCAAAAAGAATCTCGATTTTGATACGAAGTCGAGATTCCCCCAGCGGTGAGGTTTGTCGATTAAAATTCTTATTGTTGATATATTGACATTGCCCCCTCGGGATCGAAATGGAAATGTTGTTAGGGTGGAAATCTTGATTGTGACCAATTTGATTATTGGATTTGACTCAATTGGATTGAAGCTTGATTTGAGGTCTTGATGACTAGTTGTTGCATTTTTTTACAAAGAGTTGACTACGGTTGACTGGGTGAGTACGCTTGGATTGAGATGATGGTCATCTAGATTGAGTGATAAGGAGGAAGATTGAGTAATGAGGGCATTACTGGTCAACTATTTTTTACTAAAATGTTGACTTGCAATTTCGACTAGGAGAATGACGTCAAATTTTGATTTTGATCCCAAAAATGGATCTACGTTCATCAAATTAGCTAAGGATATAAGTTTCATGTCAATTAAAGAAAGTTTAAAATTAGGTCAAAGTGGGGCCAAAGGCTATATAAGGGGTCAAATGGTCATTTTCAAATCATTCTCTCCTTCCAACTTTAGAATTTTAAAACCTTTTTGTGAGCAAAATGGTGGTCCCACTGCAAAATCATTGATTCGAGCAAACGAGGAAGCACAATTGGCCCCAGAATTACCCGCCTCTAGTGAGTAGTCAAAAAACCTCTTTTGGATTCACTTCTTACAAATTTTCATTGATTTTTTCACGATTTGAGTCATTTTTAGGCTGTAGGGCTCATTTACTCATATGGGCAGGTGAGAAATCTCGCACAACAAACAACTTAGAAATGGTTTTTCATATCATTCCATTAGGTTTTTCGTATGGGAAGGACCTTTGACTCGTACGAGTCCCTTCTTGAATGTCTAGTATGTCATGTGGTCTTTCGTCTTTACTTGTATCAGACTGTTTCATCATATGAGTCATAATCTTTACTCGTACGAGTTCTTATATCAATGATTATGTCTATACTTTTTTGTATAGGGGATAGTGATCCTTTTTTAATGTTGTAATACCAAAATCCATCTTTTTTTTATCATAGATTTAGATTCATTGGCATATTTGTCAGCTTATATGTGAGTCTTTGCACCTTCATTCGGCCTTTTGAGCTTGATTTTGATCATTTACTGATGGTTTCTCATTCTTTAGCTTTTGTAGCTACAACTTCCTAATATTTAGTTTCGGTCGACTTATTTGTTTACTATGAGGTTAATGAGACACCTATTTGATGCACAGAGGGCTCATATTAGAGATTGTAGTTTTGGATGGTTGCTAGACATGCCAAATATTTGTGTTAATCATAGGTTGCTCATAGATTTGGTAGAGAGATTCCATAGTGAGCATAATATATTTCATCTTCCTACTGGAGATATCACTATTACTACAGTGGAAATATAGAGGATCCTTCAGATTCCATTTGCTGGGGAGAGAGTGGAGTATGACACAACTCCTCGACTGGGTATCCAGGCTCTTATACAGGTGTTTCATGATCACACCATTCTGGACCGGGATATTACCTAGGATGAAATGGTGAGCATATATGGGGCCCAGTTTCCACTTTCCTGTGTTATGTCAGGATTCATTGGTTGTTTCATTATGGAGGATAGAGGCCAGTAAGGATTCCTTTGTGGGTGGGGCGAAGTACTAGAGAGACTTCTTATTCGGCAAGAGAAGTTGGGTTAGGCTCAGTGTGGTGCAGTGGCACCTCCAAATGAACCAATTTAGGGAATGGTTTAGAGTGGTGGATGAAGGGTTAGATTTTTTGGTGGATCAAGGATCCATAAATATAATAAGATTCCTACATGTAATAAGAAGTCCTATTTGTGAGACTAGGAGACACAAGGTGCAATTGTAAACCTTGGGGTCTACCTTGGTCAATTTGGACAATTTAGGCTAGGATGGGTTAGAATAGGATACAATAAGTAGGGAGGAGTTGAAAACATTCAATTAAATCCCCTAGGGTCCTTAGTAGAGTCTAGAGGCAACAATTTGCAAAGTTGACAACTTTTGTTAAAAAGTTGTCAAAGTTGTCAATTTGAAAAAATGGTTACAATTTGAATCCCAACATTCACAACCACTTGGACCGGTTGGAACTAATTGGGAATTGTATTGAAAGGTTGAAAAACCTTGCTCCAAATTTGGAGAGAAACTATTGTATGTAAGCATTTATCAAATCAATAAAATAACCCCTATTTTTTTGTTATTTTCACAGTTTTTGCATTGTACGACTCTATACGGATTCACATGGGAAGGTGAGTGAAACCAAAAGATAGAGTTGTGAGTCCTATATCATTTTAAAGTGGTTTGAGTTCTTAAAGTGAAGGGAAATGAAAGTTATTGCCTCTGAACCACTAAGAGGTCGTTGTATTGACCGAGCTAGGATTTCAAGAGAAATCCTCTCATTCCTAGAGATTCCACCATGGTAAAAATCTGAGCCTTGGTGGAAATAAAGGTCGAAGGATGTACTATAATAATTTTTGGATCTTGGAGTTGGGAAATGGTGGCCATGAGAGAAATGTTTAAAATCTCAGGATAGGCATCTCTATGTGACTGTCCTAAATTCTGCATTTAGGAGCACAACTTGGCCCTGGGATGGAATGGAGACTTGCGAGTGGAGATTTGGTAGTATTTCAAGTCCCTACACATTTTCAAATTGGTTTGGTAAAGGATTAGATCCATTTGAGGATACTTTCTTTGTTAATGGAGGTCTAATAGGTCATTAGGCCTAGTGGTGAATTTGGGCATTTGAAGAGTTGGGTGATTGGCCATAGACCTTGACTTGGAGAGTGTTGAGGGTAGTTTGAGAGGAGCCTATGAAGGTGTCATAGACTTAAGGGGAAAAATTTTCAAGTAAGTTTTTGTCAAAAGTTCCTAATTCCTCCTTGTAGCCCTTAGTTGACTTAAGTGCCTAAGAAGTGTCCTAAAAGTGTATGGATGATTATTTTGTCTTCAAAATCATTAGAATAGAGTGTGTAGACATCAGTGAACCCTTTTTCCATCCCTGAAGTGTTGGGTTTAAGTTGTGGTTGAATAGTTCCTTGAAGGTGCTTAGGACTAATCAAGAGGATTAGTTGATAATGTGGGTTTGGGAACCTTTGTAGAGCCTTGAATTATATGGGAGCGTAAGGAAGTACTTGGCATTTGTAACTCCACTTTGAGATATAATTTGGGGTTCTTCTGGTAAGTGGTATCAGAGAAATGTTATATCTTTTGAAGAAGACAAGTTGCAACCATGTCAAAAGGAGGAGAAGACAATGACTTACCTTCTAGAGTGACTAATGTAGAACTACTAAGGGTGGTGAAGGAACATGAAGGAGAAAGGAAGTGGATGAGGAAAGAAATGGAGAAGCTTAAGGAACAAGTCCAAAAAGGGAGTAGTGGAAACTCTAGAATTGAGGAAGAGGGGAGTGATGAGGAGGCCCCCATTCAGGAAGAAGAGGAAATCCCTACAGACCAAAGGCTACTTTTGAAGACTTTGAAATCCATGGAGAGAAGGACCATGGATAGAAAGCTTGAATTTCCTATCTATAGTGGGAAGATGGATCTAGAGGAATTCATGGATTGTCTTGATGCACCCATGAGTTTCTTTGACTATGAGGAGATACCAGAACATCAGAAGGTGAAGATAGCAAAGTCCAAGTTGAAGGGGTCTGTCTTAACTTGGTGGAACTTCACTCAGGTTGAGAGGGTGAAGATGGATAACAATCCAGTGTGTACTTGGAAGAAGATGATCACTTGATCAAGGAGGATTATGTACCAGAAGATTATGAAGTTTAACTTCATAAAAAGAGATAGAGTCTGAAACAAAAAGAGATGGATGTCTTAGGGTATACAGAAGAGTTATGTGGGCTTGCTATGAAGTCTAAGATGGTGGAACTCGAGAGTTTTAAACTTGAAAGGCATATGAAAGGGTTGAGGATAAACATTCAGGATGATTTAAGTTTGTGTACTCCTACCACTGTATAGAAATGCTACCAACTAGCATTGAAAGTTGAAGAGAATTTCAAAAGGAAGCAAGATTAAGGTGGGAGAGGAAGAGGCCAGAGAGACTTTGGCAATAGAGGAAGAGGATCAAGCAATGGAAGAGGAAAAGGTCCTAGGAACTTTGGAGAAACAAACCAAGAGAATGCTTGTTGAGAGAGAAGTTCTAGAGGCTCATATAGGGGAAGAAGATGAATTTCAAGGGGTAGATTCAGAGGGAGAAGTTTATAACCTCCAAGATGTTACAGATGTAACCAATTAGGACACCTTGCATCCAAGTGTCTAGAGAAGGAAAACAATCAAGGGGAGAGAATGGAAAACATAGTAAGGGAAGAAGACAATCAAGGGGATCATACACATGGATCCTATGCACCACCTAAAGAAGGAGAGTTTATCATGATGATAAGGACCTTGTTGAAAGCACCAAACACTCAAGATCCCCCTCAGAGAAAGACTTTATTCAAAACCACCCATAGGATTGGAGATAAAGTATGCATAATGGTAATTGAAAGTGGGTCTATTGATAACTTGGTCTTTAGGGAAGTAGTAAAGAAGCTAAAATTGAGGAGAGTGCCACATTCCACTCCTTACAAAGTTTCATGGCTTACAAAGAACCAAAAAACTATCATAGAAGAACAAGATTGGGTGGAGTTTCAACTTGGAAAGTATAAAGACAAAGTACTTTGTGACATTGTTCCAATAGATGCCTATCGTTTTCTGCTTGGAAGACCCTGGCAGTATGATGTGGAGGCACACCATGATGGGAGACTGAACACCTACACCATAAACCACAAAGGAGAGAAGGTAACATTTTTGCCTCTACCTGATATTGCAGATGAACAAAAAGATTCAAAGTTTTTATTTGTAGGTGAGAAGGAATTTTTAAGGAAAGTAAGAGAATAAGGAATCTCTTTTTATGCATTGGTTATTTTTACAAAAGATGACAAGAGAAATAAGGTTGAGAAGGAAGTAGAACCTTTGAGAAGAATAGGTCCTAAGGAAGTAGCAAACCTATTAGATCAATATAAGGGCATTCTATCAAGAGATTTTCCAAGTGAACTACCCCCTATTAGAGAGATAAGTCACAATATTAACTTGATTCCAGGAGCAACCCTACCTAATCAAGTAGCTTACAAGATAACCCAAAAATAAAATAAAGAGATGGCTAGATAGATTCAAGAACTCCTAGATAAGGGATTGATAACCAAAAGCCTAAGCCCTTATGCAGTACCTTCCCTTTTGGCCCCTAAAAAGGAAGGCACATGGAGATTATGCACTAATTCTAGAGCAATTAATAGAATCACCATTAGGTATAGACTCCCTGTGCCTAGGATAGAAAATCTATTGGACCATTTGGGGGGAGAAAGATATTATTCAAAGGTGGATTTGAAGAGTGGCTACCACCAAATAAGGGTTAGGGTTGGTGATGAGTGGAATACTTCCTTTAAAACTAATGAAGGCTTGTATGAATGGAGGGTGATGCCCTTTGACTTATCAAATGCTCCAAGCACATTCATGAGACTCATGAATGAAGTGTTGAAACCCTTCCTTGGTAAATTTGTGATAGTGTATCTAAATGATATCCTTATTTTCAGTAAGGAAAAGGATGAACATTTGAGGCATCTTGGTTTGGTCCTTAAAAGGTTGCATGAGGAAAACCTTTTTATAAACTTGGAGAAGTGTGTTTTAATGCAAGAAGAGCTCGTCTATTTGGGCTTTGTAATTTCAGGTGGGAACATCAAAATAGACCCTGAGAAGGTGGAATCCATCCTAAGTTTGCCTTCCACAAGGACAATGACAAAATTAAGGATTTTCCATGGCCTTGCATCCTTCTATAGGAAGTTCATCAGGAACTTTAGTCAATTATGTGTACGTGTTCTTGAGACCATCAAGGGTGGACAAAAGTGTAGGTTTGTGTGGACAAAAGGAGAAGAAGAAGCCTTTCAGATGTTGAAGCAAAAGGTATCAGAAAAACCTATCCTAGCCTTTCCTGATTTTCAAAGGATTTTCACTATTAAGTGTGATGCTTCTAATATTGCTATAGGGGCTATTTTGAGCCAAGAAGGAAGGCCTATAGCCTTTTTTAGTGAAAAATGGAATGATGTAACGAGGAAGTACTCCTCTTATTACTTAGAATTATATGATTTAGTCCAAGCATTGAAAAAGTGGAGGCATTACCTCCTATCAAATAAATTTGTGGTCTTTACAGACAATCAAGCCCTTAGTTTCTTGAAAAGTCAAGAAAAGTTGAGCCACAAACATATGAAGTGGGTTGAATCAATCCAAGCCTACACATTTTCTATAAAACATAAGAAGGGAGTTGCCACTAAGGTGGAAGATGCATTAAGTAGGAGAACCCTAGCAGTGCAAGAAGTTAGACTCCAAAGTGTAGGAATTGAATCTTTGAATGGAATGTATAAGGATAATGAAGATTTCAGTAATATCTATCAAATTTGTTCTGATTTTTCTAAGGCTTGCCATGTTGAATATGCAGATTTCTTGATATAGGATGGTCTTTTCTTTAAATGAAACCAATTGTATATCCCCAAGTGTTCAATGAGGGAAAATATCATAAGGGAGAAGCATGTAGGGAGCATGGGAGGAAATTTTGGGTTGGACAAAACCTGGGAACAGGTAAGAAGGCTTTATCATTAGCCCAAGCTTCAAACAGATATAAGGAAGATTGTAGAACCATGTAATATTTGTTAGAGGGCCAAGGGTACATCAACCAATGCAAGGTTTTATCAACCTTTGCCAATCCCTACAAGACATTGGGAGAGTTGCAGTATGGACTATATCATGGGTTTGTCGAGGACACAAAAAGGATATGACAATATCTATTTAGTAGTGGATAGGTTTAGCAATATGGCACACTTCATTCCATACAAAAGTACAAATGATGCAACATCCATTGCTAACTTGTTTTTAAAGATATTGTCAGTATTCATGGCTTGCCTCAAACAATCATCTCTGGTAGGGATGCAAAGTTTATTGGTCATTTTTAGAGAACCTTGTGGAAAAGGTTGGGAAAAAATTTGAGTTATAGTTCTGCCTAACACCCACAGACTAATGGGCAAATAAAGGTGGTGAATAAGTCCCTTGGGAACCTACTTAGGTGTCTCACAAAATAGTATGGTGAAAAGTGGGATTTAGTCCTACCCCAAGTAGAGTTTTCTTTCAATGATTCAGTTAATAGGAGTACTAGAAAGAGCCCTTTTCAGATTGTATATGGTCAACGTCCAAGAGGTATCTTGGAACTTAGAGATCTCCCTCAAGAAACACACATCAGTGCACATGGCGAACACTTTGTAGAGAGTATGAAGGAGATCCATGATTCAATTAAGTTGGCATTGGAGAAAAGTGCAAAAAAGTACAAGCAGGCAAAGGATAAACACACAAGGGATGTACAATTGCAGATTGGAGACTTGGTGTGGGCATACTTGAGGAAGGAGAGGTTGCCAAAAGGCAAGCATACCAAACTACTGATGAAGAAATTAGGTCCTTGTAGGGTGTTGAAGAAACATGGGTTGAATTCCTATGAGACTGAGTAGCCCCCACACCTTGGTATATCCCCCATATTTAACATTTGTGAACTAACCCCATACAAAGGTGATGTGAATGCAAGTACAAGAGTACAGATTGAAGAACTCCATGAAGATGTTGTAGGAATTCCCCATCATGAACCTAAAAGACTTGAAAGGATCTCGGACACAAAGATCATCAAACAAACAAGGAAGAATGTATATAAGAAGTACATGGTTAAATGGGAAGGAAGTCCTAAAGATGAAGCTGTTTGGATGGATGAAAAGGACATGGAAAAACATTGCACAAGTTTGCAGGAACTTATCTCAAGAGGACTTGAGATTAGTGCACCTTGGGAGTGTGGTGCAGGAGCACCTCCAAATGAACCAATTTAGGGCATGGTTCAGAGTGGTAGATGAAGGGTTAGATGGTTTGGTGGATCAAGGATCCCTAAATGTAATAAGAGTTCTACATCTAATAAGAAGTCCTATTTGTGAGACTAGGAGACACAAGGTGCAGTTATGAACCTCGGGGTCTACCTTGGTCAATTTGGACAATTCAGGGTAGGATGGGTTATAATAGGATAAAATAAGTAGGGATGAGTTGAAAGCATTCAAATACCTTCCCTAAGGTCCTTAGTAGAGTCTAGAGGCAACAATTTGTAAAGTTGACAACTTTTGTTGAAAAGTTTTCAAAGTTGTTAATTTGCAAAAATGCAAATTTTTGAAAAATGGTTACAATTTGAATCCCAACATTCACAACCACTTGGATCGGTTGGAATTGATTGGGAATTGTATAAAAAGGTTGAAAAACCTTTCTCCAAAGTTGGAGAGAAACTATTGTATGTAAGCATTTCTCAAATCAATAAAATAACCCTTATTTTTCTATTATTTTCACAGTTTTTGCATTGTACAGCTCTATACGGATTCACATGGGAAGATGAGTGAAACCAAAAGATAGATTTTTGATTCCTCTATCATTTTCAAGTGGTTTGAATCTTTAAGTGAAGGGAAATGAAAGTTATTGCCTCTGAACCACTAACAGGTCATTGTATTGACCGAGCTAGGGTTTTGAGAGAAATCCTCTCATTCTTGGAGATTCTACCATGGGAAAAATCTGGGCCTTGGTGGAAATAAAGGTCTGAGGATGTACCATAAGAATTTTTGGGTCTTGGAGTTGGGAAATTCTGGCAATGAGAGAAATGTTTAAAATCTCAGGACATGAATCTCTGTGTGAATGTCCTGAATTATGCATTTAGGAGCACAACTTAGCCCTGTAATGCAATGTAGAATTGAGAGTGGAGATTTGGTATTCTTTCAGGTCCCTACATATGTTCCAATTGGTTTGTTAAGGTATTATATCCATTTGAAGACACTTTCTTTGTTAATGCAGGGCTAATAGGTCACTATGCCTAGTGGTGAATTTGGGCATTTGAAGAGTTGGGTGATTGGCCATAAACCCTGACTTGGAGAGTGTTGAGGGTAGTTTGAGAGGAGCCTATGAAGGTTTCATAGAATTAAGGGGAAAAATTTTCAATTAAGTTTGTGTCAAAAGTTCCTAATTCCTCCTTGTAGTCCTTGGTTGACTTAAGTGTCTAAGAAGTGTCCTAAAAGTGTATGGATGATTGTTTTTCCTTCAAAACCATTGGAATAGAGTGTGTAGACATCAGTGAACCCTTGTTCCATCCTTGAAGTGTTGGGTTCAAGTTGTGGTTGAATAGTGCCTTGAAGGTTCTTAGGACTAATCAAGAGGATTAGTTGATAATGTGGGTTTGGGACCTTTGTAGAGCCTTGAATTGTATGGGAGTGTAAGGGAGTACTTGGCATTTGTAACTCTACTTTGAGATATAGTTTGGGGCTCTGCTACATAGTGCCTACTCACAAATATATCATGAGATGCACGAGGTCATATTTTGAGGTGCAAGGGGGATGGCCACAAGAGTGTTGGTCTTACAGGTGTGGGCATGGGAGGACCTTTCCATCAACATGCCAGTTACAAAGGATTCACGGTGTGATGGTCATTCATTTGTGTATGGGTACTCAACTTTTATTACATATCCCCACTAGGGGAAGACTGACTACTGGAGGTGTTAGCTTGATGATCTCACTGCGGTGACCTGGAGACCATATCTGGTAATCAAGGCCTTGGGAGGTTGGAGGTCTCAGAGGAAAGACTTATTTAGTTCACATCCATTATTTGGGATGACATTCTCCATTATTGAGTGTTTTTCTATTTCCTGAGTTCTGAGGCAGTATGGATGTCCTCAGAGTATATCACAAGAATTTAATGCATATCCTCATTTTATAGAGGAGGAGCGACAGGGGTGGACTCCCAGATTATCTCCCACCTTTTCAATACATGAGGTCACACAGATGCGAAGGTCAGCCTGGGACTACTTGGATGATATTAAAGATGTAGGGGTCACTCCTGAGTACAAGGATTACTTTGCACAACATCCTTTCCTGAGATTTACTGATCGAGCAAAGAGAGTGCCCTAGATCGACAAGGAGGATGCCCTACCACAAGATCAGAGAGCTCCTAGCAGAGAACCAAGGGACACATTCCTAGGAGGAAATCTCAGTGCTAGTTTGAGAAGAGCATCAGTAGTGGGACAACAACGTTAGTGCGGGGAGGGAGGGACTTTAGGATCAGCCAAAGATGATGTGCCTCTTGTGGGTTCAATAGATGTTGAGATGGGGGAGGCACCACAGGGTCTCGAGGATGAGGCATCCTGATAGGTACGCTAGAGGAGGGATACACATGTTGGTGAGGAGGAGGTACCCAGAGGGTAGACCCAACAAGATATGATTGTATATGTTAAATGTGGCCTTGTTATTCAGTCATACACTTCAACATAGTCCTTGTTCATCAGCCACACACATAAGTAAATATGAGTTATTTATCCTGTATGCCTGTATGATTCAACCTGTTGCCTTTTATCCAGATGGGGTTTTGAATGGCTCTTAGAATGAGAGTCTCACAACCTAGACCAATCCAAGAATGAAGGATTTTTCTCCATGAATGCAATGCAAGATTAATATAAGAATGAAAGATGTAAGATTAATCTAAATGAGATTAAACTATGACATGATTTGAAAGAGATTGCAATGCAAGATTATGCTAAGAAATCAAAACTAATCTATTGCAAAATGAGAGGTTAATGTAAATGAGATTATGAGCTAAAATGCAGCAACAATTCTTTATTCTAACAATGCATATTTTTCAATGAGAAATGGGAGCTCTTTTATAAACTAAGAGTATGCTCAGAATAGAAAGTTTCCTTTTTGAAATAAAACAGATAGAAAAGCTAGTTCAAATTAGCAAGCTTTCTTTAAAAGAAAACAATGAATTGTTTTCTCTTTGTTTTTAAATATTTTCTTTTGATTTTAACTGTTTTCTTTCTCTTTAAAGCACAATTAATTCAAAGTTTCTATTTCTGAACCGAAGAGAAGATTGTTGAGAGAATATTTAATTAAATAAATAGAATATGACCTCATAAATGTGTTTTTCTCAATTATATAAATAATTAAATTCAATTATTGAAATGAGGATATTTATTTAATAATTAAATATTATTTAATTCCTTTTCATGTGTTTTAGCTAAAAGGGGTGAATTTAATTTAATTAAAGTGCTAGGACTTTATAATTAAATTAATTCAATCATGGGGTTTATTTAGCCAATTGATATTTTAGGAATTAAATATAATGTTATGATTAATGCAGATTTAGGATTTTTTGCATTTGACACTGAGATCGAGTAGAGTCAGTCAAAACTCAGAATTGCCTAGTACAATAGGACTCTGATGATTCAGAAGAATGACAAATGCAACAAAATTGGTTGGGGTTGCAAGATGCCAATTTTGGGGTGTTACATTTTGCCCCTCTTTGAATTGATGTGCGAGTAGCGCATTGATTCAAAGAATAGTCTGATGTCTCAAGCACAGAAGAACAGATTTAAAAAATTGATGATGCAAAGATCGATTGATGAAGATTTCAGAGCCATCTCCAAGACATAGCTTAACTCTCTGAAGACTAGGTTAGATTTCCAAGACACCGATCAAGTAGAGTTTTGAGGGTCATCTCCAGAATGAAGCTTGATCCTCAGGGATCCAGGTTAGATTGCCTCGATATCTAATAGATTGAGATTTTGAGAATCATCTCCAGAACGAAGCTTGATCCTTAGGGATCTAAGTTAGATTGATCAGATACCTAATAGATTGAGATTTTGAGAATCATCTCTAGAATGAAGCTTGATCCTTAGGGATCTAAGTTAGATTGCTCAGATACCTAATAGATTAAGATTTCAAGAATCATCTCCAGAACGAAGCTTGATCCTCAGGAATCCAAGTTAGATTACTCAGATACCTAATAGATTAAGATTTCAAGAATCATCTCCAGAACAAATCTTGATCCTCAGGGATCCAAGTTAGATTGCTTAGATACCTAATAGATTGATATCTTTCAAAAGACTGTCCCCAGAATGAGGCTCAACCTTCAGGAGTCAGGGTTAGATTTCCCCGATACCTGTCCATAAAAAGATAGTCAAATAGAGATTTTTAGGACCATCTCCATAATGAAGCTTAGTCCCCCAATATCTAGGTTAGATTGCCCAGACACTGGTTAGATCGAGTTTCATAATCATCTCCAGAACAGAGCTTGATTTTCAGGAGTCAAGGTTAGATTTCCCTAATTCCTAATAGATGAGTTTTTTGAGGACCATCTCTAGAACAGAGCTTGATCCTCAAGAATCTAAGTTAGATTGCTCAGATACTTAATAGATTGAGATTTCAAGAATCGTGTCAAAAACAAAGCTTGATCCTCAGTGATCCGGGTTAGATTGCCTTGATACCTAATAGATGAAAATATATAAGGAACAAAGATGCCCTTATTGATTATGGAGTATCCAGTTTTGACTTTGAAGTACGAAAAACTGAACATGCCCCAAGTGATGAGATGCCCCTAGCAATGAGGACTTTTGAATTCAGATCGGATTGATTGGAATAGATTCAATGATGTAATCATCCTGCCCCCTCGGGAGTGAAATGGAAAGATGACACTCATAATGATGATTGAGAGCGAGAAATCATAGATAGGTGTTGAATCAGAGATCAAGAAGAACTCAGAACAGATTACAGAATAATTCAGAAGATTCAGAATCAATTTCGAGTGATGTCGAGGTCCAGGTTGACCAAGTTTGATTAGGGTTGACTAGAGTTGACTAGAGTTTACCAGAGTTGACTTTTGAGGAAAAGTTTGACAATTTTGAAAAAAATGATGATAGGATAAGATTCTGATAAGAAAGCAATGTCAGAAAGTTGACTGTACAAGCATCCGATCGCGTCGGTCCTAACAAATTTAAAATGCGATTTTGAGCTATATAGGAGTGTTAGATTTCAATTTTGATTTCGATCACAAAAATGGATTCAGAGCTGTTGAATTAGCCAAGGGTGAAATTTTCACGCAAATTGGAGCACTTTTGAAAATTAGGTCAAAACTTATATATGAGTCCAAAAGGTCATTTTCAAATCATTTGCATCCGTTAACTTTTGAGATTTGAGCTCTGAGCGAAAATGGTGGTCCCCGTGAGCACTCATCGCTTCGAGCGATCCAGGCGGCATAGTTGGCCAACAATGTACAGACCCCTAGTAATTGGTCGATTAACCTCTTCATGAATTCAAATTTCATTACTTTCTGTCCATTTTTTCATCATTTTTCACATTTTTGAGAACTATGTCGTGGGTTCTCGCACGAGGAAGTAGTTTCTTCGCGCGGCCCGTAATGAAAGCTCGTGCGAGAAACTGCCAAAAGGCAAATTCTCATGCTAATCAGTGGGTATCCTTGCATGGGAGGGTACCCATGTCTCATGCAAGAAACCCTTTGATAGGGGGTTTTCTCGTGCGGACAGTGATGAAACTTCGCGCGTGGATGAAACTTCACACGACCAGTAAAACTTCTTCGCGCGAAAGGTTGCTTCTTCGCATGGAGAAAACTTAATAGTTTGAATGCAAAATGAGTCTACGTCATGTCCAATGGCATTTGCGTCAGCATTGTTCCTATCAGTAGGATGTATGTAATGCTTTAATTCTCAGTTTTCCATTTATTATCGTGAATCATGGGCCGAGTACTGATCATGCGTTGTTGTTTGCATGTCTTGCAGGTTGAGTTCCCAGACATAGCATTTAGGTCACATCATCCAGCTATCAGTGGGTTGGTGAGATAGTTAGATGATGTAGAGATTGCACATATTGACAGTTTGGGCCTGTCACATCTTTGTGGGGTACCTAAGATTCGAGTAAACCACAGACTACTGGGAGCATTGGTGGAGCGTTTCCATTCAAAAATGAACACCTTCCACCTTCCTTAGGGCAAGATGACAATGAAGTTGGAGGATATGTACAGGATTCTTTGGATACCCTTCCATGGTCCTAGAGTGGAGTATGAGGTACAGCCGTGGCCAGGTACATTAGTGTTGCGAGAGATTTTGCAGGATGACCTCGTCATGGGTAGAGCCATCCCATGGGAGGAGTTGATCAGGGATTACGGGCTTGGGCACCGATTGGTCATGGTGTTGTAGCATTCCTTTGATGCTATCTGATGTCGAATAGTGGTCAGCATGGTATTGAGTGTGGCTGGGGCCAGATGCTTTAGAGGATACTAGCAGAGTCGATCAGATATGGGTGGGGTCACTGTATGCTGGCCCATATGTACCCTGAGATGCATCAGATCACCTATAGAGAGGTGAAGAGCATGACTACAGGGGTATTTGTATTACAAGTGTGGGCATGGGAGCACCTGCCAGTTACCCAACCCATATGCGATAATCTAAGGGAGACACTAGAGCCCTACATATGCAGCTATAGAGGATTGATTACTCATCCCGTGCTAGGTAAGATAGAGCAGGGGGAGAAACCCTTGATGATTTGGTAGCTATGACATGGTGACCCTGGAGGTTGACAAAGGATTGGGATGATGTCAGTGATCAACTAGGCTATATGCTAGTTTCACGACCACTCATCGGCCGGGCTATATCTGTTATTGAGCAGTTTTCACTTACACGTGTCTGACAGTAGTTCGGTCGGGCACAAGAGTATTGTTCCTATGCTCATTTTGTGGATGAGCTTAGGAAGGGATGGTCAATCAATTTAGATAATGGTCGATGCATGATCGATGTACAAGCCCTAGCACGGACTCGATGGGATTATCGGAGTGGGGTTGTAGATGGCGGTATGACCGTAAAGTACAGGGAGTATTTCATCACTCATCCCTTCCCACAGTTTACAGATCTAGTTGGAATGGGAGCACTAGCATAAGTAGTGCATCTACAGGTGCACATTAGCAGGCACTAGTGCCTCCACCACAGTAGGTACTGTGGCCACCACCACAACAGGTACCATAGCAGGTGCCATGGCCACGCACCGTACAAGTGGAGGGAGCCACTAGATCCCTACATATGCAGCTATAGAGGATTGATTACTCAGCCCGCGCTGGGTAAGATAGAGCAGTGGCGAGCGACCCTTGATGATTTGGTAGCTATGACATGGTGACCCTAGAGGTTGACAGAGGATTGAGATGATGTCAACGATCAGCTGGGCTATATGCTGGTTTCACGACCACTCATCGGCCAAGCTATATCTGTTATTGAGCAGTTTTCACTTACACGTGTCTGGCAGTGGTTCAGTCGGGCACAGGAGTACTGTTCCTATGCTTGTTTTGCAGATGAGCTTAGGAAGGGATGGTCAATCAAGTTAGATACTGGTCAATGCATGATCGATGTACAAGCCCTAGCACAGACTCGATGGGATTATCAGAGTGGGGTTGTAGATGGCGGTATGACCGCAGAGTACAGGGAGTATTTCATCACTCATCCCTTCCCACAGTTTACAGATCTAGTTGGCATGGGAGCACCAACATAGGTAGTGCACCTACAGGTGCACAGTAGCAGGCACTAGTGCCTCCACCACAGCAGGTACTGTGGCCACCGCCACAATAGGTACCATAGAAGGTGCCATGGCCACGCACCATACAAGTGGACATCCCTGCACAACAGATGCAGATTGATCCTGGTGTGAGTAGCAGCGGATGATAGAGTAGGAGGATGATGACATAGTTAGATGATGTGCTAGAGCAGATAGATTAGCAGGAGGTACTGGTGGAGGACTCGATGTAGGAGTATCAGCCTACACAGGAGCCAGTACAGGGTCCAGTACCCGGAGATGCCCTATCACTGGCACAAGAGGCCCTACAGAGAGCCAGAGAGAGGGTGCGACAGTTGGGGAGGCAGGTTACAGACTTGAAGGTACAGGTTGCCGTGTGGCATGCCCGACTACTAGATAGAGATCAAGAGCTGCAGGATGTCCGAG
>MU223986.1:3053316-3086135 GCA_018584345.1 Thuja plicata | reverse complement strand
GGGTCATCTTATAGGCAGCTTTGTTGGGTAAGGTAGCTCCTGGTATGAAGTCAATCTTGTGGCTAACAAGTCTCTTAGGAGGTAGGGGAGTGGGCTGGCCATCATTCACAATATCCTTATACTCTTCCAGTATTTCTTTTACCTCATTTGGTATCTCTGATTTCTTGACAACAACTTCATCTTTTGGCTTTAATACTAAAAAAAACCCAACTCCTTTTCCTTCTCTTAGAGTATTCAAGAAATCCTTCTCACCAACCATGAGCACACTTGGACTTGATGTTTTCATCTCTCCTTCTTCTATTAAGGACTGAATTTTGAAAGTCACCCCATCTTTCTTGAATGAGTATGCATTCTTGGTTCCATCATGTATGGATTTCCTATCAAATTTCCATGGCCTTCCAAGTAGAAGGTGGCATGCATCCATGGGAAGAATGTCACAGAGAACTCTGTCTTTATAATTTCCAATGGTGAATTCTACCCATGATCGTTCTCCTACAAACACATGTTATCCTTTGTTCAGCCATGTAACCTTGTATGGGTTGTCATGTGGAATCCTTTTCAAATTTAACTTGGTGGCTGCCTCTTCACTAATGATATTATCAGTTGAGCCTGAATCAATAATGACTCTACACACATTTCCTATGATTTTGCACTTCACTCTAAATAGTGCCCTTCTTTGGTTTGGGTCTTCTTTTCTTGGCTCTCTGATCAATGTCCTCTTTATCATGAGGATCTCACCTTCCTCTGATTCTAATGGTACCTCAGATGACTTGTTGCTGCAACTTGATTCTTCTTGGACATAGTTAACTCTCTTTCCACCTCCTTGAGAAGTAGAACCTTTTTTAGGACACCTATAGGTAGGATGCCCTAGCTGATTGCAATAGTAGCACTTCATGGTGGAAAAGTAGGATGCTCCTCTTCCTTGATTGTTATTGCTCCTTCCTCTCCAACTAGTGTTAGAGCCTCTACCTCTATTGGAACCTCCTCTATTTGAGTTTCCTTCCTAATTTTCAGTGAGCTTGTTCTCACTTTGCTGCCTTGAATCTGATTCCCTTCCACCATAGCCTCCTTATCCTCTTCCTTCTCTACCTCTTCCTCTTCCTTTGAATTTTGATTCTGACTTCTTCTTGTTCTTCTCTTCCACTTTCAATTCAAGTTGGAAACACTTATGGACGGTTGTGGGAGTCCACAAACTGATTTCCTCTTGGATATTCCATTTTAGGCCTCCAAGATACCTAACCACCTTGATATTCTCATCCTCTTGGACTCTTGACCTCAAGCACAACTTCTAGAATTCTTCACTATATGTAGCCACATCCAAATATTTTTGTTTCAAACTCTACCTCTTCTTGTGTAACTGGATTTCATAATCCTCAGGTAGGCATTGCTCCTTTACCTTGTTTAACATGGCCTTCCAATTTGAAATTGGATGCTTACCCATCTTATCCCTCTCTTCTTGGAGGTATTTCCACCATGTTAATGCTAAACCTCTTAGCCTTGACTTTGCCACTTTTACCTTTTGTGCTTCAGTTATGCCCTCACATTCAAAATGATTCTCAATACCTTCTATCCATTCCACAACTAGTTCACTGTCCACTTTTCCATTAAAGAATGGAATTTCTTCAATAATTTTGCCTCCTAGGGCTCTGAGAGATTTTAGAAATGGCTCCTCATTCATGGGAGGGTCTGGTTTAGGTATCACATCTTCTTCATCAACTTTTTGCTTCCCTTTGCTACTGCTTACTTCATCTCCATCTTTGCTTTTAGTTGCATCTGCAACTTCTTGAAGTTTTACCTTCATCTCATCCAGGGCTTCTTCAAGGAGTCTACTCCTTTCCCTTTGATCCTCTATCACTCGCTCCTTCTCATCTACTTCCTTTGCAAGCTCTGCATTGGTGACCATCTTGTTTTCACCTACTGATATTGTTGGCTGAAACATCTACCACAAGCCCAATCAATTTAGGCTCTGATACCAATATGATGTGGTCGGAAGTCTCATTGCTGCTATAGAACCAGCTTGGCTCTATTCTCAGATCTTTCTCCTAGATCTCTTAGGGTGTTCACAACCCTACACTAAGGTAAGTCACTCTCGACTTTACCTCCTCTTCAAGACTTAGTCCCCATTGAAATGATTTTCATCTTCTTCTTGCTGAACCTACACAAATAGATTCACACGACCAATGTTTTTCAGAACATTGCTCTCATTCTCTTCCCTAGCCGGACTATCACCGAGCTCATCTAGGGTAAGATCTCCATGACTGTTGCTATTGCTTCCCCTACAGAAAACAAAAAGGAAACTATGTACAAGGGCTCCTCTCAAGTTCCATCCCAACACATGACTCTCACCGTGGATTTAGGAATCTCGAGGGGCCATTACTGCTTACAACCCAGAACGGGTGAAGAACTAACAACTTACAAAATAGAAAATAAGGTAACTAATCTACTTGCATGCAAAAGGAACCACAAAGAAACTTGATATCCACTAAACACACAGTCTGCAACTTCTCATTACTGGAAACAAAACAACACAGTACAATAATCTGCAAATCTCTAAATTTCCTGTAGCTTCTCTTCTTCTATAGTCTCTACTCTCTAGATCTCTAAAATGAAGGCTTGGAATGTTATTAATAACCATCCTCTCATAGGAAACAACCCTAATGATCCACTCATTCACAAGAATCTCTTCAGGAACCGTTACAATAACCATACTGTCCATAAAAGACAAGATCTGCTTCTCACAGGTTGTTATGATTGAATATTGTCGAGCAATAGTAAAGCAAACCAAGCTCTAGTGTTGGCCGAGATACTAGGCACCAGTGTAGGCTAAGCTACTAGGAACATGTAGTCCGAGCTGCTAGGCAATGTAGGCCAAGCTGCTAGGCAATGTAGGCCGAGCTGCTAGGTAGTGTAGGCCGAGCTGCTAGGCAATGTAGGTCGAGCTGCTAGGCAATGTAGGCTGAGTGCCAGTGATACCAAGTAGCTTATCCAAGGGTTCCTAATGCCTTGGTTGAATTTCTAGAGGCTTCCAAACTACCTCACACACACACAACTAAAGGAACCAAGTAAGCAACCTATCTAAACATGGATTGACCTAGTCATATCCATCTTAGGGAAATAAAACAAATGACCTTCTAAGGTCCACACACACTCTCCTGACTTGGCTAGAGTTAGTACATGCCAGAAATAAAGAGCTAAGGGTTTGAGTTGGGTGTGCTCCTGCACCACTTGCTTAATCATTTCATCAAAGGTTAAAGGACCTTGTAGTTGTACTTGATACCCAAAGTTGGGAAGAAGATTGTCTAGAAAGATGTCCAACTTTTCAGATTCGGGTATTTTGTGAGAATATCCAGTATAAAATTGTCTCCATCTTTGGAGAAATGTTAAGAAGGATTCCCCATGATTTTGTCTCAAGTTGCAAAACCCTTGGATGTGAACTGGATGTTAGATGTTGTGAAAATAGTGTTGTAGAAATAAATTGGCAATTTTGTCAAAAGTTTTGATGTCAGTTGGTAGTCTAGAGAACCACTCCATAGCCGACCCTCCCAAACTACATGGGAAGAGACCCATAAGGTAGGTTTGATCATGTATGAAATCCATGGAGAGAGCACCAAACTCTCTCAAATGATCCTGGGAATCAGAGGTACCCAAGTATTTATCGTACTTTGAAAGTTCAACTCCTTTCGGAAAAGGAGGCATGCACAAACTCTTATCAAACGGGAATGGACAAATGCTTTCCAGCGTGAACTGTGTAGCGGGTTTTTCTTTATCCTTCATGAGTTGAATAATTTGTTCTTGCATACTTTGGACTTGTTTTTGTAACTTGGAGTTTTCGGTTTCTTCCTCTTGTGTGACAAGGGTCTCTACATTGTAGTTGGAGGGTAACTTAGCCCCTTGATTGGCTAGTTCGAGAAGGTATTTCTCTTTGTCCTTAGCTAGGAGAATGTCCATCATCCTATGGAAATCTTTAATGGAACGAGCTTTTGTGATATCTACTTAGGTTATTTGTGTTTCCTCATCATTAGGGGGGTCTTGAAAATGGAATTTACCCCAGGTTTTAGAGAGATCATCTCTGCTATGTTCACCTGATTGGTCATGATCTGTCATCTTGCTAGAATGCAAGTGTTCAATGTGTAAAGACTCAGTACGAGAAGGTTAAGTGTTTTCATAATTTGGATCCTCTTGGAACAAAGGGTTTCAAACCTAACTAAAATCCACTGAAAATGATCATTTGACGTAAGGTCAAAGTACCAGAGAGGGAGATCAAGATGATTCCTTACTAGATGTAGCCGACAATGGTGTGGAAAGCACATATTCTTATTGATTGATTGAAGGGAATGTTTTTCCACTTCGAGTTGTAACAGTCATAGAAAAAGATTGTACAAGGGATGTGAACTAGGACCACACTTGAAACTGTCTCAAATTAAATACACAGAAAGTGCCAAAAGGTGAAGTATACTTGGTGCAAATCATTGGAAATGAGGCTAGAATAGCCGAGAGATGACTATTGCGACACAAGGTATGACGACATAGTAGAAATAGACCAAAAGATATGAGACAAGACCAGTTTAAGCAAGAATCACGTAACTCTCAACCCAAGAAACCAAGTTGCAGACTGTGTGTAGATAGAAGGCAGATAAACAGACCCAGAACCGAGATCAGATTTAGCAGAAGTATGCTGGATAGATGGGAAATTGCTCATTGTTTTGACAAAATATTGCAGATTCATGTGAAGAAGTACTTTCTCGCATGAAGATTCTCACAGGCGCGCGTGAAACTATGCAGTCCCACGTGAAGGATGATGATAGACTGGTGAATAAGAACGACAGACTGGTGAATTAAATAGCAACAGATTTGCAAAATGTCGCGTGATGATTGCCAGCATGTCACGCAAAGTTTCTCAGATAATGACGCAAAGATGGAAGAATATCGCATGAGATTTAGCAATGAAAAAGTGAAATTCTACAAAATCAGATAGTTAAGACCAGATTGCATTTTTCGAGACAAGATCATGCTGTTTTATGATAGAGAGTTTGAGTTATAGATTGTTTTAGACATGTTCAAGTTTGACAGTTTTTGTGCTTTTGACATTTGTTTCGATTGTTTAAATGATACACCCACGTAAAACACATTAAGCAGAATGTTTGTAGTACTAAAATAGACACATCACAATCCTAGGATAGCCAGGGCAGTATCTATTGAATCCCCACTTGAACTAAAGTTCAGCTACGCCTACTCATAGCGGACAACTTAGAAGCTTGGAGGCATGGGCTCGTCCTTACATGTACACTCACTTCTCAGGAACATCAAGCTTCAAACCCCAAAGGAATTGCTTCCCAAAGGGTTGTTGTCTCTACTAAGAGCCATAAAACTGTGGGGCATCTTAGTCGGTCTCTGACCTTCCGTGCCAATAGATAGAGGGTTTTTGGATACTATAACAACAGTTTGTAGTAAGGACATCTGTTTAGGTGGTTGTGATCAAGTCATTTTCCCAATTGAGGGGGCTCTCCCAATCCTTTCAAAGCAAGGCTTTCACCTTAACCATGTCAGGACTTTAACGCACCACTAGGGTACTGAAGGATATTTTGGTTGCCACAACGAATTCACACCTGTCCATTGTGAGATTAATCACAATAGCATTTTTTATATGCTAGTTCGGAAGGGCTTGGCTTTAGCCTGTTACCGGTTGGGCAATCCACTCTCACTGGCTCTACTAAAGCACTTGGGAGGTAGCCACTCTAGAAGAGTCATATGAATTTCTCTTACACCCAAGATCCATGAAGGCGATGGGAGAGGATATGTTCATATAGTTATTGGAATTACAAACTAGAAAACACTTCAATCATGCAAGAAAATGATTCATTTTAAGCACCAACCAAAGTGTATTCTAACTACTAAAAAAAAAGACATGAGAGTTTATGAAAACACGTATGTCTTCGACAAGCATCCTACGGTAAAGACATTAGTAGTTTGTAATTTCTTTCTTCATTTCAGCATCCTGCAAACCACCGTTAAGCTGTTTCAGAGATAAAAACTAGAAAAACATAGTCAACAACAAACAAAAACCATTAGTGGTCATAAAACAACAGAAACAAAGATATCAAAAACTACAATTTAAAGAACACTTGAGTCAAATTTCATGCGAATAAGTATCATAGCCCGCGCGAAGAATCTCAGATGCACGCGCGAAGAAATGCATGTACTTGCAAAAATTTGCACAGTTAGACAAGAAATTTCGTGCAAATTTTCATTATAGAGCCGTACAGACGAAAACCAGAACTGGTAAAAAAAAGTGTAGAATGAGGCCAGAAGTTAATTTTTGAGCCCCACGATGGGTGCCAGAAATGTATATGTTAAATGTGGCCTTGTTTTTCAACCATACACTTCAACATAGTCCTTGTTCATCAGCCACATATAGAAGTGAATATGAGTTATTTATCCTGCATGCCTGTATGATTCGACATGTTGCCTTCTATCCAGACGAGGTTTTGAATGACTATTAGAATGAGAGTCTCACAACCTAGACCAATCCAAGAACGAAGGATTTTTCTCCATGAATGAAATGCAAGATTAATCTAAGAATGAAAGATGTAAGATTAATCTAAACGAGATTAAACTATGACATGATTTAAAAGAGATTGCAATGCAAGATTATTCTAAGAAATTGAAACTAATCTATTGCAAAATGAGAGCTTAATGTAAATGAGATTATGAGCTAAAATGCAGTAACAATTCTTTATTCTAACAATGCATATTTTTCAGGGGGGTTTGAATGAGAAATGGGAGCTCTTTTATAGACTGAGTCTACTCAGAACAGAAAGTTTCCTTTTTGAAATAAAACAGATAGAAAAGCTAGTTTAAATTAGCAAGATTTCTTTAAAAGAAAATGATGAATTGTTTTCTCTTTATTTTTAACTATTTTCTTTTGATTTTAACTATTTTCTTTCTCTTTAAAGCACAGTTAATTCAAAGTTTCTATTTCTGAACTGAAGAGAATATTTTTGAGAGAATATTTAATTAAATAAATAGAATATGACCTCATAAATGTGTTTTTCTCAATTATCTAAATAATTAAATTCAATTATTGAAATGAGGATATTTATTTAATAATTAAATATTATTTAATTCCTTTTCATGTGTTTTAGCCAAAAGGGGTGAATTTAATTTAATTAAAGTGCTAGGACTTTATAATTAAATTAATTCAATCATGGGGTTTATTTAACCAATTGATATTTAAGGAATTAAATATAATGTTATGATTAATGCGGATTTAGGATTTTCTGCATTTGACATTGAGGTTGAGTTGAGTCAGTCAAAACTCAGAATTGCCTAGTACAATAGGACTTTGATGATTCAGAAGAATAACAAATGCAACAAAATTGGTTAGGGTTGCAAGATGTCAATTTTGGGGTGTTACAATGATACCTACCTTGAGAGGGTGGGTTTGAGGGCTACAAACACAGTTGTCAGTGGTGCATGTGCAGATAGTCGAGAGAGATCGCATGATTTTTGATAAAGACCAGCGCATCCAGGGATTAATGACAGCTCAAGATTAGGCCAAGGATCTAGATTTGCATACTACTATTCTTTATATATCATATTTGTTCCTGAGGTGAACATGGCAGCTACATACTCATAGTTTTCTGCTAGATATTGTTAGAATAACTGAGAGGGGGGGTGAATTAGTGACCTCAAAAATTATTCCAATAAACCAAGAAAAAACTTATATCTCAAATATTAAACCTCTAGTTATCTTCAGTCCTACAAGATGTATGAATTTAAACAATCTTATAAAAAAACTACTGCTTGAAGTTCACTGTTAATCTTTATTCTTAAGCTCTACTGAATATCAGTCTTAGCCTTTACCGAAATACAGTAAATAACTTAGTGTTTACCAATCAATATTGTTTTAGTAATGTGCAAAGCAAAGAAAAACATTAAAGAAATGAACCATATGCACATTTGACACATGAATTTTTAATGTGGAAACCCTGCCAAGGGAAAAACCACTTGGGACCGGTAACCCAAAATTTTCACTCTTCTGAAGTGAGCTTGGTGGTGAGCCAACCCTGTTAAAGGTTACAAACACACTGTTAAGTGTGACCTTGCTAGAGGATTTATCACTAACAGTTTATCACTTGACCTCGCATTCACTACGTTTTCAACATGAAAAACTTTTGATACTCCTTGGGATGTATCTCAATACATAAAGGGTGGTTAGATCCTACTCTGTTAAGATATTTTCTGAATCACTGGTTAAACTGAAACAATATATAATTTGTTCATAAATACAACTTAATCTTGTAGATGTTCAGATCTATTGTAAGCTCATGATACCTTTCTGATCAATGTTTCTCTTATGTTCCTTTGCTCCACTTCTTTCTGCTCGGTGAATGTTGTGCTTCTCCATTGCTCGATGTCTGCAAAACTCTTTAGCTCTGTTCCTCATCTTGTATGATCAGGTCTATATGAAGACTTCTATCTTCACTAGAATTCTCTTCAACATCCTCTTATTCTACCCCCATTTGTTATGAATTACTTATCTCTTTATATAGACATGATTTCACCGTTTCTTGTCCTTCTTATTTTCTTCGGTGATCACTTCTTGATCCGTAAAGCTCACCATGTTTTCTTTAGTTTTAATTTATAAATCTCTCCTTGTTTTATGGAATAAAACATGCTTTAAATCTCCTTATTATCTTTAGCTTTTAACTGATCGATGAAAACAAAGTAATCAAACAGTTAACTCTATCTTTAGCTCCTGTTAGCTAAGTTGTTTTGTCATTTCCTAACTTTAGTTCTTGTTGGTCAATACTTTAATTGAGCTTGGTGACTATTGCAGATAGATTGGGCATCAACTTTAGTTCTCATCAGTGACAACTACAGTTAGCTCGGTAATGCTTGCTCAAGCAATACTGTCTCAGGTAACACTATCTGTCGGGTAACACTGTCACTCGGTGTATGTTTACCAAAAACAAAAACTTTGTCTTTTGGATCTTTAAGTGTTGTGACAATATGAGTATGAGAAATCATATCATATTAAGTTGACATCAATGACAATACAATACATTAACTTATTTAATGTCTTGCATTTACTTCCTGCATCTCAGTGATCATCAACTCTGTCATCTTCAAACATTCAATCAGTTATAGTTTATCAATCTCTCCCTTTGGCATTGATGGAAACATACTACATGCTACTAATACATTATGAAATATATCAGTTGTAGTTCATCAATATCTACCAAACTTATTGTTCTATAATTAATACAAATATCTGACTCTCGGTAAGCTCTTCTAGCTTAGATTTAATTCTTGATGAGTGCTTTTCTTTATTATTCATTCCCTTCACTGGATAGATGTAGCAAATTATGATTTTTTCTCTCCCTTTGTTGTAGATTTTTCTCTTCCTTAGATGGATGTTTCTTTGAATCTTTCTCTAATGTTTTCTCTGCCTTTGATTGTTCTTCTCTCTGATGGATAGTTCTTTTCTCTTTGACAACAATATATTTCTCTCCATATTCATTAAGTACATATTTCCCTTTGAATACTTTTGATATTTCATATGGATATAATCTCTCCCTTAAGTCATCTCTCCCTTTGATAGCATTGCCAAATTATTTTCTCTTTTATTTAATATATTCCTTGAATTTCCTTTCCATCAGAAACTTTGAGCTCTGTATTAGCCAACAATATCAGATAAGTACCTTTTTGTGTATTGATAAATGTTTTTAGTCCATCTCTTTGCTTGCATCAACATGAATGATCTTCTGATAATGTGTAGGCTGATGCAACCTCCTAGTCAGCTTAGTGACCAATAGACAAGGGTCTGACCCCTAGTCTCTTTCTCAGGTACTCAAATGTATCTTTAGGTAATGGCTTTGTGAATATGTCTGCTAATTGTTCCTTGGATTGCACATATTCTAGTATCACCTCTTTCTCTTGCACTTGTTCTCTTAAGTAATGATACTTGATAGAAATATGCTTTGTCTTAGCATGCATGACTGGATCCCTTGAAATGTTAATTGGACTTGTATTATCACAATAGATAGTTACCAGTTCAATAATTTTCATATTCATACCTTCTAGTAATTTCTTGATCCATGCAATGTTAGAGAAATTTGTAGCAGCAACCACATATTTTGCTTCTGTAGTAGATTGTGAGATGTATCCTTGCTTCTTACTTATCCATTTGACAAGTCTATCACCCATTAAGAATGCTCCTCATATTATGCTCTTTCTGTCATCTAAGTTTCTAGCCCAATCAACATCTATATAGAATTGAAGCTCAAATTTGCCTTCTCTTTCATACCATAAGCCATAGTCTTCAGTATTCTTTAGATATCTCATAATTATTTTGACAGCAGTCATGTGTGATTCCTTGGGATTAGCAGAGAATCTTGCAACTATTCCAACTACATGTGTTATATCTAGTCTAGTATGTACAACATACATTAGTTTGCCAATCATTGATCTATATAAGGTTTGATTTACATCAGTTGACTTGTCTTCCTTTGTCAGCTTGCATCCGATTTCCATAGGTGTTCCAACTAGTTTGGAATATTCCATCTTGAATATCTTGAGAACTTCCTTGATGTATTTGGATTGTGTGATGTATATGCCTGCATCTTGTTGAAGAATCTGTAGACCAAGAAAGAATTTGATCTCCCCAAATATTGACATCTCAAACTCTTTGTTCATTTCAACAGCAAATGATTTGCATAACATATCATTACCTCCAAATATGATATCATCAACAAATATTTCAGCAGTCAAAATGTTATCATTAGTATCTTCTTTTAAATACAGATTATTGTTTTCACTTGTTCTTACAAATCCAATACTTATGAGATATGAGTTAAGTCTTTCATACCATTCTCTCGGTGCTTGTTTCAATCCACAGAAGGCTTTGTGTAGTCTACAAACCATGTTTCTCTTGTTAGGATCAACAAACCCTTCGGTTGTTCAATGTATACCTCTTCTTATAGTATTCCATTTAGGAATGCATATTTGACATCCAATTGGTATACCTCAAATCCTTTGTAGGCAACATAAGCAAGTAGAATTATTACTCCTTCTAGTCTAGCAACAGGTGCAAAGGTTTCTCCATAGTCAATACCTTCTTCTTGTGCATACCCTTTGCATACTAATCTTGCTTTGTTCTTTGTTACTTCTCCATCCTCATTCAGCTTGTTTCTGAATATCCATTTGGTACAGATGACATTTTTGTCATTTGGTCTAGGTACTAGTGTCCATGTTTTGTTCTTCTCAATCTTCTCAATTTCTTCATTCATAGCACTAACCCATTAAAACATCTAGTGTTTAGTGACTTACTTCTTGTTGTCATTCCATCATTTTTATCTCCTATGATCTAGTTTTATGGATGGTGTCTTCTGACATACTTGGAAAGTATTGGTTCACCTCTTTGTTCATAATTCTAATCATAATCTTGACCTTCATTTTGATCTTCATCACTCGGTATATCATTGTGAGCAATTTCTTGATTTTCAATGTTTGCAGCCTGATACTCGGGTGCAATGTTCTGTCGCTCGGTAGCAATACATCGTTGCTCGGGCAGTGTGTCAGGTTCTTCACTATAGACAAACCTGTTGTAGTCTTCTGGTTCCTTTCTGCTTTCCTCGTCATTTTTCTTAGCAAATTCATCTACTTTGACATTTTCACTTTAAATGATTTTGTTAGAGGATTTGTTAAGACATTTATAAGCCTTGCTCTTGGTAGAATACCCTAGAAATATTCCTTCTTCACCTTTGGAGTCAAGCTTTCCATTTCTATTATCTTTCAAGATATAACATTGACTACCAAAAATTTTGAAGTAACTTACATTGGGTGTGTATCCATACCATAGCTCATAAGGTGTCTTATTGGTGTCTTTCTTCAATTGAACTCTGTTCAATGTGTAGATAGTAGCACTGCCAACTTCTCTCCATAATATTTGTGTGATGCCTTTCTCAATCATCAGTGTTCTGGCACAATCAAGAATTAATCTATTCCTTCTCTCAGCAATCCCATTTTGTTGTGGTGTTCTCGGTGTAGAAACCTATCTTTGAATTCCATGCTCATTACAAAAGTTAGTGAATTCATCAGAAATAAATTCGCCTCCTCTATCTGACCTTAAGCATTCTAGTTCCTTTCCACTTTGTTTTTCAACTATAGCTTTATACCATTTAAATATATTAAATGCTTTTGATTTTTCTTTTAAGAACATAACAATCATCATTCTAGAATAATCATCAACAAAGAGAATGAAGTATCTATCACTATAGTAGCTCTTTGTTCTCATTGGTCCACATAGGTTAGTATTGACTAATTCTAGAATAGCATTAGATGTGTATGTTTTTCTCTTGAAACTAGAATTTGTCATTTTACCTTTTTAACAATTCTTGCACATGGCATGGTCAGGTTTTGACATGCTTGATAAGCCTCTTACTTTTATTTTATTGCTTATCCTAATCATGTTGTCAAAATTCACATGACATAACCTTTTATTCCACAAGCATATGTCTTCATTTCTATCCATTAAACAAGTGGTATTAATGTCATCACTATAGAATAGGTTACCTTTTGTCTGTTCACCAGTTCCAATCAACCTTCCTGATTCATTAAAGATTTTTCCCTTTTTGTTATCAAATGCAAATTGGCGACCTGTGTTATTCAGTTGTGAAAAACTCAATAGGTTATAGTTAAGTCCTTTTACCCAATATACATTTTCACATATGATCAGATTATTCAACATTATGGTTCCTTTACCTTCAACCGGACAAGGTGAGTCATTACCCATTCTTACTGATCCACCATTATAATTGGTACAGGAGCACCCAAACTGAAACAATTGTTCCTATGTACCCTAGGGGTTCTCTCAAGGTCCTAACAGGCCTTTACAAATGCTAAGACATTGGGTTAGACACTGGATCACCATGTAAGGCCATAGTACCAAGATTGGCACATTATGAACCCTTGGGTCACTATGAGTCATTAATGATCCAAAACCATAGGAATAGTTTATTTTTGATTTTTTAGTGTTTGGATCCACTAGGGTTCACCTAAACAACATCTTGACCAAGTTTGGTCACTAGATTTGCAAAATTGCAAAAAATGTACAAGTTGCTCAAAAGTTGTCAAGCAACTTTTGATCAAACTTAAATTTTTTTTAAAAACCAACTACCGGTCAATTCGGTTCAAACTTGTCATGTAACCATTGGGATTGCCTACATTATCCCTTTCATATGGGTGGTAGGCTGATCATGTACTTTGATATTTGAAAATCAATAAAAAGTAACCATTTTCTTGCATTTTGGAGAAACAGTCACCATGTACAGTCGGGTACAGATAGAGGGGCATGTGAGTTTGACACCAAGGATTAGTGTTGTAAATATAATTCCATTTGGTTTTGGTCTCATCTCCTGATCAATCTTGGTGTGAAAGTTACCCCATTTACAAACTCCCTACCTGGATTTTAGGCCCTAATTCAGGGTTTCTTAGGAAATTAAGTGTATTTCCACTTTCCACCATGCGAATTCAATTACCCTTGGTGGAAAGCTTGTTTTTAGTATTCTCTTCAATATTCTACAAGATAGGTTTTTCAAGTTGGAGGGAAATGGAAATGAAGTGATTCCCTAGGTGTATATCCTTATGTATGCACCTATCCAGAATTAGGACAATAGTCATAACTTTTGTTTGGAGATTGACCAAAATCTCTAAGTTGGAGGAAGAGTCATTTGTACACACCCTCACATGATCCAATCATTATTTTTGGCATTGGATGCATCTAAAAGACACCTGTAGTGTAAATGGGGGCCTAATTAGGGCTAATCAATGGAGCAATTTGGTGTGTTATTCTATCTTCTTCTCATTTCCAAGTTCTAGGTCTTGAGTCCAAGGTCCTAGGCCATAATGGGTGTCTGAATCCCCAACCATTTCATAGGGTTATGTGGAAGAATCTCACTTGAGATCAAAATTCCTTCTGAAAAAGGCTACAAGCATAGTCTTGTGATTGTGAAGCAACCATGTCTTATGGATTGCATTTGAGTGAAAGAACCATTGGAACTATTAAATAGGGACCTAAATAGACCATACCTACAAGAATAGGTCACCCCTAGTACTATATGTCACTTTGGGGGTATTCTTGTGAGTAAGGGTCATTTGCTTGTGAGACCAACCTTGGTAGTTGGTGTTGAAGGATTGGTGAAACCTAGTGATTAGGTTACCCTTGGGGTTTTGGGGTTGTGATAGCATTAACCAAGTCCTTCTTCCACACTTGTGATAAGTGTTAAGAATTTTGGCTTTGAAAGTTTGGTGATCTAGCGTACCTTGCCCTATTTGAGATCTTTGACAAGCTTCTAGTTGCCCACTTTGCATCAAGTGGTATCAGAGCTATGTTTGCTCTTGAGGATGAGGATATTCCTTCAAGGGTTACAAACATTGAGTTAGAAAAGAGGGTGAGAGAACAAAGGGCAACAAATGTAGCCTTGACAAGGAGACTGCAAGAGTTAGAGAGCAAGGTAGAAAGGGGTAAAGAAGTTGCCTCTGGTGATGAAGATGGGAGTGAGTCGGATGAGGAAACCCTTGGTCAAGATGAGAACATTCCTACAGACCAGAGACCCCTTCTAGATGCCTTGAAATCTATGGGGAGAAGAACCATGGAGGAAAAGTTGGATCTACTAAATTTTAGTGGAAAGATGAATGCAGATGTGGCCTTGGATTGGATAGAGGCCCTAACTAGTTTCTTTGAGTGTGAGGACATCCCTGAGAAGAAGAGAGTGAAGATGGAAAGATCCAATTTGAAGGGAGCAGCCCTAACTTGGTGGAACTTCATCCAAACAAAGAGGGTGAAGAACAGGAAGAGCATGATCTCTTCATGGAACAAAATGATTGCATTTCTCAAGGAGATTTATGTGCCTAAATACTATGGGGTACAACTCCATAGGAGAAATCAAATCCTAAAAAAAAGGATATGGATGTAGGCTCATACACCAAGGAGTTCCTAAAGTTGTGTATGAAGACAAATGTGGCAGAAGATGAAGAAGAAAAGTTGGCAAGATATTTGAGTGGTTTGAAAGTATCCATTCAGGAGGAACTCAACCTACATTGCCCTACCTCAATGCACAATTGCTATCAAATGGCACTCAAGGTAGAGTAAAAGTGGAAGAGAAAGAAAGAGTTTGGAAAGGGTAAGACTAATGACAGTGGGAAATATTTCAGAGGAAGAGGAACCTCTTGGAATAGAGGGCAATACAGTGGTAATAGAAGCAGGACCCCTGACCAAGGAGACGAAGAGAACAGTGATTAAAACTAAAGAGGAAACTATAGAGGGAGAAGACCCTTCAATAGGGGAAGAACAAACACAGGAAGAGGCAATGGACCACTAAGGTGTTACTACTATAATCACTTGGGACACCATGTAGGAAGATGCCCTGAGAAGAGGAACAATAACAACCAAGGAGAAAGGAGAGCACAAATCATTGAAGAGGACAAGAAAGAGGAAAATACAAGGGACTTAGAACCAGAGGAAGGACAATGCTTGATGATGAGACAAGTCTTCCTCCAAGTTGCACAAAGCCAAGAACCTCCTCAAAGAAAGAACCTCTTTAGGACAAAGATCAAATGCAATGGGAAGGTATGTAACTTTCTTATTGATTCTAGGTCAACTGAGAATTTAGTGTCTTGTGAAATTGTGCAAAAACTAAATCTTCCTAAGAAGCCTCATCCTTTTCCTTACCACGTGTCTTGGTTAACAAAGGGTCAGAAAACTTTAGTGACTGAAAAAGCATGGATAGAGTTTTCAATAGAATATTTTAAAGATAAAGTTCTTTGTGATATTGTTGAAATGGATGCTTCCCACATTTTTTTAGGTAGGCCTTGGCAGTATGATGTTGATACCACTCATCATTGTAGGAAAAATACCTACTCTATCACCAAGGATGGGAAAACATTCACCATGAAACCCCTGCCTGATAACAAAACTGAGAAAGAACCAACTATCATAGCCATGGGGGAGAAAGAAATGTTAAATTTTTTGAAAGAATCTAAAACTAAAGCATATGTCTTAATATCCAAGCCTAAGGATAATGTAAGATATGTTAAGGATGATCCTATACCAGATGAAGTTTAGAAGTTACTCACAAAATATAGTGCTATCGCTGCTAGTGACCTGCCCACAACCCTCCCTCCCTTAAGAGATATTAGTCATAAAATTGACTTAATACCTGGCTCCTCCTTGCCTAATAAGGCCCCATACAAGATGACACTAGCACAACATGCAGAGATTGCAAGGCAAGTAACTGAACTACTAGAGAAAGGGACTTATCCAAAAGAGTCTCAGTCCATGTGCTGTCCCATCAGTTTTGGCTCCTAAAAAGGATGGAAAATGGAGATTGTGTACTGATAGCAGAGCCCTATACAAGATAACACTAAGATATAGATTTCCAATCCCAAGAATGGAAGATCTTTTGGACCAACTAGGCACTGCTTGTTACTTCACTAAGATTGATTTAAAATCAGGATATCATCAAATCAGGATTAAGCCCAGAGATGATTGGAAGATAGCATTTAAGACAACTGAAGGTTTGTTTGAATGGCTTGTTATGCCTTTTGGCTTGAGTAATGCACCTAGTACATTCATGAGATTAATGAATGAGGTCTTTATTGATTTTATTGGCAAATTTGTGGTCATATATTTAGATGAGATTCTAATTTACAGTCATAGCAAAGAGGAACACCTTGACCATGTTGAGTAGGTTCTAAGAAGACTCCAATAGCACAAGTTAGTGATTAACTTGGAAAAATGTATGTTTATGAAAAAGGAACTCATCTTCCTAGGTTTTGTCATCTCCCAAGGCACCCTCAAAATGGATCTAGAGAAGGTTGCAGCAATAGTCAACTGGCCTCCACCAAAGAACCAAGGTGATGTTAGAAGCTTTCATGGTTTAGCAACTTTTTATAGAAAGTTCATTAAGAATTTTAGCCATGTGTGTGCTCCTATGTTTGACACAATAAAAGGTGGAAAGAAGACTAGATTTGAGTGGACTAAGGAAGCAACAGATGCTTTCCAATATCTCAAGAATAGAGTGGTACAATACCCAATCTTGGTACTCCCCGACTTCAGCAAAGTATTCACTATTGAAACTGATGCAAGCAACTTGGCCATTGGGGCAGTCTTAATCCAAGAAGGTAAGGCTATAGCATTTTTCTTAGAAAAATTAAATGATGCCAAAAGGAGGTACTCTACTTATGATTTAGAGCTTTATGCAATGGTGCAAGCCTTGAAAAGTGGAGACACTATTTACTCCCTAAGGAATTCATTGTTTATACTGATAACCATGCTTTAAGTTTTCTAAACAGTCAGGAGAAGCTTGGAGTCAAACACATTAAGTAGACGGAGCAGTTGCAAGCCTATACCTTCAACATAAAACATAAAAAAGGAGTGGCAAACAAAGTGGCTGATGCCCTAAGTAGAAGGATTGGATTAGTTGAGGAATTTCAACTTCAGAGTGTAGGGATTGACTCCCTAAAACACATATATGCAGATGATCCAAAATTTGGTGAAGCTTTTGAGGTATGCACTGAAATGGTTGGAAAATACCATGTTGACTTTTCTGATTTTCTGATTCAAAATGGATTATTGTTTAAAGAAGCCCAATTGTGCATTCCTAAATGTTCCATGAGAACAAATATCATTAAAGAAAAACATTGTGGTGGCTTAGGAGGACATTTTGGCATAGATAAGACCACTGGACTAGTAAAAAGGAGTTATTTTTGGCCAAATATGGGGAATGAAATCAAGAAATTTGTTGAGTCTTGTACTATTTGCCAGCAAGCAAAGGGTGTATCCACTAACCAAGGATTGTATCAACCCCTACCAATTCCCTCTAGGCCATGGGAATCAATTTCTATGGATTTTGTTATGGGTTTGCCAAGGATAAAGCAGGGTTATGATAGTGTTTTTTTAATAGTGGACAAATTTAGTAAAATGATGCACTTTGTTCCTTGCAAGAGCACAAATTTTGCCTCCCATATAGCACACCTATTATTCAAATAAGTGGTTAGGATACATGGCCTACCAAAAAAAATAGTGTCTGATAGAGATGTAAAAGTTCAAGGTCACTTTTGGAGAACACTCTTCAAAAAGTTGGTCACAAATTTGACTTATAGTTCAACATACCACCCTCAAATAGATGGACAAACAGATGTGGTAAACAAGTCACTTGGTAACCTCTTGAGATGCCTAACCAAAAAGTATACACAAAGTCGGGACATGATCCTCGCTTGGGAAGAATTTGCATTCATTGACTCCATGAATAGGTCCACTGGAAAGACACCATTTCAAATAGTGTATGGACTTCATCCTAAACGTCCATTGGATTTACTAGAATTACCATCTGATTTTAGAGTGAGTGCATAAGGAGAGGAGTTATCCCAAATAATCTCTAAAGTGCAGACAGAGGTAAAAGAATCACTACAACAATCAACTATGAAATACAAAGCACAAGCAGATAAGAGGATAAGAGAAGTCCACTTCAAAGTTGGAGATAAGGTGTGGGAATACCTAAGGAAGGAGAGACTCCCTAAAGGTAGATATTCCAAGTTACACATGAAGAAGATTGGTCCTTGCACAATCCTCACCAAGATGGTTAAAAATGCTTATGAGATTTCCTTGCCTCCTACTTTACTGATTTCTCCCATTTTTAATATTGCAGACCTCACCCCTTACAAGTGTGTTGCAGACATTGTCAATGTGCATGGATCACAAGTTGAAGATGCTGGAGACTATGTGACAGATCTCCCACCAAGAAAGCAAGTGGAACTCAACACCATTTTGGAAACCAAAGTCTTGAAGTAGACAATAAAGAAAAAGTACATGCAGTACTTAGTAAAATGGAAAGGACTCCCTTTAATAGATGCTACCTAGATGACAGAGGATCAGATCCAACAACATGGAACCACTGTTGACCAGCTATCCTCAAGTGGGAACTTGAGTTCAAACCTCATGGGGAGTATGATGCAGAAGCACCCAAACTGAAACAATTGTTCCTATGGAGCCTAGGGTTTCTCTCAAGGTCCTAAGAGGCCTTTATAAATGCTAAGACATTGGGTTAGACACTGGATCACCATGTAAGGCCATAGTACCAAGATTGGCACATTATGAGCCCTTGGGTCACTATGAGTCATTAATGATCAAAAACCTGAAGAATAGTTTATTTTTGATTTTTTAGTCTTTGGATCCACTAGGGATCACCTAAAAAACATCTTGACCAAGTTTGGTCACTAGATTTGCAAAATTGCAAAAAATGTAAAAGTTGCTCAAAAGTTGTCAAGCAACTTTTGAGCAAACTTAACAACTTTTTAAAAACCAACTCCCAAATGGTCAAGTTGGTTCAAACTTGTCATGTAACCTTTGGGAGTGCCTAAATTATCCCTTTCAGGCAGCTGGTAGGCTGATGATGTACTTTGATATTTGAAAATCAATAAAAAGTAACCATTTTCTTGCATTTTGGAGAAACAGTCACCATGTATGGTCGGGTATAGATAGAGGGGCATGTAAATCTGAAACCAAGGGTTAGTGTTGTAAATCTACTTCCATTTGGTTTTGGTCTCATGTGCTGATCAATCTTGGTGTGAAAGTTACCCCATTTACAAACTCCCTGCCTAGATTTTAGGCCCTAATTCAGGGTTTCTTAGGAAATTAAGTGTATTTCCACTTTCCACCATGGGAATTCAATGAACCTTGGTGGAATTTTTTTTTTTTAGTATTCTCTTCAATTTTATTCAAGATAGGTTCTTCAAGTTGCAGGGAAATGGATACGAAGTGATGCCCTAGCTGTATATCCTTATGTATGCACTTATCCAGAATTAGGACAACAATCATAACTTTTGTTTGGGGATTGACCAAAAGCTCTAAGTTGGAGGAAGAGTCATTTTTAAACACCCTCACATGATCCAATCATCATTTTAGGAATTGGATGCATCTAAAAGACACTTGTAGTGTAAATGGAGACCTAATTAGGGCTAATCGGTGGAGCAATTTGGTGTGTCATTATATCTTCTTCTCATTTACAAGTTCTAGGGCTTGAATCCAAGGTCCTAGGCCATAATGGGTGTCTTAATCCCCAACCATTTCATAGGGTTATGTGGAATAATCTCACTTGAGATCAAAATTCCTTCTGAAAAAGGCTACAAGCATAGTCTTGTGATTGTGAAGCAACCATGTCTTATGGATTGCATTTGAGTGAAAGAACCATTAGAACTATTGAATAGGGACCTAAATAGACCATACCTACAAGAATAGGTCACCTCTGGTCCTATATGTCACTTTGGGGGTATTCTTGTGAATAAGGGTCATTTGCTTGTGAGACCAACCTTGGTAGTTCGTGTTGAAGGATTGGTGAAACCTAGTGATTAGGTTACCCTTGGGGTTTTGGGGTTGTGATAGCCTTAACCAAGTCCTTCTTCCACACTTTTGATAAGTGTTAAGCATTTTGGCTTTGAAATTTAGGTGATCTAGGGTACCTTTCCCTATTTGAGACCTTTGCCAAGCTTCTAGTTGCCCACTTTGCAACAATAATATTCAAAAGTTTCAAAATTTTCCTTATCTCCATTCATGTGGTGAGTACAACCACTATCAATAATCTAGACATCATTCTTTCTTACCTTAGATATGAGTGCAGTTTCTACATACCTTTCTTCTTCATCTAAATCATCCTTCATAGCAACAAATACCACCTCAATATCTTCATTAGATTCGGTGGTTGTATTTCCTAATTTGTTCTTAGCTAGGTAACAATATTTCTTCCCTTTGTCCTTTTAGTCTCGGTTATCTCTTCTGTCAGATTGTCAGTTGCTTCGATAATCTTGGTCATCGCCTCTGCAAACTTCTTTTCATAAGTTCTGTCATCTTTTCTTTTGTTAGGACATCTAGCAGCAAGGTGTCCAATCTCTTTACAATTAAAACATACAAGTGGCAGTTTACCTTTGTATCTACCTCTGCCTCTCTGCAATCTTCTAGCCATTAGTGCTTCAATTTCATCAAGTTCTTGATCATCGCTATCACTTTCACTATCATTTCTCATAGTGTGTTTATGACTTGATTTACTTATTTTCAAAGAATATTTGAATGCAGACTCAATAGTTGGTAAGTCACTATTGTAAAAGTTATTCATCTCAAATGAAATAAGTCTACCAATCAAACTATCTAGATTAACATTGTTATTTGCTACTACTCTCATTTCTTGTATAGCAGATACTCTAATATCATCAACGGGCAACAAGGTTATGAGAATTTTACTTACCATTATTTCTTCTTCAAGTACACCTCCTACTCCTCGAATAGCATTTACAACCTCTTTCATTATGCTACTGTACTAAGTTATGTTTTCTCCTTATTTCATTCTTAGGTCATTAAACTTTCCTCTTAGGCTTTCAACTTTAGCCCTTAGCACATTTGTATCTCCTCCATGTACTAACTTCGTTTCATCCCACATTTTCTTTGCAGTGGTGCATGATTTGACATCTTCAAATTCAGCATTGGAGAGTGAGGAAGCAAGTTCTATCATCATAGAATTATGTTCATGCTTTTCTCTTAATTGATCAAGTGTGTGAGGCCCACTAGGCAACACAAATTCAATATCCAAGTATTGAGTAACATCATTTCCAATACTCGATAGGTGGAGTCTTATTCTACTTTGCCATGATGCAAAGTTGTCCTTGTTAAACTCAGGCACATCCCTCTTACTCATCTTGTGATCTTTAGCTTAGGTCTTGAAACCTTCCTTCTAAGCACACAAATATTTGATACCAATTGTTAGAATAACTAAGAGGGGGGGGGGGGTGAATCAATGGCCTTAAAAATTAATCCAATAAACTAACCAAAAATTTATATCTCAAATATAAAACCTCTAGTTATCTTTAGTCCTATAAGATGTATGCCTTTAAAAAATCTTATCAAATAACTAGTGCTTGAAGTTCACTGTTAATCCTTATTCTTAAGCTTTACCGAATAGTAGTCTTAGCCTTTATTGAAATATAGTAAATAACTCAGTGTTTACTAATCAATCCTATTTTAGTAATGTGTAAAGCAAAACATTAAAGAAATGAACCATATACACATTTGACACATGGATTTTTAATGTGGAAACCTTGTTAAGGGAAAAAAACACTTGGGACCGGCAACCCAAAATTTTCACTCTTTTGAAGTGAGCTCGGTGAAGAGCCAACCTTGTTAAAGGTTACAAACACACTATTAAGTGTGACCTTGTTAGAGGATTTATCACTGACAGTTTATCACTTGACCTCGCATTCACTATGCTGTCAACATGAAAACCTTTTGATACTCCTTGGGATGTATCTCAATATATAAAGGATGGTTAGATCCTACTCTGTTAAGATATTTTCTAAATCAATGGTTAAATTGAAACAATATATGATCTTTTCATAAATACAACTTAATCTTGCAGATGTTTAGATCTACTGTAAGCTCATAATACCTTTTTTTATTAATGTTTCTCTTCTGTTCCTTTGCTCCACTTCTTTCTACTTGGTGAATGTTGTGCTTCTCTGTTTCTTGGTGTCTGTAGAAATCTTTAGCTCTGTTCCTCAGCTTGTATGATCAGGTCTATATGAAGACTTCTATCTTCACCAAAATTCTCTTTAGCATCCTCTTATTCTTCCCCCATTTGTTATGAATTACTTGTCTCTTTTATATAGCCATTATTTCACCATTTCCTGTCCTTCTTGTTTTCTTCGGTGATCACTTCTTGATCTGTAAAGCTCACCATGCTTTCTTTAGTTTTAATCCTTAAACCTCTCCCTTTTTCATGTAATAAAACATGCTTTAAATATCCTTCTTATCTTTAGCTTTTAACTGATTGATCAAAACAAAGTAATCAAACAATTAACTCTATATGTAGCTCATGCCAGCTAAGTTGTTTTGTCATTTCCTAACTTCAGTTCTTCTCGGTCAATACTTTAGTTGTGCTTCGTGACTACTACCGATAGCTCGAGCATCAACTTCAGTTCTTGTCAGTGACAAATATAGTTAGCTTGGTAATTCTTTCTCGGGCAACACTGTCTCAGGTAATACTATCCGTTGAGTAACACTGTCACTTGATGTATGTTTACCGAAAACAAAAAAAAATTCTCTTTGGATATTTAAGTGTTGTGACAATATGAGTATGAGAAATCATATCATATTAATTTTACATCAATGAAAATACAATACATTAACTGATTTAATGCATTTACTTCCTGCATCTCGATGATCATCAACTTTGTCATCTTCAAACATTCAATCAGTTATAGTTCATCAGATGTGAGGGAGCTATCCCTCCACCTCTTGTTAGAGTTGAGGCTCCACCCCCTCCTCCTTGTGATGGTGGTGAGGGAGGGAGTGAGTCTTGATATTCCCTTCTCTGTCTTATCCCCTTTCTAATTTTATTGGGACACATAGTTGTATTCATGATTCATTTTCGTCGAGGGTGTACATTTTTTCTTGAGATCACAAGATCACACTTTTGTAGACATTTTGATATATATATGATCGATTCATGATTATTGGATATGTTGTGATGTCTTTAGTACATGATTTCTTATCTTCTTTCTCATGTGATTATCATCTTGTATCATGTTTCATACATATGCTGGTTAGTTCGTTCATGTTCTTTAAATAGAAGCTCTTTTTTTGTTCTACTTGTCATGTACCTTATCATTGAATCTTTGACATTAGCTTTTTATGCAAATATGAGTTGTATTATCATATGAAAATGGCATATGATTTATTATGATGTTATAGCTTAGTACTTCATGCCCTTTATATGAGTGATTATATCCCTTTCTTGTAGGTCTATATAGCCTTGAGATGATTGAGATCATAGGTTAGTGAAATGCAATTGATTGATTCAGTGAAGGATTTAAGGGATAACTCTTCAATATTATAATGCCACTATGAGATGAAAGCCTAAGATGATATGCAATCTAAAAATTGAGTCTAGTCACTTATTTTGGGAGCCATTTTTTCATCATCAAGCTCTTGGGACCTCCGAGTCGATACAACCTTACTAGTGCCACTGTGACCATAAGGGTATGAGTATGACTTTCATCAGATATAATATGGGAAACCAATGTAAGCATCAAGGTATTAGAGCCAAGATGACCTGAAAATTATTTATAGATGATATTGCAAGGATACACCAGTATCAAGGCATAGAAAGATAAGATAACCATGAGTGTGATCTTGCGTAAATAGATAGATTAATAACAGTCAAGGAGATAGTTTTGATCTCACCTTGACGTACAAATAAATAGAGTTGACGTATGTGAGGCGTATCCACCTTAATGTGGAGGCTCTTATCATAGACACCCAATTTATTTGATGTTGCAGGATCATCATGACCACACCAACAAGAAGCATTCAAATAAAATGAGTAAAAATCATTGATAACAAACAACATTCAAGAAAATTTTCATCACACTTTCAGGAAGTGTGATCGTTATATGTTTGTTTATGTAGGATATTGAGAAACACCATCGTACTTTAAGCTAATATTAAGGTTTGTGTTGTGTTAAACAATTGTGTGTTAAGAAACACAAATATGTCCAAATAGGTAGTTTTAAGAAACACTGTTGATTAAGGTGTTGAAAAACACCTTTGTGTAAGTGGAAAATTGTTCAGTGGTTGAGAGACCAGGATAAATCACTTTGATTGATGAGACGACTGACAAGATGTGGACTTGGTGGCTGAAATTGCTAGGAAATTTACCTTAGCAAGGAATGAGTTCCTAGGACTAAGACATCGTCAAATTCCAAGCTATGGTGGTGAGACACCAATTGAGATGAGTTGTACAAGGTCATGAAAGCGACTAAAAGTTCATACATGCAACAAAGAAAGTTGAATGCATCTGTAGGTGGAATAACCAGACTACACATTGATAGATGGAGCATTAGTTACAAGTGATGCATGTTTGTCAGGTTTTCACCACTTGGCTAAATTTCTATTTTTGCTACCAAGGTGCATGTTTACCAGGTTTTCACCAAGGCACTTTTTTTGCTTTTTCAATTTTTTTGTATTTTTCTCTTTTTCCTCTTTTTCCTCTTTTTTGAATTTTTTGTGATTAATAAAGGTGCCTATTTTCCAATTTTTCACCAGGATGATCATTTTTTAAGGACGTTTTCCACTTTTTGTGCTTTTTTCTGCTTTTCCACTGGTTTTTTTTTCAGAAACATTTTCTCTGTACAGGAACTGCTCTTTTCTTAGAATGTCTAGTTGTAGAACTTTTCAAAATGGATTATGTTGATTGGATCAATAAATATTTCTCCTTCTGGAGTTGACAGTTGATAGTCTCTAGAGCCAAATGTTGTAGTAATCATGAAGGGACCCAACCAGTTGGGTTAAAATTTTTCCTTTTGTTCTCAATTTTGTTGATTCTTCAAATTCTCTCTGAGTACAAGATCAACAACATAAAATTATTTGTGTATCACTTTATTGTTATAGCCTCTAGACATTATTTTTTGATAGACCCTTAGGCGGTCAAATGCTTCTTGTCCCCTTTCATCATGCAGCTTTAACTCTTGGATTCTGGAAATCTGGTAATCTTCATCGGTTCTGAGTCCTTGTAAAGAGACCTTGAGTGATGGTATTTCTACCTCAATAGGTAATACTACTTCTACTCAATATACCAATGCAAATGGAATTTCTCCTGTAGGCATCCTAATATTGGTCCTATATGCCCAAAAAGTTGGATTTAGCTAGAGATGCCAATCTTTTCCCGATTTTTTCATTGTCTTATGTAAGATATTTAGTATGTTTTTATTTGATGCTTCAACCTGTCCATTCCCTTGTGGGTAGTAGATAAAGGAACAATGTTCGTTAATATGGAAATTCTCAAATAATTCATCAATGTATTTCTTCTTGAATTGTCCCAAATTATTTTTTATAATAGAGGAAGGTATCTTGTACCTGCAGATAATATAGTTTAGGATGAACACTGATACTTGTTTTTTGGTTACCTTGATAAGAAATACCACTCAACCCACTTTGTGAAGTAATCAGTGGCTGGGATGATGAACTTGTGTCCATTGGATGAGGAGGGATATATTTGACCCGCTAGGTCAAAGGCCCATTTTTTAAATGGCCAGTGTGTGATAAAAGGTAACAGTTCTCGGGCGGGAGCATGGATCTGCTTGTTATCATAACTAATGCAGTGATTCTCAATGGTGTATTGATGAAGATTGGTACAAACTTGATGATAGGTGAATCAATTATTTGGTTGTCATTGATGTCAACTACTTGACTTAGTGTTTTCAGTATGTTACCTGATATTGTGTAACGGAAGCATGAGTTGCAGTATGTTTCTAAAGTTTCTATTATTATGGAAGGTTATATCATGTGTGATGATGTTAAATTTTCCATCATGACTCTTGATATGGAGAATTGAATTGGTTATGTTTGATTGGACTCAAACTGGATAATTGCTAAAATAGTCAGTGATAGACAATAAGTGATTTGAATGTTATTCCAAATTGGTGAAGTATTGGATGGACTGGTCACGGGATATCATTGAAAACAATGTTAAGATACTATATGTATGAACATGAATTATTATGTTAACCGGTGCAACTAGTTTAATTGACTGGAAGTGATGTTAACAGAATGAACAGGTAAACAAGATAGAGTTCTTGAACAAGCTATGAAGATTTGTAGATCAGTGATGGAATTCGATGTGGCAAGAGGATCGGTGATGATTTATGTAAAGTAGAAAGTTAGTTCAGTATTTTCTGAGACTCACTTGACATCACATTGATCGAGGTATACACTTGAGGAGGATTATTCAAGAAGTTTCTTTTGGTCAAATGAGGTTTTTGAAATGGCTCAACTACCAAGGTAAAATCAATGAGAAAGTTGACGCGGTCAGAGGAAATTGTTTCACAAGTCTCTAGATACATTGTATCTTACCAAAGATGATCTGGATCATTCATATCTTAGATCTAGGGTTTGTTGTAACTTAGTGGAAGTAATTATATATAGTAGAACGACTGATGAAGAACAAAGAGATATAGAGCTTATTGCAAATTGTACAAGGATTTGGAAACAGAGAAAGTAAAGGAATCAAGTGTGATTTATTTGAGGAAGAGTATACAGTATGATGATGTTTCAAAGCACTTAAAGGGATCTGATCATGCAGAGGTAGTGCAGTTTTTACAAACCATTTTATCTGTTTCTTTCTAATCATTGTCACAGTGAAATACCATAATAAGGTGGATCCTAACATATTTTTATTGTAAATCATCTAACAAGGTGACACATTAGCTTGCATTTTAAAGTCCTCTAACATGACTTCTTCTAACAAGGAAAAGATCCTAACAGGTCTTAGGAAAATCCCTTAACCGGGTAACACCTAATAGTATTTTTGTAATTCTTTAATAGGGTAAGCTCCTAACAAGGCGTATTTTAGAAGACTATAGATTTTGTGGGTATCATCTCACACAGTGGTTTTTTACAAGTTGGTTTTCCACATGATAAATATTGTATTTAAATTGTGTGGTTGATTACTTGTGGATATATGCATTGAAATTTTACTTAGGTTAGTTGTTGCTATATGTTTTGATGTATAAAATTTTTAAGTAGTTGGATTAGTGAATTTGTGGTGCTTACTGATTCACCCCTCCCCTCTCAATAATCAAACCTATAGTAACAATTGGTATCAGAGCCTTGGTCCCCTGATTATGAAGGCTTAATATCTTAGGGAAAAGATTTGAAGATGTATAAGAAGGGAGCACCTAAGTTCTCTAAAGAAAACTTCTCTACATGGGTAAGAAGGATGAAGCTGCATATGTCTGGTATTGGAGAGAAAACATTGGATCATCTTACAACGAAGTATGTTCAACCTTCTAGCACTATAAGTCCTAATGAAATAAAAATAAAGTTAGAACCTAACTATGTTATGATAGAAATTGCAAGTGCTTTGGGTGATGCTGAAATTGAAGATATTAAAGAAATGGATAATGCCAAAGATATGTGTAATAAGCTAGCAACAGTCCATGATGATGATGCTCATGTTGAGAAGGCCAAAGTAGATAGTCTCAGAGGAAAGTATGACGAAATGAGGATGCAGGAAGGAGAAAATATTGGCCAATACAGTAAAAGACTAAAGGAATTTGTTTCTACTATCAAAAGAGTTGGTGGTCAACTTGATTATGATGATGTGGTAAGTAAAATATTGAGATACCTACTACCACAATATTCTATTAGAGTCTTTGTTATATAAGAACCGAGATCTATCAGTCCTACAAATGAGCCTCTAGACTCTTTGATTGACAAACTTACTACTTTTGAGTTAAGTAATTTTGATAACAGTATGCTTAGAATAGAATCTTCTTTCAAATCTTCCCTTACCATTGGTTCATCAAAGAAAGGAAAGGAATTCTCTAACATTTCTGAAGGAAACATGATTATGATTCTATCTTTTATGAGGAAAGAGAACAAGAAGAGTTGGAAGCACTGCTATCTAGAATATTACCTAGAGGAAAGGGAAAGTACCAAGGTAATCTACCCTTAAAATGTTTTTCATGTAATAAAATTGGTCACATTGCATCTAGGTGTCCTGACAATGATAGGAAGGATAAGTCCAAGAAATTTAGGAACTTCAAGGACAAGAGAAATAAAGCATGTTACCTAGAATAAGATGGTGTAACTGATGAATAATTAGATGGAAGAGATGATTAGGAAGAGATAGTCTTTGTTTCAGCCAAAGAAGACCCCTCAACCAGTATAGATGGAGATAGAGAGGATAAATCATTGATTTCAAGCATAAATTACAATCGTTATTTGATAATAGATAGTGGGTATACACATCACATGATCGGTGACAAGAGAATTTATTTCAATGGAAGAATGTGATGATGGTGCAGTTAGGTTTGGTAACGGTTCACCATGCGTAGTAAGAGGTAAAGGTTCAATATCACTAAATGATACCATGAATTTTGATGATGTTTATTGGGCTAACAGTTTAAAGTATAACTTGTTAAGTGTTTCCCAGTTGAATAACAAAGGTTTCAAGTTGGAATTCAGTAATGGTGTGTGTAAGATATTAGGAACATCTGGAGATTTGATTTCTACTAGAAAATATACTAGAGGTAACCTATTATGGTTGAACTCTACTAATAAACACTTCTTAATTGCTAAAGTTGAAGACAATAGACTATGGCATAAGAGGTTTTGTCATGTTAATTTTGATAATCTGGTAAAAGTTAATAAGCATAAATGTGTTAGAGGTTTGTGTACTTTAGCTAAGCCTGAAAATGGTATGTGTAAAGAGTGTCATTTGGGAAATATAACTAGGTCTAGCTTTACAAGTAAATTCTATTCATCTCAGAACATTCTTGACCTTGTTCATACTGGCTTGTGTGGACTGATGAGGACAAAGAGCTACTATGGAGATAAGTACTTTATCTTATTTCTTGATGATTATTCAAGAATGATATTTGTTATGTTTTTAAAGGATAAATCTAATGCATTCTACATATTTAATGTGTATAAGGTAAGAGTTGAAAAATAAATAGCTAAATCGCTCAACTGTCTTAGATCTTATAGAGGAGGTGAGTTTACTTCACATGAGTTCTCAACATTCTATGAAGAACATGGAATCAAGAGACAAATATCAGACTATGAACACCTCAACAAAATTGAATTACTGAGAGAAGGAACATATCCATAATTGATTGTGCAAGAACACTTTTGATACTAAATGTAGTGGATCAAACTTTTTGGAGAGAAACTGTAAGTACTTTTGTCTATACTTTGAGCCAGGCACAACTTAAGAAAGGTACAAAAAAACACTTTATGAGCTATGGTATGGTCATACTCCTAGTATCAATTACTTCAAAAAATTTGGAAGAAAATGTCACATAAAGAAGGATGATCAAAATGGTAAATTTGATTCTAAAAGTGATGAAGGAATATTTATTGGCTATTCTACTAGAAGCAAAGCATATAAGTGTTTGATCAAGCATACTAACAAAATGATAGAAAGTGCAAATGTTAGAATTGATCATTTTTGTAAAAAGAATGAGGAAGATATCTAGAAGGAATCATAAGACTGTGATAGGTTTGTTTATGTTCAACCGGTGGAAATAGACACAGTACTACATGCGAGTGAAGTGATGAATGAAGGAAAACCGATGAATAATGGTGAAGGTAACTAAAGGATAGAACCGATACTCCCAAGGTATGTGAAACTCAATCATACACAAGATCAGATTATTGGAGATAAAAATGTTGGAATAATGACAAGAAGAAAGGTAAGAGAAATCACTTGTATGATATCTGAATTAGAACCTAAAACCGTTGAATATGCTTTGGAAAATGATGATTCAGTTATGGCTATGAAAGAGGAATTAGAAAAAATAGAAAAAAACAACACTTGGACTTAAGTACCCAGACCTACTAACAAGAATGTTATAGGTACTAAATTGATTTTCAAGAATAAGTTGAATGAGAAAGGAGAAGTGATCAGATACAAGGCAAGGCTAGTTTGCAAAGGGTATGCACAAGAAGAAGGATTAGAAGCATATGCTAACAATATCAAATGGATGTAAAATCTTCTTTTCTAAATGGTGTGTTAGAAGAAGAAGTATACATTGAACAACCTGAAGGATTTGCAACTAAGAAAGGTAAATACATGGTATGTAAATTGCATAAAGCGTTGTATGGATTGAAGTAGTCCATGAGAGCATGGTATGCAAGGTTACATGCATATATTATTAAGATTTTTTTTATAAGAACTAGTGACAATAGAAATGTATATCTAAAATCTGAAAGTGAAGACATGACATTGAATGGTGAAATTTTTGTTGATGACATAATATTTTGTGGAAATGAAGCATTGAGTAGGTCATTTGCAGAAGAAATGAGGAAGGAATTTGAAATGTCTATGATTGGAAAAATCAAATTCTTTATTGAGCTTCAAGTACAATAAAAAAAAATGAATATACATAAGTCAATCAAAATATGTGAAAAAGATTCAGAAAATTTTTGGCATGGAAGATTCAAAACCAGTGGGAACACCTATGGTCACAGACTATAAATTATCTAAGGAGGATGAATCAAAAGAGGTAAATGAAACTTTGTATAGATCCATGATCAGTAAACCGCAATATATTGTGTATAGTAGATTGGATATTACACATGTTATTGATATTGTTTCAAGGTTTTCATCAAATCCAAAGGACTCATATTTGGTTGTAGTAAAGAGGATCTTCAGATATATTAAAGGAACTAAAATTTATGGCTTATAGTATGGTAAGGATGGAAATTTTTCTATGAATATGTTTACTAATGCAGATTGGGTAGGAAATGTTGATGATAGAAAGAGCATGAGTGGTGGAGCATTCTTTCTTGGTGAAAGATTAGTCTCCTGGACTAGTAAGAAACATAATTGTATTTCTCAATCTACTGCAGAGGGAGAGTATGTTGTTGCTTCTCTTAACTGTCAGCAAGCAGTATGGATAAAACAAATTCTTGAAGGAATTCATGAAAAGGTTACAAAACATATTGTTATCTATTGTGACAACACTATTGCAATAAATATTTCCAAGAATCCAGTGATGCACTTGAAGATAAAACACATTACAATAAAAAATCATTTTCTAAGAGAGAAGGTACAAGAGAAGGAGGTAAGGCTTGATTATGTGTATACTAAAGAACAGGTTGCTAATATATTAACCAAGCCATTACAAAAGGATACCTTTGAGTATCTCAGAGGTAGATTAGGGGTTATTCCTCTATCTATATTTAATTAAATGATGATTTGATTGCATCTCTTCATATATGTTTGTCTAAATATCATATGTATGAATTGATGTAGTGATAGAAAACTCCTAGGGGAGAAGTATTAAGTTTGATGCTAAAATGGTGTAATGAGGATTGAACATGCAAGATTCGGTAAAGTGTACTCAGAGATGATTCAATAGTTTGTTAACTTTGGCATTGTTGTCAAAGGGGGAGAATATGTAGGTACATCCCAAGGGGGGAGAATATGTATTTTCTACAAGGGAAGAATTCGTATGTAATCCTAAATGATATATTAAAGATGAAAGGTGGGGTATATGAAGATGATGGAACAATATAACTGAGTGTGCAGAAAGTAGCAGAAGATCAATGACAAAGACAGAAGTGGAAACATTTTTGCAGAAGTCAGAATGAAGAGAAGATAAGAGTGTTACCATCAATTTGTGTTACCTAATTGAATGTTCCTACAAAAGTTCTTCATGATCCTTTTGGTATAAAGAAAAATCTTAAACATGAGAACCAAATCACTTTGCATCAGATTAAGTGTGGATACTTGGTCTGCTTCTCCAGAGATAACTAGAATCTCGCTATGCTCACAGGGAGCATACGTCCCCAGAAAGAGCCACTGGTGGTACCCTGAATTTTGATAATTTATAAGTCCCAATCCATTATCAAGAAGCATGTTTCTCCATACTAAAAAAGATAAAAAGATGCTTTATGACACAAATAAATAGAACTAACTAATCAAAGCCTTCAGAAAATGCTGGAATTTATACCTTCTACAAAGATGATATAAAGATGGTTGAATTTTAAAAATCTAAAAATGACCCAGTTTGTGAAATCAAATTTCCTATCTCCAACAGAAATATTAGCTTTTCACGAGGTGTTTTTATATTTTTGACGAAAGCCAAATCTGAAAGTTAGGTAGTTATTTTTTAGTTAGTTTATTGTTTTTTCAAAATAATTTGTAATAAGAGTTGTGTCTTTTCACCCTAAAGAGGTGTGAAAGCCACACACACACACACACACA
>MU223986.1:3020589-3053177 GCA_018584345.1 Thuja plicata | reverse complement strand
TAATAGTTTCATTATCATTTTACAATTAGTCCCTCGGATAAACCAATAGAACTTCTTCAAAGTGATATTTTGATGTGCATGCTTCCTGATTTGATTCATAGTCTATATTTTCAATTGGTTTTCTCATGTTGCATAGTTAAATTCTGTTGAATGAGGCCTTAGTCAATTGGTCTGTCATCTGAGAAGTATTACCCTTTTGAAATATCTCTGAATTTGTTTTAGGTTGCATGTATATTCCATAACACCTTTGAAGTGATAATTTTTCTTGTAAAACTGTCTCTGAGGTTGAACATAAGATTGGAATGATCTTGACTCTATTGCCCATGGTAGAATAAGGCACTGGTCTAATCATTATTTGGATTATAATTATTCAGTTCATTGTTTATAGTTTTGTGATATCTTATCTATCTATTCATTTCAAATTACATACACATCTACTAAACATTCTTTCAATTACTTAAAGTATTTCAGTTTATAATTCATGATATATTGCTTTCTGCTAGATTTCTTTCAAGTTCCTTTCCATACTTGAGAGAGAAGGTTGAAGTGTTTCTTATCTACTATAAAAGCCTTGTAACTTGAAGGATAAATCAAGGTATAGGCCTACCAGCCTTGGTTTTGCAGAGCCAGAATTGCAGAAGTTTCAACCTTGCCTTGGTTGTGACTTGTTAGTTGGCCAAATCACTTGGGTTTCCCAACATTAGACTGGCAAGTCCATAGGAAATCCAATCTGTCGATTTGAGCACCAACACGGTGATTAATTTCATAAAGTAGAAAGTTAGTTCAATATTTGGTGGGACTCACTTGACATCACATTGATCGAGGTATACATTTCAGGAAGATTCTTTAGGAAATTTATTTTGGTTAAATGAGGTTTTTGAAATGGCTTAACTACCAAGGTAAAATTGATGAGCAAGCCGATGCGGTCAGAGAAAATTGTTTCATGAGTGTTTAGATATATTTTATCTTATCGAAGATGATCTGGATTGTTCATATCTCAGATATAGGGTTTGTTGTAAGTCGGTGGAAGTAATTCTATATAGTAGAACAGTTGAAGAAGAATAAAGAGATATAGAGCTGTTGTGAATTGCAGAAGGATTTGGAAATAGAGAAATTAAAGGATTAAAGTGTGATCGAGCTGAGGAAGAGTATAAAGTATGATGATGTTTCAAAGATCTTAAAGGGATTTGATCATGCAGAGGTAGTGCAATTTTTACAGATCATTTTATCTATTGCTTTCTAATCATTGTAACAGTGAAATCCCCTAACATGGTGGATCCTAACAGATATTTATTGTAAATACTCTAACAAGGTGACACATTATCTTGTGTTTTAAATTCCTCTAATAATTTTTCTTGTAACAAGGCAAATATCCTAATAGGTCTTAGGCAAATCCATTAACCAGGTAACACCTAATAGTATTTTTGTAAACCTTTAACAGGGTAAGCTCCTAATAGGGTGTATTCCAAAAGAGTACATATTTTGTGGGTATCATCTCACACTATGGTTTTTTCCTAGTTGGATTTCCAAGTGATAAATATGGTGTTTACATTATGTGGTTGATTACTTGTGGATATATGCATTGAAAGTTTACTTATGTTAATTTATGCTACATAGTTTGATGTATAGAAGTTTAAAGTATTGAATTGGTGAATTTGTGGTGATTACTGATTCACCCCTCCCCTCTCAGTGATCAAACCTGTATCAACACAAGTTACCATGTTGTTGGATTTGGTGAATTGTACAACATCCTTCTCCATGGAAGCACAGTAGTACCTAACCCTTACGAGTTTCTTGGCCAACGAGAGACCATTTGAATGAGACCACAAATACCTTTATGGACATCCTTTAGTACTGCAAGTTCATACTCTTTGCATTAGAGACACCTAAGAATAATACCATCTAGACCTTGTCTATACAAGTCATTATCTATGATCAAGTAACATAATGCATTTCTTACAAGGTTTCTCTTTTCATTTCTAGATAGGTCATTAGGGATTATCTAGTCATGTAGGTATGAGTATATTTGGTTGTATCTAGAGGATTCAGTGCCCATAATTGAACACACTATTTGGGAATATTGGGAATCCTATGCTAGGAAGGGGAGTTATTCCACCAATAATTCATAGCATAATTTATACTCTTCCAATTTTAACATCGAGGCTAGGGCAGCCACAGTGTCAGCTACTTTGTTCTATGCTCTTGGGACATGTCAGAATATGATAAAGACAAATTAATTTTTTAGGTGATCAACCTGTAGACACCCAAAAATGGTTCATGACCCTCACCCTCCTTTTTTACATTTATTTTATATTACGTGTTTGACTTTTATCATTCACCGATATTGTATATTTATTACATGTCATCAATTACTAACATTTCTCTCATTTTGGCCGAATTGATCATTTTCCTGAATTTATCCTAATTGATCCTAGCTGATCATAATCAATCCTAATTCTTCCTAACTAATCCTATTTGATCCTAAACATTCCTAAAACATACCATCTCTTCCTAATCATTTTGAGTCAATCCAATCCTTTCAAATCATGTCAATTTTATCTCATCATTGTTCAAGTGCATTGTCAAAGTTCATCAATGCTTCATTGTGTTCTAAACCATTACAGGATCATCATAATCCTTCTTGATCCTCATCAAGATCATCAAAACCAAGTCAAACTTGCATCCTTTTTATCAATTCGGTCAATGATCCACTAATTTTTCCTTTTGGGATGAATAAATTGTACTTTATCCCTATATCCTAAGTGAATAAATAATTTACTTTATTTATTCTCTCTATCCTAAGTCTCCACAATTAATTAATGTATCATTAATTAATTGGATAATTTCTAGTTTATGGAATTTTGAATTTTATAAATCCTAATTACCTTTTGTGAGGAATATTGCATTCTTAATTGATTTAAATCCCCATTAATCCACCTCACCTATCCCCTTCCTATTTTATAGCCTCCATCTCCTATTAATTAGCTTCACCTCTTACACCTTCCCTGCCCCCTTTCTTAAACCTTTCCGCAAACTAATTTGGACTCCATTGTGTCATAATTTGTCATAAATATGACAAATTTCCCTCTTCTTTTTACCGAGGGTCATAGGTGATGCAAATTTCCAACTTTCACACCTAATTGCTAATTTTTCAATTGAGCTCATTTTGTCTTCCTTATTTAACCACTATCTGCTAGTATTCTTACTATCAATTTTTCTTTTGAAGCTTTGTGCATCATGTCATTGGTAAATAGCAACATCAAATCCATTCAATGGAGAAGAAAGGAGAACATTGGAGCTTCAATTGAAGGTTTTTTTTTTAATGTTATTTACATATGTTTTAAACTCTTATTTCAATGGATTTAATGGTAGATTAGATAGTTTTGCATAATTTTAGAGGCTTTGTGGTTGCCTTGATATGCTTACTATGCCTTTTTATGGACTTAAATTTGGTGAACCTTACATGAAACATGTTTTGACTGACTGATTTTGATGTTTTTATGCATTTACGGGGTCCTGGAAGAGATTTGTGTCATTGGTCTGATGTCCTGCGCACTTATTTAGGTTATGCATAGTTGGAACTTAGTTCTATGCACTTGGTGCCCAGTTCTGTGCACTTGGTGCCCAAATTTGTGCACTTGGTTGAAATTTCTACGTAGTTGGTCATCCTAAATACATTTCAGGGGTTTAGGATCCTTACATGAGGGTTTAGGAAGTAGATTTGCATTTCATGCTTTCTACTTTATGTTCTTTCTATTCTAGAGCTACAATGAACCCTAATTTAGTTAATGAACCTCATATTTCAATTTGGGAACTTAAAATGAATTTCACATTCAAGTTTGGTTCTCCTAAAATGAACTTTATCTACTTTAGGATTCCATGCAAGGCTAGTCAATATATTTTCTTTCAATTCATTTCAAGCTTGGAAACTAGCCTAAGTAGGGGTCCTAATTGATTCAATTGCGACCAATAAGTTTTTTTAATTTGAAAAATATCTTAAAATAAATATTCACACTTGATTTGGGGACTTAAAATGAACATTCAACTAGTTTAAGGTTCATTGCAGATTTGCTTGGTTAAGTTGTTTCAAAATCAATTCAATCTGCACATAGACAAATGAGGGGTTCCAAAATTAGTTTCAATATTTTCAAAGCATTCCTAAATGGCCCAAAATTAACTCTAATTGCATGTTTGTTGTGTCGTAAATGCTTGATGTAGTCAAAATTTATCAAATTTGCAAATTTTTGATCTATTTTGAGCACCTAATGACAATTTGTGCCCTTGGTCAGGTTTGTTGCATAGTTGGTTCAGTATTGTACACTTGGTCACTGATCCTACACACTTGGTCCTCTATCTTATGTATTTGGTCCTCCAATTTGCGTATTTGGTTTTTGTCCCTGTGTAGCTGGTAAAATGAGTGATTTTGATGCTATTTTGAGTTTTTTCATTCCTGAATATGTTTCTGCACTTGATATGCATGATTTTTTTGTTACTAATGATTTGTGAAACATTTTGGAAATCTTGGGATGAATAAAAAATGATAAACTACTAATTTATTTGATGTAGGATGCTTAACGAATACCTTGTGCATCTTCCAAAAACTTTCACGTCTATTTTTAGTAGTTAAAAACACTTCAATTTTGGTTCTTAAAAGGAACCACTTTGCTTTTGTGTTTGAAGTGTCTTTTAGATTGTAAATCCTAAGAATTGTATGAACGTATCCTCTCCCCATGCCTTCATGGATCTTGGGTGTAGTAGAAATTCATACAATTCATCTAGAGTGGCTACCTCCCGAGAGCTTTAGCAAAGTTGGTGAGAGGGATTGCCCAAGTGGGAACAATCAAAGTCTGCCTCTTTCAACCCACTATAATAAAATACCTCTTCAAGATTAATATCTCAGAGGCTAAATATTGCTTGTGCCCAGTATTCGTGGGGCTATATGTCTTAATAGCACTTGTGCTACCACATTTCCTTATATGATTCACAAACTATCTTTGGAACATATGCCTTGATTAAAAACCTCTTGTTATAGTGGCCCCATAAAACCTTCTATTTGCTAGCATGGAAGGTCCAAGACCAAATAAGGAGTCCCACATTTTCACGTCTCTTAGTAGAGACAGTGGTCCCTTAGGAAGTGATTACCCTTAGGATTCAAAGCTTGGTGTGCCTGAGAAGTGAGTGCACTGTAAGGAGAAGCCCGTGTCTCCAAGATTCTAGGTTTTCCTCTATGAGTAAACACAGATGAACTTTGTTTAAGTGGGAATTTGGCAGATATTATCCTAGCTTGCCTAAGTTGTGGTGTGTTTGTTTTACTTTTTACAACAACCATTCTTTCTGATGTGTCTTGTGTGAGTGTTTCAAAATTTAAAAAGGAAAATTATCAAGACACTCTTAAACACTTTCAAGATCTTTCCTAAATGATAAAATGGTCACAAACACCTTGTCTCAAAATTTTTGGGTAAACATATGGAATCTCAAAACATTAACCTTGGATCCTTTTGGTATGCTTAGTAGTCTTCATTCTACATATTAATATCATAATCCTCTTGCATGGATTGCATTATTCCCTTTGCATTTGCAATTTGAAATCCTCTTGCTTTTAGTCCTTATTATAGGTCCTCATTATATTCCCTTTGAACAAGTCCTCATTGTAGTCCCTTTTGCATAAAGATCTCATTTTATATCCCTTTAAAAACTTTGCAAAACATTACAAAGAATCCAAATCCTAGAATCTTTCTTTATGATGTTGAAAACAGGATCTTGACTTGGTCTTTTTTTCCCTCTATCAATTATCCCTTTATCAATTGGTCAAACTCCATCTTTTTCATCATGGATTCGATCTAGTCCTTTTATCCAATTATCTTTTTTTATCTCTTTATCCCTTTTCAAGTAAAGATCCTTATTCAATCTCCTAAAGTTATATTCTTAAATTTGTATTCTTTCTGAAGATTTTCCCAAAGTCAAAAAACCCAAAAAAATAGTTGCATTAAGCCATAGGTTTCTTTGCATAATCATCCAACATCCAAATTTTCATTTTACATAAAGTCCTTGTATATCTTAAGTTGCATTTTCATTCTAAAAATCCATTCAAAAGTCAAAAAAAATCTTGCACTTTCATATAGTCATCATGTCAATTGTAACAAGATCTCAAAGGCAACAAAGTGCATACCAACCCATGTACCCTTCCCCTTTGATCCTAGATAAGGTGTACCTTCACAACAACAAGGTTTTGACCCAAATATCATGTATACTTCACAACAATATCTTGAACCAAGACAAATGTCATCAACTCAATCAAACAATCAATCATATCAAGTCCATGCACACTTAATTCAAAATTTGGAAGAAAAGTTGGATAAAGAAAAGAAAATATTGGAAGAGAGGATAGAAAAGATAATAAAGAATAAAAGTCCAAACGAATGTTCTGATGAATTTTATATGCAATCTCTCATTAAAAAATCCAAGATACCAAAAATTATTTCACGATTAAATGAGTCAAACACAATCTTAAACCAATTAAATCACGTGCAAGAGCAAACCTTTTTTCACCAAGTTATAGATCAACATAATTCAATCATATCTAAGAACAAACTTTGTTTGATCAAGTTCCCAAACAAACCCTTCAACCAGAGCGTGGCATAATTCAATTGGGGCCACCACCTAATTATGAATGAATCTTCATTCCAATGCAACCAAGTGTACCTCAATAAATCACACAACCTCTTTTTCCATCCATAAAAACAATTCAATCAATATCAAGGTGACCAACAATTTTGTATTCAAAATTTTTTATGTTCATTAAGCCCCTCTTATGTCTTCAAATCAAACAAGTATTCCTCAAACAAAGACAAATTCAAATATGTCATCTTTTGGGAATAAACCAAGCATAATCAATGAGCTTGAAATTTTGTGGAACATGTTCAACCCAAAAAATTTGTACAAGATGTAAATAATTATGTGGTATCACCAACAAGATCAACTAAGAAGCAAAAGTTCAAATCTAAAACTTTAAAAGGTTTGTTTCAAACATCGGATCTTATATATGAAGAGAATGAACAAAATAATTCACCCATGTCTAACAATGACCCATCCCAAAACAATCACATGGATGACACACCTATTTCCTCCCAATAAATTAAACTTCAAGAAAAATCCATGTTTCCCTCCACTCCTTCCTCCCCACAATCCTCACAAGAGAAATTTACTCCATCTCCATCAAGTGACTCTTCCAATGATGAAACCTCCCAAGGGCTATCCATACAAGAAATCTAAGCTAGTTCTCTTCATAATCCCAAGTACATTTTATGTTGAAGGAACCTTTGAACCATTTTTACCATGTCCTCCAATTTCAACCAAGCACATTCAAGAGAGTCCCATTAAAATTCCTTATCCTTCATGTCAAAATATTGACCCATTTCCTGAATCCCCCTTGCATATCCCAATTCATACCCCATGTGAGGAGGATGGTCTCAAGAATACAAAAATAAGTCATGAAAAAAATCAAGATCTTGATCCTAATAATGAAGAATCCGCTCCAATTGTTGACCAATACCCCATTTACCTTGAGCCTCATGATAATCCTATTATCCCTATATCTCTTATTCAATATGATCCCCTTCCATATCAAGACCAAAATTTCCTTCCAAGTCTCGTTGACCTTCCACTTCTTAAGCAAAATCACGACCTTCCTTCCATTTCTTCCCATGAACCCATTCCAAGTCAATATCAAGGTGTCCCTTCACCTTCATATCCTTCACAAGATTCCACCATTCCTCCAAATACTCCTCAAGATCCTATCCTTCCAGATGATCTTTTTATTTCTCACATTTCATCATAGGATCTCATTATTCCTTCTGATCCCCCTTGCAATTCAAACACATCTATGAAAGTTGTTCATGAACCCCATACAATTCAAGCGGGTTCTTCCCCTTCTTCCATTCAGTTTGGTTCACTTCATGATCCTATCAATCCCCCCATACCATATACACCTCATAATAATGGACTCATGTCTTGTAGCAAGTATCCCACTAGTAAAAGCAAAAATTATCAAGTCAAAGGGTTGGACCTCCATGAAAAAGGTATATTAGAACCCTCTCATGTCCAAGAAAATCCTAAAGGCCATGATTTTAATTATAAGGCTCAATCTTAAGGCATGGGTATCCCTTTAAAATAAAAATCCAAACATGTCCCTCCCTCTTCATCCCTTCCATCCATCTTAGGTCCATATATTCCTCTGTCCACTAGTCAACAAAGGCACACATCATGGAGAAATATCCACCCATCCAAAGTTCCTCCATATCATTCCTATCCATCCATGAATCCCATTCCCTTTCCAAGAAATTTGGATGCCAATAATAAATCCCATAAGTCAAGAAATCCACACGTAGCCAATGATCAACATGTCCAGTCTAATCGACATGTAAGAAAAAAGAAAAACATGATCCAAAAACAAGAAGAAAAAATGAAAAGGCCACAAAGTCCAATTAAGAAAAAAGAAAATTCAAAATAGATATGGGTTCCTAAATCCATTATACAAGCAATACATTCCAAGGACCCACAAAAAAATGAAAAAAACAAAATGCATGTGGATTCCAAAGAAGCTCCTCGAAGCACAGAATCCTAAAGAAAATTCAATGTTGGCATCCAAAATTTCTATCTCTCCATCTAAAATCCTTCCACCTTCCAAATACATTTTGGGTCCTTGTGTCCCAAAATCCATATCCATTCCTTCGTTAAGCCTTCAAAATCCAAAGTCTCATTTTCCTACATCACTCCATCAACCCTCAAGGTGTGTGCTAATGTTGTTCTTAAATCAATTTACATCCACTCAAAATCAAGCCTACCTACATTCCTTCCACTGTCCAACACCTATTTTCCATCCTTTCATCCATCCTATCCAATCATGTGTCTGAATCTTTATCCTATCCTATCCAATTACCCGTATCATATTCCTTTGTCATTACCCTACCAATGTCTTTGAGTGCACTATCATCATCATGGTATGGTATTACATGTACTTCAAGAGAACCATCCATAGAGTAAGGTTCTTGAGTCCTCCATTCATGTCATATCAAGCATCTATCTTTCCAAAAGGTCAAAATTTCCAAATAGTCTGAAAAAGCAAAATAAAATTTTAAAAAAATAAAATAAATAAGGCAAAAAATAAAATAAAAGGTTTCCTTGATGAAAACCTGGAAAAAAGGCATCTTGGTAACACAAAAAAGAATAAATAGAAATAATTTCGTCTGAAAGTGAAAACCTGGCAAAAAGGCACTTTGGGCAAGTACCATGATGAAAACTTGGCAAACAGGCATCATGTGTAATTTATGAACATATTGCATTCCATACTTGGGGGAAGGTTTCATCCATGTTTTCCTATCATATCATACCCATGTCATTTTCCTCCATTATCCTATATCCCTCATATCCCTTATCCTATTAACATCCATATTCCCTTTTTCCCAACATTGATCTTGACAAGGATAAAGATCTCCCTTGAAGCATCACATGTCCTATCTGCTTTACATTATCCTGACCCCTTTGGTCCATATTCCCTATCTTATTTCCAACCCTTAATCCATATCCCTTACCCTTATTCATTTCTTGATATTGCTTATCCTATCCATATCTTGTCATTGTCCTTTTCATATCTTGTCATTATCCTTTCCAAATCCCTCTCTTGGTCTTGATGTAAAATAATGAAATTAAATGAAAAACATATTTTCAAAAAACCCTCTTGACATCTCCATTCATATGCATCACATGTCATCTAGTGCATCATTTCATTACCCTATCATTCTCATGTCCAATCACTTAGCTTGGCAAAAATATGGTATCACATTTCTTGGATAGTTCTTGGCAACCTAAACATATCTAATGCAAGTGACCCTTGGCCTTCATTCATCTACCAATACACTTTCCTTCCATAATTTCCTTGCCTTTCTAGACACCGGGGCCAATTTCAATGCATCCTTCTCATGTACATATTAATGTCATGAAAAAATTCAAAAAAATTGCATAAAGTCATGAAAAAATTCAAAAAAAAAATCATAATGTCTTGAAAAAAATCCTAAAAATCCAAATATGAAGCTGAAAAAATCCCTAAAAATCAAATATGATCCTGAAAAAGACCATAAATATTGAATAAGATGTAGAAAAAAATCACTAAAAAATCATATAATGTCTTGAAATATAACAAAAATATTTATAATATTTCAAAAATTGAAAAATTTGAAAAAACATCCAAAATCCAAGCAATAAATATCATTTTATGACAGTCATTTTATTTCCTTGTCATGTACATAATCATTTTCATGTCGTCAATAAATCATTCCTTTGCAACAAGATAGACATTTGAGCATACACAATCTGAAAATGTCAAACATTGTGCTTAATGAAAACATGTATCAACAAACAAACTATCCCATCCAGTTAGCAATCAATCAAATCAAACTTGTCCTATCAATAAAACAACATCATCAATCAATCATTTATCAACCTATCATTGTTTTCATACAGTGTGTGGTATACTCGAAACAAGATGATATTTGTCTTATACGAGGTACTTCATTTCTGAGACTTATCATCATCAACACAAACTATCAACTTTGACAACAAGATCAGAATGGTTGTTGACTTGCTTGGATTAGTGAGTCTTATATTTTATTGATTTATCTTTGATCATGTTCTTATGATACTCCAAGATATCACTGAGTGATGAGAGTGGCTGGGATGGTTCATGGTCCTTTATTTTGATTTTGTCTTATGTTTGGGGTGTCTTTCTGGGGCACCTATGTCATATACTTTAGGATGGATGGAAACATTCATTTTTTTCAATGTGCTTGTTTTTATGAAAAAGTATCACATTAGTGTCCTGAATTTCTATGTCATGGTGCGACACATCCATTTTCCATATCAAATAAACCTCTTATGACAATAATGCACTTATGAAAGCAATGTTTCATCACTACTAATTATTTTTCTCTTCCATCTAGTTTTTGCTTTCTCCTAACATTTATTCTGTCAAACCTTGCAAATTAAATTTATTTTCATAAAATTGTCCTGGTGTCAATTTCTGCCCAATTTTTCGAGGGGGCATCCTACCTCCATTATGTCAATCCACTAGGGCATGATCTTTAATTTTTATTTGACACAATGCTCATAATCACATTGTATCAAATAGGGAAAAAATGTAGACACCCAAAAATGGTTCAAACCTCTTACCCCCCCTTTTTAACATGTCTTTTATATTGCGTGTTTGACTTTTATCATTCACTGATATTGTGTCTTTCTTCCATATCATCAATTACTATCATTTCTCTCATTTTGGCCAAATTGATGGTTTTCCTAAATTGATCCTAATCGATCCTAGCCGATCCTAATCAATCATAATTCTTCCTAACTGATCCTATGTTATCCTAAACATTCCTAAACCATACCATCTCTTCCTAATCAGTCCGAGTCAATCCAATCCTTTCAAATCATGTCAATTTTATCTCATCATTGTTTGAGTGCATTTTAAAAGCTCATCGATGCCTTTTTGTGTCCTAAACCATTCTGTAACCATCAAAATCCTTCACGATCCTCATCAAGATCATCAAAACCAAGTCAACCTTGCATCCTTTTCATCAGTTCGGTCGATGGTCCACTAACTTGTCCTCTTGGGATGAATAACCCATACTTTATCCCCATGTCCTAATTCAATAAATAAATTCACTTTATTTATTCTCTCTATGCTAAGTCTCCACAATTAATTAATGTCTCATTAATTAATTGGATAATTTCTAGTTTATGGAATTTTGAATTTAATAAATGCTAATTACCTTTTGTGAGGAATATTGAATTATTAATTGATTTAAATCCTCATAAATCCACCTCACTTATCCCCTTCCTATTTTCTAGCCTTCATCTCGTATTAATTAGCTTCACATCTTACACCTTCCCTTCATCCTTTCTGACACCTTTCCACCCACTAATTTGGCCTCCATTGTGTCATGATTTGTCATAAATATGACAAATTTACCTCTCCTTTTTACCAAGTGTCATAAGTGATTCAAATTTCAAATTTGCACACCTAAATGCTAATTTTTTAATTTGCACTTTCATCTCCTATAAATTGAGCTCATTTTGTCTTCTTTATTTAACCACTATCTCCTAGTATTCTTGCTATCACTTTTTCTTTCAAGTCTTTGTGCATCGTGTCATTGGTAAAGAGAAACAATAAATCCATTCAATGGAGAAGAAAGGAGAACATTGGAGCTTAAATTGAAGGGTATTTTTTAATGTTATTTGCATATGTTTTGAACTCTCATTTCAATGGCTTTAATGGTAGATTAGATATGTTTGCATATTTTTAGAGGTTTTGTGGTTGCCTTGGTATGCTTACTATGCCTTTTTCTGGTCCTACAAATTATCCTACCTCCATTGTGTCAATCCACTAGGGCGTGATCTTTAATTTTTATTTGACACAATGCTCATAATCACATTGTATCAAAGAGGGGAAAAATGTAGACACTCGAAAATGGTTCACGTCTCTTGCCCCCCCTTTTTAACACATCTTTTATATTGTGTTTGAATGTTATCATTCACCAATATTGTGTCGTTCTTCCATGTCATCAATTACTAACATTTCTCTCATTTTGGCCGAATTGATCATTTTCCTAAATTGATCTTAATTGATCCTAGCCGATCCTATCAATCCTAATTCTTCCTAACCAATCCTATTCGATCCTAAACATTCCTAAACCATACCATCTTTTCCTAATCAGTCTAATTCAACCCAATCCTTTCAAATCATGTCAATTTTATCTCATCATTGTTTGATTGCATTGTCAAAGTTCATCGACGCCTCCTTGTGTCCTAAACCATTCCATAACCATTAGAATCCTTCTTAATCCTCATGAAGATCATCAAAACCAACTCAAACTTGCATCCTTTTCCTCAATTCGGTCAATGATCCACTAATTTGTCCTCTTGGGATGAACAAACCATACTTTATCCCTATGTCCTAATTGAATAAATAAATTTTATTTATTTATTCTGTCTATCCTAAGTCTCCATAATTAATTAATGTCTCATTAATTAATTGGATAATTTAGAGTTGATGGAATTTTGAATTTCATAAATGCTAATTACCTTTTGTGAGGAATATTGCATTCTTAATTGATTTAAATCCTCATAAATCCACCTCACCTATCCCCTTCCTATTTTCTAGCCCGTTTCTCCTATTAAGTAGCTTTACCTCTTACACCTTCCCTTCCCCCTTGCTTACACCTTTCCACCACTAATTTGGCCTCCATGTGTCATAATTTGTCATAAATATGACCAATTTCCCTCTCCTTTTTACCAAGTGTCATAAGTGATGCAAATTTCCAATTTGCACACCTAATTGCTAATTTTTCAATTTTGGCTTTCATCTCCTATAAATTGAGCTCATTTTTTCTTTTTTCTTTAACCACTATCTCCTAGTATTCTTTCTATCACTTTTTCTTTCAAGTCTTTGTGCATCGTGTCATTGGTAAAGAGTAACATCAAATCCATTCAATGGAGAAGAAAAGAGAGCATTGGATCTTCAATTGAAGGGGTTTTTTAATGTTATTTGCATATGTTTTGAACTCTCATTTCAATGGATTTAATGGTAGATTAGATAAATTTGCATATTATTAGAGGTTTTTTGGTTGCCTTAGTATAATTATTGTCTTTTTCTGGTCTTACACAACCATCCTCTTTTACGGTGTTAGGTTTTCATCCTTAGTCTGGTATTGATCATTAACTTGGTTGATTACTAACTGAGATTCTCCATAAATGTGCATTTCCTAGATTTTACACTCGATAGCTAACTTTAGTCGATTCACTATGGCTTCGTACTTAACAACATTGATTGTGCAAGGAAAAATCATCTTGTAAGATTTAGGGAGTTTATATCATTGTGGAGTTATGAATAGTACACCAGCTATAGACCCTTGTGTGAATGATCCATCAAAGAAAATTTTCCATGGGTGTTCTGTCAGATGTAGGATGGTTTCTTCAAGGAACATGATAATTAGTTGTTTATTGTCTTAAAGATGAGCATATTTTGGTGGTCAGCAATGACTTTCCCCTTGACGTCATTTTTGTCCATGTATTCAATGTTGAATTCACTGAGTATCATCACCCATTTTTCTAGTATGCCAATCAAGGTTGCTTTATTTAATAAATACTTCAAAGGATAAATTTTTGTGATTAACTTGACTGAATGTGCCAACATGTAATGTCTGATATTTTTGAGGCGAATACAAATTCTAGGCAAGCTATTTCGATGATTGTGGAATTGTGTTCATAGGAAACCATTGGTTTGTTTATGTAGTAGATGGCTCTTTCTTTCCCTGTTTCATCATGTTGCATTAGTAGAGCTCCAAACGATGTTGCCATAGTGGATATGTATAGCAGGAGAGACTTCCCTGGTATGGGTTCCATTAGAATAGAAGGATTTTCTAAATATTCCTTAATATGTTGGAAGCTCTTTTCACACCCATTGTTCCACTTGAATATGAGACATTTATGTAATGTCTTTGTAAAGGGTTTAGCTTTATCTACTAACTATGAGATGAACCTTCTGATAGATTGTAGTTTTCCTTGCAATGTCCTCATTTGACTAATTTTCCTTGGTGGTTGCATTTCTATTAGGGCCTTCACTTTTTCTGGATCAACTTCAATGCCTTTTGTCGAAACAATATAACGAAGGAGTACAGATGTTACACCAAAGGCACACTTCTTTGGGTTCAACCTCAACTTGAAATGTTCCATCCTATCCAAGATTTTCTCCAAGTTGGCTAGGTTTGTAGCTCTCTTTTCTTATTTAGCCAAGGTGTCATCAACATAATATTTCATTTTCTTGTGCATCATGTCATGGAATATGGTTGTCATAGCTCACTGATATGCTTCCCCCGCATTCTTAAGACTAAAAGGCATGACGTTCCAGCAGAACGTTCCCTAAGCACAAGTAAAAGCATTCTTTTCCTGATCCTCAGAGTCTATCCTTATTTGATTATATCCTGATAAGTCATCCATTAGGGAGTACATATTTTATCCTATTTTGAGGTCCACAATCATGTTGATGTTGGGAAGTGGCAATTCATCTTTGGGAAAAGATTTGTTTAGATCTCAGAAGTCTGTGCAAACTCTGATTGATTTTTCAGTCTTAGAAACAGGAACAATATTTTAGATCCAATTGGCATACGCGATAGATCTGGTGAATTATGCTTACAAGAAATTCTCTAACTCAACTTTGACCAATAGTGCCACATAAGGGTGTATTTTCCCAAGCTTTTGTTTGACTATTTTGACGACGTGAGAAATAGACCAGTGATGCATTATTAAGTCAGTGTCAAGTCCTGGCATATCTGAATAGGATCAAGTGAAGTTTATCTGTTTGATCATGAAAAATTGAGTGAACTATTGCTTCTCTTCTTCAGACAAAGACTGTTCTAAATATAGCAATTGAGGTGATTCTGTTGTTCCCAAGTTGATTGGATGTGTAGGCTCTATTAGTACTAAAGACCGCTCCTGGAAGTGATTAGGTAGGATATCAAGATTCCATCCTTCAGCACCTCTGAGAGGTTTTCACCTTTGGATACATCATTTTTTTACTATTTTAGATTTTGACATTGCCACAATGTGGTTTTCACAGCCATACCTCTTTTTATTTTTATTTCTCTTTTAAAGACTAAGAAACTTGATATCCCCCTCTATCATGTTCACATTCGTTGCACTAGTGGAAGGGGTAGAAGGTTCAATAGCATTTAGGTAACCGGCCAAGGTATAGTCATTTGGGCAAGAAATCAGGTTTAGAGGCTCGCTTGGATTCCACTCAATAAGTTTAGGGTGTATTAGGGACAAAGATCCAGTTGGTTCTAGGGATAGCACTGCATTATCATGATCAACACTTTATACTAGTAAGAGAATATTTGTAGTACATAATAAAGTAATAAAGTAATATTGTATTAGTCTTAGTTATGTTTGTCAGGAGGGTAGTTATAAGCGAGGAGATGTGTCCGTTGGTTTCCCCAACCAACCAACTATTATATAAGTACTTTGGTTTATTATGTTGGACTTATGGTTATTCTGGTATTAATAAAGAAATAAAATTTCCTCGCCATCGTGGTATTCTGGTATGGTATTCCATGTTTTCTATTAGTATTGGTAATAAATGTATTATTGGTACCATTGAATATATGTTGTATTGTTCTGTATATTATGCATTAATAACCATTCTATATTTTGGCATCATTGCCTTAGTCTGGACCTAGAGGTTGTAGAGAAGAGGAGGGAATACCAAGGGAAGATCAAGTGACATGAGATCTAGTGATGACCTGGGAAGTACCAGTACATGTGAAGGGAAGCTGAGAGAGAGTGGTTCCACATAAGCACAGTACAAACAAACTTTGGTACCACTAGCAATGTAGGATCTACTTGGAATAATTTCTCAACTTCTGAATAGACATTTGGTCCACTCAATAAATTCATGCCTCTGCTTCCAAATATGCATCCCAAGCATAGGCCCAAAGAATAAACTGATGAAAAAGTCACCATGCAGATTCTTGGCCAACAATAACAAGAAGAAAGACGTCATTGCTTGAGAGGATTGGGGAACCAGTCTCCAAGTGAAAGGAAAATTGAGGAAATCCTGATTGAAAACACCATAGAACATATAGCCAACTTGGCCATCTTAGAAACATAGAAGGAAGGGGGGAGAATCCTAAAACCCCTACTCGAAGAGAGTACCAGGAGGCACACCATTCTGACCAGATAGAGGAATCACAAGGATAAGGAGAGAGAACTAGTTCTAGAGGGAGCATACTGGTAGGAGGGAGTGTCCTGGCAGGAGGGAGTGTCCCGGCAGGATGGAGTGTCCCGGTAGGAGGGAGCATCTCGACAGGAGGGAAGGGCAGAAAAAGAATGACAATACTTAAGAAAAAACTTCCTAGATTTATTGGAGAAGGGTCAGGTGACCCGACCTGACATTGTAAAATGTGTATCACCATATGGTAGGCCAATAGAGAAAATGATACAGATGAATGGTTAAAAGCCTTCCCAGCCACACTAAGACGGATTGCTATTGATTGGTATACATACTTGGATGCTACCCAGAAAACCACATTAAAGGACATTCGTACTACCTTTGATGAGGAATTCAGACTCATATGTGATGACGATGAGATAGTCACAAAAATCTATAATACCATGCAAGAGAAAAATGAGTTAGTTAGGGGTTATACCAGGAGACTCAAGGAATTGAGAGGGAAGTTGGAACAAAAACCTGTTGACAAATTTAAAAAAAAGATGGTTCATTGAAGTGTTAACCCCGTCCTTAAAACATAAAATGAAGATAGTACCACCACCATCCTTCGGAGAGGCATGCACATGAGAAATGAACATTGAAAGGGAAAATAAAACTTCCAAAGCTAAGAAGCAGGGAAGCGAGAGTGAGAGATCAGAAGAGAGTGAGAATGAATCCAAGACCATCCAGGCCTTGAGAAAAGACATGATGTGATTGATGAAGTTACTGGAAGTAAGGAGGAAAAAAGAGAGGGGAGGGAACTCTGGTGTACAGATTGTGAGAAGGAGGGACATACAAAAGGAAAATTCCCGCGCAAAGCTTTCTGTGATATTTACCAGGTGTTAGGACACACAATCAAAGACTTCCCCTACAATCTAAAGGCACGGAGTGCTCAACTATTCTTCACCCAAGGAGAACAATCCACACCACCCGCCACCCCTCCACGTAATACAAATATAGAAGCTTCACCTGGAGGGTACTAAAACAATAGATGAGGGAGAAACAACAATAGCAATAACAAAAACAATAACAACACACCTCAGAGAGCAATCTAGTATGATTCTAAAGGAAGACCCATGATTCAATGTAGGCGATGTAACGAATGGGGACACTTTGGGTAGGATTTCCAAAATGTGGGAGGACATAATGAAGGGATTTTGTGTAAATGGTGTGGATTGAGTAATCATGAGGATTCCAATTGCCCTAGACAAAAGGGGGTGAATAGGCTTGACTTTGCAGAATCCAAGAAGGAAGTATTTGCTATCACAAGAATGCAGACTAGGAAACTTGCATACCCCGACATGGCTACAAAGAGGGAAAGGTTCCATGAAGCAAGGAATGACATTATAAATAACATGCCATAGGGAGGAAGAGAAAGTACCACTAAATCCCCAAATAACTGGCCAATACCTAGCATCATGAAACAAGTATTGGAAACCACCATCCCCGTGAAAATTTTGGATGTATTAGAAACGTTACCTCAGCTACGGGTAGAAATATCACAAGGAATAAGTAGCTAAAAGGAAACCCTTAAGGGAGAGGAGAAAGAAGAAAAAATAGTAGAAAAGACAGATACTCTATTCACTATAGGGACAGGGGGGACACCTGCAGTAGTGTAAATGGAGATAATGGGGTGCAAACTCTCTAATACTATTGCAGACAGAGGGTTCAGTGTGAATATCCTACCAGGGGAGACTTGGAAGGCACTAGGGAAACCCACCCTCAAGCCACCCACATTTCAATTGGTAGGAGTAGATCAACATGGAATCAAACCGGTAGGAACCTTAATGGGACAAAAGGTAATGATTGGTACACAACAGTTCCTCTTGAACTTCATGGTATTTACTTTGGAAAAGAAAAGGTATGATGCATTGTTAGGGAGAGGTTAGTTAGTCGCAGCAAAGGCCACCCATAATTGGAAAAAAATACCCTATCCATAGAGGTAGATAGGAGAAAGTACACAATAGGTCTAAGGAATCAGTGTATAAGTCAGGATCTCCCATCTGACTCAGAAGGAGAAGACAAAGAAGGAGAGGAACTAGATGAAGAAGGAGTGCTCCTAGTAGGGGATGTTTAGAAGATGAAACTAGTTCCCTCAATGGCCTATTTCACTAGCAGATGGGAGAGTATGAGGTATTCCAGATAGAGTGAAATATGTTGCAAATCCAAGAAGCAGAGGAAAGTTTCCTAGAGGGGTATAGGGAATACAAGGAGGGCACGACAACCATCAATAACAAAATAAAACACATATTTGATGGAAAGATAGAATACAAGGAGGCCAAATTGTAAACAATAAACCTAGGTGATAAGGAAAAACCCAAGCAAATCTTCATAGGGGACAACTAGGACCCAGTATCAATGGGAGCAACACTCAAAATCTTTCTTGAATATAAGGACGTATTAGCATAGATATATAAAGACTTAAGAGGAGTACCACCATAATTGTGTGTCCATCATATACCATTGATACCAGGAGGAAGACTGATGTGTGGGCAACCTTATCAAATTAACAAGAACTATGCTATCAAGGTTCGGGAGGAAATTACAAAAATTTAGGAAGCAAGGATCATACTCAAGGTATAAACCAATGATTGGGTGTCCCCTATAGTCATACCACTGAAGAAGGATGGGATCCAAATCTGGGTATGTGTGGACTTTAGATGCTTTAATACGGTAACTATAAAAGATCCCTTTCCTATTCCTTTCACTGATAGTATCCTAGAAGAGGTAGCCGACCATGAAATATACTCCTTCATGGATGGGTTTTCAGGCTATAACTAGATTAGCATTGCTGAGGAGGATAAGCTAAAAACCACATTGGTTGTGGAATATGGGGTATATGCTTACAATAGAATGCCCTTTGGACTGTGCAATGCACCATCCAAGTTCCAAAGAATCATACTGCATATCTTTCATGGCATGTCTATGGCGGACTTCAGAGCTTTTCTGGATGACTAGCCAGTTTATAGCAAAAAGGAGCACTACCTCAAGATCATTGGTGAATGCATGGATCAATGTAGAAGGGAAAGACTAGCCTTGAATACTAAAAAATGTAGATTCATGGTTCCACAAGGTAGACTCCTAGGCCATATAGTATGCAAGGAAGGATTGAAAACAAATCCGAACAAGATCAAGGTAATCTGGAGATGGAAGCTCCATCTGATGTTACTGGGGTAAAGTCCTTCTTGGGACATGTGGGGTAATACCGAAGATTTATAAAAGGATTTGCTGGAGTATCTCTATTCTTAGAAAAACTTACCAGGAAAGGAGAGTGGTCTTGTTGGGAGAAGGAAAAGGAGGTGGCCTTCTAGGAACTAAAGGAGAGACTAGTAGGTTCTCCAATTCTCATATACCCGGATTGGGACAAGGAATTTCACGTCCATGTAGATGCTTCTAATTATGCAATAGGAGTCACCCTAGCACAAATGGGGAAGTAAGGAATAGACCATCCAGTATACTTCACGAGCAGACTATTATCAAAAGTAGAGCATAATTATAGTACCACTGAAAGAGAAGCACTAGGTATTGTTTATGTAGTTCAGAAATTTAGACATTACTTATTAGCTACTCCTTTTAAATTTTTTTTTGATCATCAAGCACTCATGTATCTCGTGAATAAACCTATAATCCTAGGGAGAGTAAGAAGATGGCTAATCCTCCTACAAGAATTTACTTTTAAAATCATAGTCCGGGCTAGAAAAAGTCATGAAATTGCAGATCAATTATCAAGAATCAAGTTGGGAGAAGCCCCCAAAAGTGGAATAAATGAGGATTTCCCTGATGCCCATCTATTTCAAATTGGTATACTACCTCAATGGTATGAAGGGATAGGGCACTACCTGCCAACAAATACATTTCCAAAAGAAATATCAGTAGCGAAAAGGAGAAAGATTGCACTCAAGAGTGGGACATTTCAGTTAATAGAGGGATTACTATACAAGATGGGGCCAGACATGATTTTAAGGAGATGTGTGATGGAAGAAGAAATATCTAGAGTCCTAAGAGAATCACATGAATGGTTGGAGGGAGACCATATGGGGCCTGATGCAACAACCTAGAATGTACTATTGGCAGGACTCTAGTGGCCCACAATGTATGTAGATGCTCGAGAATGGGTCCTGAGTTGTGATACATGTTAGAGGGCAAGGAAACCCCTGAAAAGAGACTGCATGCCTTTGTTTCCATCCCAACCACAATAATTGTTTGAGAGATGGGGTTGGACTTTGTAGGGTCCCTCCCTGCTAGCAATATTCACAAATGTAGATACATAGTGGTAGCAACTGAATACCATGAAAAATTGGCTGAGGCACGATCACTCCCAGACAACACAGCTCTAAGTACTGCAAAATTCCTCTATTAACAAATAATAACAAGATTTTTCATACCACTACAACTCACGAGTGATAGGGGGTACATTTCGTGAATCAAACAATCAGAACAATGATAAATGAGTACACAAATTTTCACTCATTTTCCAGTCCGTACTACCCAAGGGTGATTGGCCAAGCAGAGGCCACAAACAATATATTGGTATCAATTCTACAAGACTTATGGAGTTGAAAAGGGAGATTGGGGAGAAATACTACCAGTAGTTCTATGGGCGTACATGATGACCTACAAAGCCACCATTGGGAAAACACCCTTTCACTTAATGTACAGGCAAGAGGCTGTGATGCCTATGGAATATGGAGTACCCACCTTGAGAATAACAGTTGAATAGAGATTAGGAGATACAGAAAGTCTAAAATAAAGACTCGGTGCTTTAATAAAGATCAATTAAAGGAGGACACTAGCCCAATGGGCCACCCAGGTGGCACAAGAACGATGGAAATTTTGGCATGACAAACACTTGAAAAAAATGAATATTAAACTGGGCCAATTGATACTGAGGTATAATAGAAAAAATGAAATTAAGTCAGGCAAGTTCAAAGTACGCTGGTTAGGACCATACAGAGTTATGGAGGTAAGGGATAATGGAGCTATAATATTATCCACATTGGATAATAATCCATTAAAAGACCTAGTCAATAGATCAAAATTAAGGTTGTATGATAAAAAAACAGAGATGCACCCCATATGTCACTTAGACATAATAAAAGAAATAAAAGAAAAAAAAAAATTGATGGGAGAAATAATAAAAGCAAACCCTATCATCCATGGGTCTTATAAAAGACTTAGATGTGGCATCCCAACTCACACCACACCATATGGGCATGAGGATGTACGACCTTAGGACAAGAAGGAATGTACGTGTGAGAGTGGAAGCACCCGATAAGGAGGAAGCAAATGCAAGCACTGAGTGTAGGCAGGCTGTATGAAAGGTTGTATGAAGGTGGGAAGTAAAGGAGGCCAGCCCACATACAGACTCTAGGTAGACCATACAGGAGGCGATACGAAGGTGGAAGGTAGTATTGGGCGTACAATTTGCAGGAGGGTCGTACGCCGTATGGAGATAGGAGTTGAGGAGTGGACGCAGAGAAGTGGGGATCGTACACTCCAAGCCTTGCAGAGAGTTCGTATGTCATATGCCTAGCAGCAAGGAGGCCATACAGATTGAAGGAGGAAGGGATTTGTAGAGGAACCATACATTGTACAAAGTCAGGAACTGGGAAGTGGATGCATGGGAGTGGGAGCCCGTACTCTCCAAGCTTGGTAGGGAGATCGTATGCCATACACCTAGCATCAAGGAGGTCATACGTCATAGGCTTGGGAAGCCTCTTGATTGGTCGTACAAAGGAAGGAAGTTATACATAAAATGGTTGGCACAAAATAGTTAATAAAGGCATACGACGGTTGGTGAGAGACCATAAGATGGTAAAGATAAGTTTTGGAAACCCGAGCAAAGGAAAATTTATTAATTCCAAATAGAAAAATCCAACCTTACAGGTGAGAAAGGTGAAGAAGATGACAAGAAGGAAGGATAAAGGGAAAATCATGGAAAGGACTATGGCTGAGAGTGTAGTAGGAAGTGGATGTCGTGCCTGGTGGGAAAATGCAGAAGAAAAACACACCCTTAAAGAGGCATTACGCAAAGCAAAGGTAGACAAAATAATTTTCATGCTCATTTTTTATTTAAAAGAATTTGAATCTATATTGCAAACTATGGTGGCTGGTTATGATCAACAAACTCACAAATCTGTAATCTGGTACTCCCATCAAACTGTAACCATTTCCTACTCTACCAAGGAAATAAACAAGGTATTTGGAATACCCAACCATGGGTAGGAACTCAGAAAAACCCCAATGACAATGGAGGAAAAGAAGAGGTGGTTTGAGTTAATGTGCAAAAAGGATCTCACCAAATAGGAATGGGGAAGCGTTCTCAACATAAAGAACAATAGGGGCATAAAGAAAATTTTCATAGCTAATGAAGAATGGAGATGCATTGTGGACTTGTTAAAAAGTAAACTTACTGTCGGAAACCACACATCAGATATAACCCTTTGGATGTTACTAGTAGTGGATGGTTTGAAAAGGGGACAGGTGTAGAACTAGGCGCAGTTCCTTTCAGAATGGTTACATGAATTCATGGAGCTAAAGCATAAGGTATTTTATATGCCTCATCATGCCATAGAATTATTTTTGGAAGCAGTTTGCGCACAGGTGGCCGTTGAACATAGAGGAGTACTGGTTCCAGCCAATAGGGTGGAACCTTACAAGCCAACAATGACATATTGGGTTCACTTGGACACCTTCAGAACAGGATCGGGTGGAGGAGAACCATGGAAAAGAGACCAAGACAAGTAGTAGCAAAATGAAAACCAATATCTATTGAGGGGTCAAGCCAGGAGGAGGTTGGAGAGGACAATTCAAAAGAGGAGGATGCGAGTATAGACACATCTTCAAAATCCCTAGAGGAGGAAATCCATTTTGGTGACTTGAAGGGCACAACCAGAGATATTAATTTTTTACCACAAAGGGAAGGCCCATTTCCAAGAGGACTACTTGAGTACACACAGATTCATAAGACCATCAACAGTAGGGAGGAAGGAGTCTGTACCACTCCTAGTACAGAAGGCGTCTGTACCATTCCTAGTACAAAAGGATTCTATATCATTCCTAGTATAGAAGGAGTCTATATCATTCTTAGTACAAAAGGTATTCATACCACTCCTAGTATGGAAGGAAGTGGTGATGTCTCCACCAAGAAGGGAATACATATAGAAAAAGGTAACCCCAGCACTGAGGAAGAAGGAAACGAACAAGAGAAGATCCCTAAATGGGGAGCCACAAGACTTTCCTTTCCTAGCATAGCCAACCTCGTTCCTACAAACCAGCAGACTCATACCAAGGTCATAGACCTCAGAGGGCAGCCAACATGTGGACACATGATAAGACTCCACACACCAGAAGGTATAGAAGTGGCCCACCCGGTTGCCTTGGTGGTGCACGCTGTAGATAAAATGACTTCCCAGAGTGTGGAGAAAAAGAAAGATACACAGGGTGAGGATGCTGGGGAGTACACAGTACTAGAAGAGGCATATAGGCTACTTGAGGAAGTTGGCATGGTACCACAACCCTCTCCACTGCCCATAGAACTAGAAGAAGAGAACATAACAAGAATACAAAACAAGACAGGGAACTATTCTGAGATGATCTCATTAGAAGATAAAGCAATAAGATTCCTTAAATAGTTGCTAGCTATGGAGCACACTACTAAGGAAATCATACAGCAGGCCAAGAGTTAGAATGTGGAAGCCATAGTTAGAGCAGTGGAGTCCTTGGCAACATTCATGAAGGGAAAATGCCATACAGATTGGAGCCTATTCTAGTAGAGTGGATACAAACAGGGAGAAATAGCTAAAATCTGGATAGCCCCATGCATCATAGCATATGTACAGGAGCAACCACCCCTTATGCACACAATTGCAGAAATGGAGGTGGCATTAAGGAGGACATACTTGGAACTTTAGCAAGAAAATGACCTGACAAAACACATGAAGAGGGAATGGGAAGAGGAAAATTCTATGTGGGAAGATAAATGGAAGATGGAACGAGCTGGCCTGGAAGAGAAATTAGCAGCAGTTGAAGCCAAAAAGATGGATGCATTACGGGTTCTCCAAGGAGTTCAGGCCAAGAATAAGGTTGTTGAACAAGATCTCCTATGCATCTGAGAATGAGCTCCAAGTCCCAGGATGTATTCACAACCCAACTCTAAAGTCTAATTTTGCAATTCAGTCGTCTAGAAGACGACTTTTTTTTTTTTTTTTGGGGGGGGGGGGGGGNGGATATATGTAGTATGTAATAAAGTAATAAAGTAATATTGTATTAGTCTTAGTTATGTTTTGTCGGGAGGGTAGTTAGAAGCGAGGAGATGCATCTATTGGTTTCCCCAACCAACCGACTATTATATAAGTACTTTGGTTTATTATGTTGGACTTATGAATTTTTTGGAATTAATAAAGACCAACATTTCCTCGCCATCGTGGTATTCTGGTATGGTATTTTGTATTTTTTGTTAGTATTGGTAATAAATGTATTATTGGTACCATTGAATATATGTTGTATTGTTCTGTATATAAGGATAGCACCGCATTATCATGATCAACACTTTTGACTGGTAAGAGAATATCTATTATGCCACTCTATAAAGGATTGCCTAGACCACAAAGTATCCTAACATCACCATCAGATTTGTTGTTAGTATTACATGAATCTAACCCGTTTGATCTAACGTAGGAATTTCATCCCTTGTCTCATCTAGCCATTTGGTCAAGAAAATTTCTCCTAGGGACCATCTCAATCCTTGATGTGGATGTGGTTATGGTATTGATATTCTTGATATTATCTCCAAAGTTCCAATTTATGCTTTGGGGAAGGACTATTTTCTTAGTAGCATTTGAAATTTCCCCTTGTTCAAACTGAGGTGCATATTTATGAATGACATCAACCTCAACTTCTATTGTAGCATCTAAGATGGAATTTGATTCATACTCATTAGAATTTTTTTCCATAGAATGAGGTATATCTAGTAAATGAGTAGTGGAAACTAGTTTACCTAGTAAGGATGTCATCCTTCTAGGTCATTCTCCGCACGTTGACCAAACTTGTACTCATGAGAATCAGTTTGAATTTCATCACAACTACCTAGGTACTGTTCTATGGTCATAAAAACTTGTCTTCACTTTATCTACCCTCTTCTTCTTGTAGATCTTCACCTTCTTGCACTGCTACTTGTTCTTCAACTCCCTATATGGATGTAAGGTGGGGTGAAGATACCTCAATTGCTTGCACTCTTGTATTCACGAAGTGAGGTAAATCAAGTATGTGAGTAATAGTGACCAGTTGGCCCCAGTTAGGGTGTCTTTCCTCATGTTCATCTTCTTGGCCTAGGTCTAGTGCACCTTCATGTGAATCACTTTATTGTTGTTGGTCCATCACTTCTTCTTTGACCAATTGATTCTCTTCCTGTGATTGTTGGGATGTTGATCCATTTGGTTTTGAAGGGGCTCTAAACTTATGTGGAATGTAGAGTTCTCCTTGGTAATCAAGATTATTATTTTGTATATTTGATAGCCTCTCAAAAGATAACTATGTAATCTTTCCCTCTTCTCCAGATTCATCATTAGAATATTCTTCTTGATCAAATATAGGACCGTTTCTAGAGGAAGGATTTGATTTTTTCTCATGGTATCCTAGCCCTATTTTGTATGTTGGAATCTGGAATTCGGTGTGTATGGGCTCTAGAAATCCTTTATTCTTGCCTAGGGGTCCTTTTCCTTTATACCCCATTTGTTGTATGAGTTGGTATCCTTTTCCATACTTATGCAGGGAGATCTCAACATGTTTAACTCCTTGATCGTGCTCTTCCCCTTTGTAAAGCCAGGAAAGAACAACTTTTTCTTCATTTTACCCTAAAAGAGAAACATTAGCCTTTATCGTATCGGTTCCTTCATGTATTGTTAATTTGTGGGTACTAGAAGGCTTGAATGATGATGAGGGATTTCCATAAGACCTAGGGGATGTAGGAAGATTAGCCATGGATGGAAAGGGATACAATTGATATTCTCACATTCTGGTGTCTTTGATTTTTAATTTCTCCTCAAAGTTCCTCATGAGTATTATTTTAGAACTCTCAACCTCTTGTCTATCAAATGCCTCTTTCTTATGTGGGACCATGTTGTTGGCCAGGTTCAAATTGTTACAAGAGTATGTGTTATCAGGCAGTATAGAGACCTCCACCCCATTATGTGGTAATTTCACACACTGGTGGTATGTTGAGGGGACAACCTGCATGTCATGGATCCAAGGTCTCCCTAATAAGATGTTGTATGCCAAAGGTAAATCTAACACTTGGCAGATTCTCTCAATTGGTCCTAATTTGATAGGTAATACAACTAACCCCTTTAAGGACCTTTTTTCTTCTTCATCATATGCCTTTATGGTTATTTTCCTCCTAGGCTCTATAGCATTCTCTGAGAAACCCAATGTTGTTACAAGTTTGAGAGTACAAATATTCAAACCAACACCTCCATCTATCAAGACATGTTTGACTCTATGCTTATGGATCAAGACTTCTATGTGCAAAGGTTGATTATGTGGGTGATTTACTGACTTATCATCTTCTTTTGAGAAGGACAGGTAGTGAGGTGAGGTTAGGTGACCCGTCATTATTTGGAATCGATCTACACTGAGGTCTTTTGGCATAGTTGTTTCTAGAATGACATTTTCAATAATATCTTTGTGTGATGGCAAGATCTTAAGCAATTCCAGAATAGAAATTTTAGTAGGGGTTTGTTGTAACTGATCAACCAAGTTGTAATTTTCTGCCAAGATTGATATAACTGGTTGTTTTGTTGTTGAAGGCTTTGTTTTTATTGTGATGGGTTGTTTATATGAGGAGGATACTCCCTTAAGAGTAACCTTGGATTGATTTCTTGTTACAACATTAGAAAATTCATACTCTTTCTTATCTTTGATGATGATCACATTGATTGATTAATTGCATGGTTCAAGCATGTGGACCACGTTATCATTATTAGCATAGGTGTAATTTGATTTGGATCCTTGAGTCTTTGATTATTCCCCTTGTTTGTAAGAGGGTAGAGTTTTTTTGAAATCCTTGTGATCTCTATTTGAATGATGTCTGTCAACAGTGATGGTTTCATTATCAATCAAGTCTTGTATAATGTGTTTAATTTCATGCATTCATTGGTCAAATATACCTCATTTTTGTGATATTTGAAAAAGTGATTATTATTCCACCACTTAGGTTTGACTGCTGGTTCCCAAGGTTTTGAGTCTGGTAATGTGATGATTTTTTGGCCAACAAAGTCTTTAGTGTTTCCTTGAGGGGTTCTCCTAGAGGAGTAAAGTTTCGCTTGGGCTTGGGTATCCATGGTGCTTTGTCTTTCTGTGTGTCTTAGTTATTCTTTGGTGTTGATGAAATTTTTGAGTTGATCTTATCAACCCAGATGCCACTAGATATATTGAATATCAGTTCCTTGGGCTTGAAATCAGATGAATCAACCACCCTATCATCATCCACATTTTTTTTTTCTTGTTCTAGTATTTTCTCTTGTGTTTACCATTGTTGTTATTGGGATTTCTTGAGGATTTAGTGTCTTTGTATAAGGTGAGTTCACCTTTCTTCAAAATAACTTCTTCAATTTAGATAACACTTTCTACCAACTCATTAAAGGTGGTATACATTTGCATTTGGAGTGTGTAGTTAATTTCAAGTATGAAATTGCTAATGAAGATGTTTATTTTCTCCATTTTTCAGGATTTGTCTAGGATACCTTGCGAACATCTTTCTCCATCTTTGAAGGAATTTTAAAAAAGGTTCACCATTGTGTTTTTTGGTGTTACATATATTCAACATGGTGACTGTGTGCAAGATAATGTAGGAATAATGCTTGATGAACTTTTATAAAAGCTCTACAAATATTTGAATGCCCGATGAGAGCTTAGTGAACCATTCCAAAGCTTGATAACTGAGGCTCTGAGGGAATAGTCTCATTAGGTATTTCCTTTCATGCATAAATTCCATTCTAAGAGCACAAAATTCTCTCACGTGGTCTTGAGAGTCACCATATCCATTGCACTTGTCATATTTTGGGATCTCAACTTTGGGAGGAAATGGTGGCATGTATAGATTATTGTCAAATAGAAAGGGACATATAGATTTGAGTGAATACTTGCTGGAGGATTATTATTTTATTCTCTTAAACTCTCTAAGATCATAACTCATGTCTTGCAACTATTTTTTGAGAATAGCGATAGGAGATTCTTCCTCGTGTTGTATTAGTGCTTCAATATCGAAGTCTAGAGGAAATTTAACCCCTGCAAATGCTAGGTGAATGAAGTACTTATCATTTTCTAGTTGCACGAGTGTTTGCACCATCTTTTGGAAATTTTTGTCTTATTCACATCTTTTCATTTATTCTTTAATAGGTTCCTCAACCGAGGAGGAAATTCTACTGTGGTGGCTTTGTCGACCCTAACTAGATCCCCAATTGAATCCTGACATGTTTGGTGTGACTTCATGTTCAGTGTGAAATGATGGGTGTTGAGGACTTGAAGTTTGGAATAGGCTTATTGATTTATATATGGATGGTGTGTCTTGATTTGGAGTCCTTTGATTAGATTTTGGTTTTTGACAGGATGAGGGTCCAGGGGTAGGATAACCAATAGCCTTACCTTTTGAATCGAGACCAGCCTTTTTTTGTTGCATTTTAGTCAATACCAACATTAAAGACAATTATAGTCAATAATTTGAGATGACTAGACCAACGGCTCAATGTCAAAGACCACCAAATGATCACTTGTCTGAGAGGTTGATAATAGATATGTTGATGAAAGTTTGCTGATACTGATACAAGGTATCAATATTAAGACCTAAATCTCTGTTGGGTGGCACTTGTGACTTAACTGATTGAGATTCATTTCAGATGAGATATATCATGACAAGTAAGATCATTCAATAATATAGGACAAGATATGAAGATAGGTCTAGTCACTATGTCAAGAACACAGGATTTTTTTTTATAGGGTATAATAATTGATTCAGGCCACATAGAGAAGAGTCAAGATGAATGCAAGGACATCAAAGGTCAACGACAACTATTGGATTATGTTTCATTCTTGTATGGATATTCCCATAGTATCATACAACAATTCCCACCATACCATACGAGTTTCATCTTTCAAGGTGTTTTTTCATACGACAATTCTTATTGGAAAAAACATCAATGTAGGACAGGGACAATTTGCCACTTAATTTGAATGAATTTTGGATAGATTTGTGCAATTTTGGTGTGATAATGTCAGTGTCTAAAATTGTCTTATGTTTTTTTGGTGTGAATTCAAGGTGATTCAAGCACATCAAACACAAGAGAATGAGAACCAACTATTCTTTCTATCCCTATAGTCAATTGGCTTAGTGATAAAATCCTCGCTCACTGACTTAGGTACACACCCAATAGCTAAGTAGAATATGACCACCACCATCCACATAATCAGTCTAGTGATGTCATATTATATGACTTCAAATGCTAATGGGGGCATGATATGGAGAGTGTATTTGGGGAGTTACTATCTCCCTTGCACTTGGATTATCCCACTTTCAGAGGTGAACTGAGTAAGCTACTACTCTATGGAGTCTAGTAAGGGTCTCCATTCAAATACATCCTCTATATCTGCACAAGTGTAATTTAGGCGTATAGCCCCACAAAGCACCTTGGCACAAGTAGTCATGTAAATGTGATTGAGACCTCTAGGGCCCTACCATATGCTAGGCAAGAGCCGAGTATAAGCTCAAATGTATCCGATTTCTGAGGATTTGGTCCCAAGAAGTAATTTTTTTTAACATGAGTTGGAGTGGTTTGTCTTACACCTTGTGCTCATGTGGGTAGTTCTCCAAGGGTGGGTTGTTGGAGATTTGATTCTGAACAGTTGATTGATTGTATGTTTGTCATTGATGACAACATATAATACACAACAGTACTTCTGTATGTACTTATCCATATGATGACATGAAGACTTGCATGGATAGATACATGTTTTTGACATGTTTATTATGCTATGTTCACACACGCAGACCCAGATATGATGTTTCAGTAAAGATATGTAATTATGTTATTGACGGTTACAGTTCTGGAGGAATAACGGTTTAAGGTCGATGTATGTAACGTGTTTATTAAGTTGTGCCTATCTTTAGGATATGTGTGTGTATATTCATGATGAGTTATGAGTTGTTGATATTAATCTAAAGGCACCAAATATATTTCAAGAATATTGCAAAGTTATGATTAAATTGGTGAAGCCGACTTAGTGAAGCAACGCATCTATTCAGTTAGTACTTGTGCGGTTGTAATTATGCTTGCACGCTTAGTAGAGCCAACAAGGATGTTAAGAAGAGTTGTCCTATAGGTCCCATGATCTCATACTTGGTGTATGTACTTATAGAAGGTCATTTGTGATAAGAAGAGTTGCGAAAGCCAAAGATAAGAAAAGCAGAATAGAGTGTTAAAGCGGCAGAGCTATTTTTATCATATGTTGATAATATAGATATTGAAGTAGAAGCTTTCAGAACATATAGAAGATTGTTATAGTTCTTTACAAGAGGTTAAAGCATCGGTGTACAAAAAGAACTGATCAGACAAGTAGTGTCACAAATAGCAGTTCACCTTGTTGATACAGTGTGTATCAAATAACCAGAAGGTTGTGGCCTTCACCACTTGGATAGTGAGTCCACCACCCCTAACAAGGTTATTGTAAAAGACTCTTAACAGGGTCTAACCCTTAACCAGGTCAGTATACTACTGCATTGTAATGAACAACTCCTAACAGGGTTGGAAGATCTTTTAACAGGGATCACTATAAATAGTATAGTTCTTTGTGGGTACTAATTCCCATCAAGGTTTTTACCATTTGGTTTCCCCATAACCAAATTGATGTGTTGTGTAATGTGTTATCTGGATGTGCATTTACTTTGTATCAATCTAGATTAATAAGTTTAAGATAAATAACAATTTGCTGATAACTGATTCACCCCCCCCCCTCTCAGTTATCCCTGAAGTATTCTAACAATTGGTATCAGAGCCAAGTGCCTTAAAGAGAAAGCCTAATAGCTTAAGGTAGATCAGATGGCATAATTCAAAAAAGAGAGCCCTAAGTTCGATGGAGAGAACTATCTGGATTGGAAGAACAAAATGATAACACATCTACAATGTGTTGGCTTTGAGATCTTTGAAATTGCTACACAAGAGGTTGTAATTCCATCTCTGAAAGACCTTGCAAAGGAGGATGCTACCAATAGACAAAAGGAAACATTTACCAATAATGCAATTGCCAAAGAAGCCCTAATCAGCGCCTTATTTGACAGTGAATTTTCCAAAATCAAGAAGATTGACAAAGCATATACCATATGGAAGTATTTAGAAGACATGTTTGAAGGAGATGTTCAAGCAAAGAATGCACGTAGAAAGACATGGAAGAAGAAATACAACAGTCTTGAGATGTTACCAGAAGAAAACATTAGAGCTTATAATCAGAGGATAAATGAAGCAGTATCTAGAATCAAAAAAAATGGAGGAGAAATTTTAGAAGAAGATATAATGGATAAGTTGTTAACTACTTTGACATCAAACTATGAAAAAAAGATCAGCATTCTAGAGGAAACTATGCAATTCTCACAAAAAATCAAGAGAGAGACTTTGATCAGCAAAATCTCTGCATTTGAGATATCAAGATTGAAGACTAAACCTAAGAATGAAATAGCCTTCAAAGCTTCAATCCATGGTAAGAAATCCTCACACATCTCTAGTCA
>MU223986.1:3001542-3017292 GCA_018584345.1 Thuja plicata | reverse complement strand
ATCAGTCCTGTGTGACTGATGAATGGTTGACTACTCTACTTCTGGAGTAGTATCTGTGCATAATGGTTTATGGCACCCTTTGCCATTGATGTCAATGGGGGAGTATGTACTAAAAACAAGGAACACAGACAAAGAGCTAAACAAGGAACACATACAAGGAGCTTATACTCTGGGGGAGTATACATATAAAACAAAGTCTATGTAATTGTAGAAGTGTAGATGAATCTTTGATGAGGATATTGAGAAGATTGTAAAAGAAAGAAGACACCATGAATAGAAGTTTTTATCATATTTTTCCATCAATGCCAAAGGGGGAGATTGTTGGAGATTTGATTCTGAATAGTTGATTGATTGATTGTATGTTTGTCATTGATGACAACATATAATACACAATAGTACTTCTGTATGTACTTATCCATATGATGACATGAAGAATTGCATGGATAGATACATGTTGTTGACATGTTTATTATGCTATGTTCACACACGCAGACCCAGATATGATGTTTTAGTAAAGATATGTAATTTTGTTATTGACGGTTACAGTTCTGGAGGAATAACGGTTTAAGGCCGATGTATGTAATGTGTTTATTAAGTTGCACCTATCTTCAGGATATGCGTGTGTATATTCATGATGATTTATGAGTTTTTGATATTAATCTAAAGGTGCCAAACATATTTCAAGAATATTGCAAAGTTATGATTAAATTGGTGAAGCCGACTTAGTGAAGCGACGCGTCTATTTAGTTAGTACTTGCATGGTTGTAATTATGCTTGCGCACTTAGTAGAGCCGACAAGGATGTTAAGAAGAGTTCTCCTACAGGTCCCATGATCTCATACTTGGTGTATGTACTTATAGAAGGTCATTTGTGATAAGAAGAGTTGCAAAAGCCAGAGATAAGAAAAGAAGAATAGAGTGTTAAAGCAACAGAGCTATATTTATCATATGTTGATAATATAGATATTGAAGTAGAAGCTTTTAGAACACAGAGAAGATTTCTATAGTGATTTACAAGAGGTTAAAGCATTGGTGCACAAAAGGAACTGATCAGACAAGCAGTGTCACAAACAACAGTTCACCTTGTTGATACAGTGTGTATCAAACAACCAGAAGGTTGTAGCCTTCACCACTTGGATAGTGAGTCCTTGGACAGTGATTCCACCACCCCTAACAAGGTTATTGTAAAAGACTCTTAACAGGGTCCAACCCTTAACCAGGTCACTATACTACTGCATTGTAATGAACAACTCCTAACATGGTTGGAAGATCTTTTAACAGGGATCACTATAAACAGTATAGTTCTTTGTGGGTACTAATTAACACCGGGGTTTTTACCATTTGGTTTCCTCGTAACCAAATTGATGTGTTGTGTAATGTGTTATCTGAATGTGCATTTACTTTGTATCAATCTGGATTAATAAGTTTAAGATAAAGAACAAGTTGTTGATAACTGATTCACACCCCCCCCCTCTCAGTTATCCGTGAAGTATAACTTTACCCATTCGGATAGGAATATCTAAAGATATGCGTGAAAGAAATTGGATAGAAAAGAGAAGGTTTAGATTTATGATTCTTCCTCAAAGAGGAGAAGAGCATGATATCCTATTTATATTTGTTTTTCCCAAACACATCAAACACTCCAAAGTTATCCCAAAATATTACTTATCTAAGACAATTCAAACATGTTTAGGTTTCTGATCTTCCCTAAAAGGAAAGAGAGCATAATCCCCTAATGCTTAGCTTGACTCACATAAGAAATCCCCTGATTAGACTAGGTGCCTAAATGATCATTTAAGAAGCATGATAATTTGGTTGATGTGGACTTAGGCAACCTGCAAACACCACAAGCTTAGTAGTCTTAGTCATTTTTCCTTCTTCAAAATGTCCTACAAGCACAAACAATTTAGTAATTTTGCAAGAAAGAGTGTTTTCAAGTGTCTCTCTTTGGCAAGCAAATCTTCTACCAAGCATCCTAAAAAAACATGTTAGGCTGCAAAATCAGTAAACCAGAAGACCAACAAAACCATATTAGAGGTTAGAAACCAGAAATAAATTCAAATGAATCCTTAAAGATGCTATTTTTTTTGAAATGATAGAATATAGAGAACAAACTGGTATCAAAACTCTATGACAATATAGATTCAACTATACGATAAAGTAGGGAAAGATGGTTCCTTGTACGACAATTCCTGTAGTACTGTATGACAAAAAAATTGGATGCACAATTGTATGACAATTTAAGTGTCATGAAATGATAAAGTACTGGTATTCATTTTTTTGTATGAACATATCAGAGAGGTCATATGACAATTAGTGCAGTTTCAGAAAAATGTCAAGAATATCAGGAATTTGGGGATTAAAACCAGTTCATGCCCCACGGTAGGCACCAAAAATGTGTGGTGTAAATGTGGTATTAACCTACAAAAAACCAAACACTCAATAAACCATTAGCTTAGGGGTTAGAAATCATCACTATTTAATTATAATATTGTGCTAAAAAATCCCAAAATTGGCTTATTGCTTCCTAGATGAAGCGAGTTTGATTCTCAAAAGATTCTCATCAGATTGGCACAAGAATCAATGACTAGACAACTCCAAAATGAAATATTCAAAGGTGAGCATGATGCATGAACTTGCATGTTTTTCTCTTAAATACATTGAAATGATATGCCAAATGCAACTAAGCTAAGACATGAGATCATATGAGATTAATCTAACAAGATGCAGCAAAATGCTAAGAAAATGAAGTTAAGATTTAACCATCTAAGAGAAAAATTAAAATACTAAGGTAGCATGAAAATGCACTTCTACAAAATGAGTAAAACCTAGAATTAAAATGACATTACAATCCTAATTCAACAATTTTCCTCCCTTTTCAACAAGGAGAGCTATCCCTTTTATAGAAACTTCCTCGAAATGGATGATTGAGATTTGACCATGAAGGGCGGTTGAGATGCACTCTCCTTCAAACCATGTGAGAGATTATTGATTGGTCAAAGTTGTGTTTGTTGAGGGAGGATGAGGAAAAATTTGGTAAATCCCCTCTTAATCACCTTTTAATCAAGTATTAATTGTGCACACCCATGTGTGAATGGGTTCTTTTAATAAAAGCATAATAACTTTTATTTAGGTGTGCAATGTATAGTGTATAGTGATTAATTAATTTTTCAAACTTAACTTAGGATTAAATTGATGTTTTGATTCAGGACTTTGATTTTAATCATGCCAGGGGGATTATTAAGTTTTTTTTTCACAATTAAGGTCTAGTATTGAAGTTCTTTAGGTTTTAGGATTTTTAAGGCCAATTAATTAAATTAGGGGCTATAAGTTTACTAAACCAATTTTAGGTGATTACACCTTCCTCTATGAATATAACATTTGTTATCATTTTTCATACAAAAAATCATCATAGTTTCTTCATTAGCGACGGTGCCTCCTAAGAGTACAAGAGAACCATCTGAGGCTTTGGTATGCATGTGTTCTATATATGTTAAACATATGCATTTAGATATAAGTACACGCATTTTTAGTTTTTTAGCATTTTTCAACAACATTGGGTGGCATGGGAGAAAATTTGTAAACCTAAGGACCACGGTGGAGCAGGGACCCGAAATTGGCAGATTATGAACAAGGCTCTTGGGGTAAAACTAATCTGGAATCTTTATAGGCACAACAATCTCTTTTGGGAAATAATATTGCAAGAAAAATATTTAGACTCACCAAATTGTGAAAGGATTCTGACTATAAAAGATCCCCCTCGAGGCTCGACAATTTGGAACTTCATGCTAGCATGCTGCCCAATTATCACCGATCACATTACTTGGCAAATCAAAGATGGTAAATCTACCCTCTTTTGGGAGGATTCTTGGGATGGACATGAGGCTTTAGAGATGCATCAGGAGTTGCGGGAATTAAAAACCTTTTCAAAAATGAGATGGGGTGATAAGGTTAAAGATTACCTAGTGGAAGCAAGAACAAGGGAAGGAGTGATAGGTTGTTGGAAGAATTTAGATGGGCTGGATTGTCTGGAAGATAAGAGAAACAAATTGATGGAACTCCTCAGAAGCAAGGAGATTACATTAACAAAAAAGAAAGATAAGATTAGATAGTACGGTTCACTCTCAGGTGAATATTCAGTTAAAATTGGTTTCAAGCTGCTAGAAAATGTGACTGATCCAATCTTCCCTTCAAAGGATCTATGCTGGGGAAAAGATATTCTACCTAAGGAAGGGGTGTTTAAATGGTTGGTATGTAAAGGGAGAATCCTAACTGGTGAAAGGAGGAAAAAGCTGGGTTTCAATGGACCAACCCGAAGTGAACTTTGTGTAAACAGTGAAGAATCCTTGGACTACATGCTGTTAAATTGTGATTTTGCAGCTAAATGTTGGAATTTTGTCCAAAATAAACTTAGGTGGTTAAGTCCACGAGCTAACACTATCTCTGAGTTTTTTGCAAGATGGAAAAGGGAGCTTAGGAAATCCACCTTGTCAAATATATGGAGAATTGTTCCTTCCATGATAGTATGGGAGATATGGAAAGAGAGGAATAGAAGACTCTTTCAGGGAGAAAAGGAATCTATGGATAGATTTCTTAGTAGATTATAGTAATCCATTAAAGAGGTTGTAAGTACATCGGCCACAAGAAGACAGTTTTTAAAAATCCCCTATACAAAGGAAGATAGGATAATTCAAATGAATTGGTCAGGGGTAAGTTTTAGCTCCCCAACTGGAGCTCTAGTAACAAATAGAAAGTCAAAGAAGACAATGCAAATAAAATGGGAGCCCCCAGAGGAAGGGTGGATAAAGGATAATTTTGATGGGGTTGCAAAACACAACCCTGGACCCAGCAGTATAGGGGTTATCTTTAGAAATGCACAGGGAAAGACCTCTTTAAAGATGGCCAAAAGGTGCACAGATGGAACAAATAATATGGCTGAAGGACAAGCTGCTCTAGTAGTCCAAATGGCACAAAGTAAGGGAGTAAAGAAACTACACTTAGAAGGAGATTCATTATTAATAGTGCAAGTAATATCCAAGTTATCTCTAAGTGCTTGGCACCTTGAAAAATATATTGACCCCATTACTGACATCCTCAAAACCTTTGAGGATTTCAAAATAACACACATACGGAGAGAAGGTAATATGGAAGCTGATTTGGTTTCCAAACAATCCCTTGAATTAGTAGTAATAAATGAGGTATGGATTGAGGAGATGCCCCCAACAGGATTTTAAGGTTTAATACATAAACCAACAGTTCGGCTTAATGTTATTTTCACAAAAAAGTGTCATTCATAAATAAAGAACTGGACAAAAGGAGAAATGTGATGAGGATTTACATAACCAATATATGATTAGTAAAATGGTCCCTTTATTAATGGAATGTCAGATAGTGATTATATGACAGCAAGGAATGTCTTTTCGTGGGCAATGAAATGTGTGTAATCTGTCATCACACATGCCAAGTTCATTATGAACGATTACGTATTAAATGCAAATCTAGAAGGATTGGCGTAATAAAAGGTGGTGCCCTACTTAAAACACTTTCAAACAGAATGAGCCAAGGTTAAGTTTGAAGCTTGTAGAAAATAGAAAGCTAGCGCGATGGAACCACGCTTTACTTTTCCTACCAAGAGGCAACATAAGGGCATTTTTGTCCTGGTGGAAGATCATCGTGTTAAGCTCCTGATAAAATGTCCAACACCAGAGGTGGTGACAGCATTTCAACAAACCCTTGGGCCTTATTTCCATGAAAATTCAGACAGATGGAAGTTATAGGTAGACATAGCTGCTATGATTATGGCGTGGGGGCTTGAGCTAGGAAAACATGAAAGAATTGTTAAGTGGGTGATGAATTCCCTATTTGCAGAGGACCTTACTCCAAATTTAGACCACCTGTTAGAGTGGGCACATTCAGGTTGGGAATTCAACTTCAGTGAATATTTTTAGAATGAGGAGGAGGGCATAATTAAAGGAATCCAACCCTTCCTACAATGGCCGGAGGGAGTTGAAAAGCATAACTATCTGAGGGAAAGGCAGAAAGGCATGGAACAATTTAAAGATTGGCATTCAAAATTATAATGCCCTTAACCCATGACCGGTGGTTCCAACCATCTTCCCAAGAAGAGAAAGAACTCAGTGAACCCGATCCCGACGGATGATGCAAGGAGCTCTCCCATAAAACATCGAAAGATAGAAAGATGAAGGTTTTGGTGAGGCTGGTTTTTTGTGAAATGCAAAGGTAATGTTTGTTGATCAATGTCTATGGTGTTTTTTGAAAATACATATGAAGTGTTTGGCTCTACTATTGTTTAAAGGGATAGGAGAGCTAACCTAGTTCCCGCGATAACGAGGAAGGCCAACTACTCTAGTTTGAATGACCGTTATTTAGGGTTTTGTGGTTCATGCTGGCTATCATAAAATCAAGCAGCTATGTTTGATTAAAATATTTTTTGTAGTGATGACATCATGCGAAACATTGTAAAGGTATGTCTTCCTTTTTTGGGCTTAGGGGGATTATTGATGATGTTTTAAATCATGTAATGGGGGGCTATTAAAATATTTTAACAACATATATATTGTAAACTCTCTCTTTATATATTAATAATACAAACTATTACCGACCAAAAAAAAAACTTCCCACAGATCCTCTACCATTCCAATTCGTTAGGAGTCCTGATCGTAGAAGAGGGGGTCTAGCACAATAGAGGGAAGAGGTATGTATGTCTTCTTAGTTGAAACCCTCTTATCAACTCTTGGTGGATTACATTCTTGTTTGTTTAAAATCCCTAATTCCTTCCTCTATGACTATAACATCTTTTATTATTTACCAAATAGGAAATTATCATAATTGATTCATCAGTGATTGTGCCTCTTACGAGTATAGGAGAACCATTTGAGACTCTGGTACGCATTTTTTTTTAGTCCATGTTTTTTTTTAAATTTTTTAGTGTTTCTCAACATATATGTTATTAACTTGTATTAATTTCTTTTTACATGTTACAACTCCCTTCACAGCTTCTCATGGATCATCTACCTTTCCTTTTTGTTAGGATTCACGTTCGTCCAAGAAGGGGCCCATCATCTTTACTACACAACCCAAGAGAAGAAAGACATGAGGTAATCAACAATTCAATTGCAAACAAATTATAGTTCAGTATTTAGTTGTTTTGATGTTATTTTGAGAAAAAATTATTTGATTCAGCACTTGAACTATTCTTGCGCATCCACCTATAGAGCCATGGACTACTTCAAAGAGGCTTGATTTTGATGATCCACCACATTCATAGATATTGATAGAGACATATAGTTCTAGTTGTGGTTGTTGAAGGGCCAATTTATGTATATATTCAACATTGTATTATATATATCGACCTTGACATGGAACATGCCATATTTATGTAACTCTATTATTGACTTGAAATTTATGTCATTTTTGTATATGTACACAATTATTGTTCATTTTCACATATATGAAAGTGGGTACTCAATCCAATTTGTTCATTGTGTGTATATATTTGTACTTCAAAACTTAGTTATTTGTATTTGAAATGTGATCCAATTTGTTCATTCTGTACAATTCATATGGCGTAAATATTTGCTCAATATTTGGCACATCATGAGAAACTCTAAAAGTAGGATTTTAATTTGTTTCTAATTTGGGGATAGATAGCCGACCCTATGGTATGCCCCAAATATCATTCTGAAAAATCCTTAGGATTTAGATTTGCTTCCAAGTTGTGATTCTGCAATGGCTCATCTAGACGTCTATGACCTTCTGGCATTGATAATAAAACCTTTGTAACTTTGATTTAGATCAGTAACTTTAATTTAGATCACTTTCATTTACTTTCGCATTAATGTTCAATTACCTAATTTGCACGATAGAATTATATTTACATTAATACAAGATTTTACGGTTGATTTGCTTCATGGAAAATTAGCTCACTATAACCTAAAATGATATTAGTGTGTGATGTGTGATGCCCATTTTCCTTTATTTATTCCACTGACAGACATGGCTCAGTGATCAATATTACTACTTATTTTTCCAAAAGTAGAGTAATAATTACAAATTGTGTACGAATACAACACAATTGTATTAAGAAAAGAATATGCAGAGTAGTGTTTTCATTATGGATTGGGATATTTGTTGGAGTTTTTCATGGTCATTCATGCGAGCAATTGATGTGCAGGTATGTAAGACGTGATGGCACAACTTTCCTCTCCAAGGAATTTATGCTTTTACTCGATCATCATCTCCAGCATTCAGCTCCAAATCACATACCCTGGAGATCACTGGACAACCTCTTTGGACATATTTTGACATGTTTAAACACATGTACATACTCAAAGATGAAACTATGATTATTTGAAACCATAGATAAAAGTTTGATTGTTACAGGTCTCTTAAGGCCTAATTAGGCCACTTTTGCATAGTGTTTACCACAAAATTACATTACCCAACCAAACTTGTTCACTAACCCTCCTAGGAATTTAAATGACTCAAAACATGTATTATGAGGCCAAAAATTCCTTATTACATTATGAATAGACATGTTGACAACTTTTTCAAACTCAATGGAAACATTTGCACTCAATAGACAACTTGAACCAAACTTAAACAAGAAGACTCAAAACTCATATTCTCGCCTTAGACATACTAAAAACATCCCAAAATGACCCTTTTAAATCCATAAAAATTGTCATTTTTTTCTATTTGAATCTTTCCTAGGCTATTGGAGTAAATATTTTGGTTTGGGAGAGTGTTTAGAGGGTAGGTACTTTGTAAAATAAGCCTAATTAGCCCTTAAATACCCGAAATTGGCAATTTTTGACCAAGTTGCTCCAAAAAATGACACGTCAAGTTTGATATATGTTAGGTGTCTCCAAAATAGTTATCTAAAAATGTCATGTTTTTATATCAGAGGAGAACATGTCATAAGTTATGAACCAAAAACTCAGTTTTGAGGGCTACTAGGAACAAACCCTCGTTGTGAATGAAGTCTAAATCATGTTTTGTTCATCATGGGCACAAACCAACAATGTGATCACATCCATTTGGGTGGTTTTACCCTAGTAATGGTCCCAATTTTCCTCTTGACATGTCAGAACGATCAACGACATACCCTACTGGCAATGCCCCTTGTGTGCCCTAAGTGCATAAAATCATCAAACTTTGACAGAATCTTTATTGAAATTTGTGACACTTGCACATGATCCATTTGAACCTATAAGATCATTTTATTCCCCTCTATAATAACCTATCTCGATTTTTTAAGACTCAGAGTCATATTTGTAGGGCAACAATTTTTTTGTTCATGCAAAAATTGTTAGATGCACTCAGTGCAAAGTTGCCAAGTAGCTCATCTCGCATTCTATTCCTCATGGTCATGAACCAACATCAATATCATTTTAGTTGGGTATTTTTACCCTAGGCAAGGTCCCACTTTTCCTCTCGACATGATAGAATGGTCAGTGACATACCCTATTGACAATGTCCCTTGTGTGCCATTAGTGCATAAAATTGTCAAACTTTGACGAACTCTTTACTCCAAATCGTGGCACCTATATAGGATTTGTTTGAGCCTATAGGATTGTGTTAGGCCCCTCTATAGTAACATATCTCAGTTTTTGAAGACTCAGAGTCATTTTTGTAGGGTGGCATTTTTTTTTGTTCATGTAAAAATTGTCATATGTACTTGGAGCAAAGTTACCAAGTAGCCCATCTCGCATTCTATTCCTCATGGCCATGAACCGACACTGTGATTATGTCTGGTTGGGTGATTTTACCCTAGGCATGGTCCTACTTTTCCTCTCGACACACCGAAATTCTCAATGACATATCATATCGGTGATGTCCCTTGTGTGCCCTAAGCGCATAAAACCGTCAAACTTTGAGGGATTATTTCTTGAAAAATATGGTACCCATGTTTGACCGGTTTGATCTTATAGGGGAATTTTAATCCCCTCTAGAATAACCTATCTCAGTTTTTGAAGACTCAGAGTCATTTTTGTAGGGAAGCAATTTTTTTCATGCAAAAATTGTCAGATGCCCTTAGTGCAAAGTTTCCAAGTAGCCCATATCATGCTCTTTTCATCGTGGGCACAAAACAAAACCACGATCATGTTTAATTGGGTGTTTTTACCCTATTCATGGTACCACTTTGTCTGTTGACATGTTGAAACACTCAGCGACATACCCTACCAACAATTTCCCTTGTGTGCCATAAATGCATAAAATTATCAAACTTTGACAAAATATTTCTTGAAAATTGTGGCACCTTCAAATGATCTATTTGAATCTATAGGGTTGTGTTAGGCCCCTCTACAATAAAATATCTCAGATTTTGAATATTTGAAGTCATTTTTATAGGGAAGCAATTTTTCTATTCATGCAAAAATTGTCAGATGCACTTAGTGCAAAGTTTCCAAGTAGCCCATATTGCATTCTGTTCATCATGGGAACGAATTGAAATTGTGGTTGCGTATGGTTGTGGGGTTTTTCCCTATGGGTGGTCCCACTTTGCCTCTTGACAAGTCAAAACTCTCAGTGGCGTACCGTACCAACGATGTCCCTTATGTGCCCTAAGTGCATAAAACCATCAAACTTTGATAGACTATTTATTGCAAACTGTGGTACCTGCACATGATCCATTTAAACCTATATGGTCATGTTAGTCCCCTCTACAATAACCTATATCATTTTTTGAATAGTCAGAGTCATTTTTGTAGGTCAACGATTTTTTAGTTCATGCAAAAACTGTCTGATGCACTTAGTGCAAAGTTGCCAAGTAGCTCATCTCGTGTTACATTTGTCATGGGAATGAACCAACATTGTGATCGCATCCAGTTGGGTTGTTTTACCCTAGGAATGGTCCCAATTTTCCTCTCGACACACCATAATGCTCAATGACATACCCTACCAGTGATGTCCCTACAACTCCACAAATAGACCGACTGATTTCCCAAATTGGCAAAAGGGTAGAATCAATTTTGGAAAGAGTATCCCAATTGAAGAAATAAATTATCTCCTCGATATTGTCCAAATATACCCATAGATTATCTACTCTAGTAGGCATGATCCCTTGAAAGAACAATATACTTCTTTATGCATTTCATGTTCCATATAACTGCCCAATGGATATCTAAAATTGCTAACTAAATATGAAGGTACATGACAATTGCTTTTATAGTTATGACTACACATATCAAATGAGGAAATGAAGGATTTGTAAATAAATCTCGAAACCAATTCATAAATGATAACATCCTTTTGATTTTGATCATCACTGTAGGGGGTCAGTGGACTTATTGAAGGTCTATCTATGAATTGTAAAAGACAACCCTTAACAATTGGGTTAGTGAGCAATATCAAAGAAATGGTTCTTGCATGTATTATTTAAAAATTTATCAAATAGGAAACTAAGTACATTTATTATTTTTGTGATGAATAGAATCCATTGGAAAAGTTGGTCATTGAACTATGCAAGTTTTTAGGAGGGTTTTTAGAAATAAATGCTTGTACCTCCCAATTCCACCATGGGAAATTTTTTAAAATGAGTGGAATGGGAGATGAGAGGGTCCTCTAAAGGATAATGGTGGTATTAAAGCACAAGGTGAGGTATATAGAAAATAAATTGATGCCCTAGGCCAGTTTCAAAGTGAAAAAATGACTGATTTCCATGTTTGTGAATGCATTTCTCAATTCTAATACAAATTTGAGAGGTTTGAGAGTCAATTATTGGCCCTTATGATCCAAAACAACATATGGTCAATTTGAGATATGTTATAGACCTCCCAAATGGGTGTCTGAATCAGGTCTTACTTTGTCTTTTTGGTATGTGGTTCCAAAGTTATGAGTCAAAAACTAGCAAATGAGGACTAATGACCGTGAATGTGAAGAGGTGTTATTGGTTGATGTCCAAGGTTGGTGTCAAGCATTCTAGTGTGTTCTTTGGTGTCCCTAAATAGTTGAATATTTCCAAATATTAGTGATCTCCTTTGAGTGATAGCCTTTGCATCACTAAGACAACTTTACTACATCTTGACGACATAATGACAACTTTGCTACACAATGACAACTTTTGTCCTATTGAATCCCTTAACCATCATGACACCTTACGTTGAATTTAAAACATCACAAAATGGTCTAAAGACCTTATTTTGAGAGTTTATATGAAATGGGACTTCAAAGATTCATAATTACCTCATGGAGGCATGAAGGAAACATTATTTACACTTTTCATAATGAGTACTTTTACCAACTTTGACACTTTTTTACAACTTTTCTATGATACAAAATTCATTACCAACTTTATTACATCATGAATGGTACGATACAAAATTCATTTATGTATCTATAATCAAATGATACACATTAGTATATAATCAAGTGGTACACATTAGGATATGAAAATGTAATGATATAGAATTTAATATGTATTTTATAATCAAATGGTACACATTAGGATATACAAAATTTGGCCTCTCAATATTTGCAAATCAGCTCCATGGCCACTTATATATACAAAATTTGGCATCTTAATATGCATATGACAACTCATTACCATTTATATATACAAAATTTGGCATTTAAATATGCACATTATAGCTCATTACCCTTGATATATACAAAATATGGCCTCCAAATATGCATATAGAGCACCTCATGGCCATTTATATATACAAAAAATGAAGTTACAATGTTTCACAAAAAAATATACAAAATTGTCTAAATCATTCTACAATAGTACCAAGGGGAAAAGTGTCATGACATAACATGCATTTCTCAACTAACCACTTAGCTCTATGTGCATGACCTATGTACTCATAAACTAGTTTCTCTTAAAAAATATTCATAAAATCAGCTGTGCATATATCATTTTTCACTAACTTGCACCTCTTCAATTCTTTTCCATCTTTAACACCATATGTGACTGACTTATATTTTCCAAAATAAAATAGTTATTACCAATTTCATGTGTGTTATATAGATGTAGGCATCTATGAAAATGTTTCAAACCACCACATGTACCTAGACAAAAACCTTTCAAACACATCATCTTATAATAAATACAACCATCATCTTGTTTACATAGTACACTTGAAATAAAAACTCTTGGTGACTTAGGAGGTGCTTGTAGATGTTTTGTGTGCTACCCAAATTTTGTCAGTTGTTTGTTTGGCATATTTTATGTGTTGGAATAAATTTTCATCCATGCATAAAATCATCTCATGCTTTTACTTTTTGGTTTCCAGATTCATGGACGAGTTCGTACTCATGGCAAAGTGCCTAATTGAGTTTGCCATGTGCATTGTTTGGCCTATTTTTTCTTTGTGTGGAAGTGATTTAATGCTTGATTAGAGATCACATCTTGAGAATGTGGTGGAGGCATTTGAGTATGCATCACGAGTGTAGGCAAAAATAACATTAGTGTAGTACAACATACATGACGATAAATTTCATAATGCATGAAAAATTTAATATGGACCCTACAACAACATGTAGTACATGCATGATTAATCTTAACATAAAATGGTTTTGTCATTTCAAAAAATCTTTGGCTAATTTTAAATTTGAGGAAATCTTTGAAGAAACCCTTCATAAAATTGTGTTTGAGTCATATCTAAAAAGTGTTTTGGATGTGGCTCACGATTTAAAGATCTGATTCGCCTTCTAACAACATCTCATTTGTTGGATGAAACCATTGTGTTTTCATGCCAAAAAAATTAAATTAATGTTCTTAGTGCATCAACAACAAACTTGTCTTTGTGTGGGAGTCTACCCGATAATGCCCAAAGAGAATTATTTTTAGGATCCTCAATTTTCTCTCACCTCCCTAAGTCATAGTGTAATGGTGTTCTACTTATACTTAATGACTTGCTTGTTTTGCTTATTAAACAAGATTTTTTCATTTCCTTTCCCATTATGGTTGATGTGAGGAAACGTCGAGTAACATTAGCATCTTTAGTATGTGATTTTGAAATGATGGCTTGGTATGCATCAAATAGATTTCTCACAATGGTTCTTTCACTATTGTTATTGGATGTTCTTAACCCCAAAATTTTCACTGTCTCTCTAAATTTCAGATTTTTAACCATTTCAACAACTAATTGCTCTCTCTCTCTCTCTCTCTCTCTCTCTCTCTCTCTCTCTCTCTCTCTCTCTCTCTCTCTCTCTCATTGTTCTCTTTTCCTACCTCATCTCCCCCCTCTCTCTTATATCTTCCTAATCTATCCTCACTTAAATAATAAATGTTATTGAGGATTTTTCTAAGGGAGAATTAACATTTTTAGAAAAGAAAAATGTGTACGAGTTTAATTAGACTATGGGAATGTTGCATTTAACACCAATATGAATGTTTCACCTTTAGATATATAGAACCTAATCATGTTTTGACTAAACATAACCTTTACGCATTCTATTAAGCTAAATATCATTCCCAATGACCTAAAAAACCATTGCAACTTATTTCAAGGGCCCACAATAGGTTTTCATGTCTTTTTTTGACATTATCAAAAAGTGTAAGTTTTTTTTTCGCATATGATTTCAAATGATTGATTTTTCTTATTTTTTGGTTTGTTCTTAAATTTATTTTATTGTTAATACTTTTGATTATAAGAAAATGATGATAATTTGCAATTTTTGGGATAATTGATTATGTATGTTCATCATGATTTTATGTTTTCTTTGTTCATAAAGTTAGTTTATTGTTAACAATATTGTGTAGGACAATCAATATCAATGATGGGAAAGAACAAGAGAGGAACAATCGAACAACAAGAGACAACAAATGAAAGACAAAGGGAGCGTATGAGGAGATTACATGAAGGTGCGTCATCTAATGCACATAGTGCACCTAATGAAAATTATGAACATGCAACAATTCAAATTGATGTGATGAATGAAAATAATGAACCTAATGAAAATGATCAACATACACCAATTCAAATGCATGTGATGAATGCACCTAATTCACCTAATGAACCTGATGAACATATACCATTTCAAATTGATGTGATGAATGAACCTAATTCACCTAATGAAAATGAAGAACATACACCATTTAAATTTAATATGATTAATGCACCTAATGAAAACAAAGAGCATACACCAATCTTAACACCTCCTAGAATTATTTGTAGAAAACCAAAGTATCTAATTGATATTGATGAAAATATTTTGAAGCCAATGCATGATAAAATTTCTAAAAGAACTTGAAAAAGAATGGTTAGAAGAATGTGGAATAACTATTTTAAAAACTTAAATCAAATTGGTAGATGCCAATTTGTTGTTGAAATGGTTTAAAATCTGAAACTTAAAGAGATAATAAAAATTATGGGGTTAAGAAAATCCAAAAATAACAATAAAAGAACCATTTTGAGAAATCTATTTGATGCATACCAAGCCATTGGTTTGAAATCACTTAATAAAGATGTTAATGTTACTCGACGTGTCCTCACATCAACCATAATGGGAAAGGAAAATAAAAAAAATTGTTTAATAAGCAAAACAAGAAAGTCATTAAGGATAAGTAGAACAACATTACACTGTGACTTAGGGAGGTGGGATAAAATAGAGGATCCTATAGTAATTAAATTTCTCATGAAGACTTAGGGATGGCCTTATTAATCTGAGGTTGGGCATCACCATAGTCAACCAGATGCTATTGGAATAACTAACCAACCTTGACCCTATTGAGAGAGAGAGAGAGAGAGAGAGAGAGAGAGAGAGAGAGAGAGAGAGAGAG
>MU223986.1:2988021-3001492 GCA_018584345.1 Thuja plicata | reverse complement strand
AGAGAGAGAGAGAGAGAGAGAGAGAGAGAGAGAGAGAGGATAATTAGGGCTCAAAATAAATAAAGATGGTGATGGGGGAAGGAATATGAGAGAGATAGGGGGAATGGGAAGAGACATACACACACACACACACACACATATTATATATGTAAGTATATACATCTATGTAGTATATACTAAGTTTAGAAGCATATGTTTTTAATTTTGCAAAACCCGATCAGGTTATGTATAACTAAAAATATATGCTTTTAGTTCTACATAACCTGATTGGGTTATGAAGAACTAGGAAAACTATTTATAATCTAACATAACCCGACCGAGTTTTTTAATAGTTAGGAACCTGATCACGTTATGGCTAGGTAAGAGGCTTGGACAATGACGCTAAGGCTTGGGAGCCTTTTTTCCCTCTATTTCTCTCCCTTTACATGTCTTTTATTCTTCCAGGATGATTTCTCAACTTCCTCATCATTGGGTTTACACATCATCAAATGGGTATTTGTAAAATTACCACCATAATTTCACACATCTCTTTAGCTTTCTAATCATATAAATTTTTCTATTTTTGGACAACAATAGCATAGTAAACTTTAATTTTCTTTACTAGTGTCTTCATAGTTCTTAGAGACATATGTCTACCATTTTCTTAATAAATTTTGATCTACTTGACCAAATTAAAAAAAATTTACATATTATTGTTCTAGACTTGATTCTACACACTTTAAAAAAAATGTTTGCATTTTTTATTATCTTCAAAGTTTAGGCTTACCTGATTTCAGAAAGAAAAAAAGAAGAAGAAAATAAAATAAAAGAAAAATATTGGTCACTTATACCCCCCATTTTTGTTCACCATCTTAGTGCACTTACCTACGAAGCCCTTTTGATGGTAATGAGATGCTCTACCAATGAAAGACGATCAAATTTATCCTCAAATTGTCTATTCAATTGCTCTCGTAGCTAGTCCTATGTAGTAATTGAACTCACAGACATACTTCTGAACCATAGGAGGGATTTTCCCTTAAAATAAGCTACCAAGAGTCTCATTGCAACATTTAGTTCAATAACATGATGTAGACCATACAATGAGGTGACATCTTTGATGAGATCTATAATAGTTGTATGATCATCTCTAGTAAATATTGATAGGCTCTTAAGGACTGTTGTTGGAATATCATTATGTTGAGGCAAATTAAAGGGACTTCCTTGATTAAAAGATACATAGGGTTGATTCATAGGAGGTGCAAGCTGAGGCATGATAATTCTTGGAGGAATGGAACTACTAGGAATAGCATAACTCTTTTGTACTTGAACTATAGAGCTTGAAAATGAAAGATTGCTATAAGTTGTAATAACAGGATGAGAATTAGGAACTGGAGGCAAAACCCCACTAGATTAATTAGTTACCTTTATTACCAACTTAGTTGGCCTTCTTTTTAGAAGCTTAGAATGGTCAACAAGATTTTCACTTTGCCTAGTTTGATACTTTTTCACAAGTTGAAACACCAACAATGTTGAAACCAAAGCTTTAGAGTCGCCAAATACTAAAAATATATATTTCTTGAAGGCTAAAATACTGTTGCTCACAGAAAAATAGGATCAAATATGAAGCTCTTATGAACTTAAAATTAGTTCAAAGTGTCCCATCGGGAGTGCCAAAAATTGTTGTTACAGGGATTTGCACTCGAGAGCTAAGTTCAAAAAATTCAGCAACTACGACCCTATGGGTTGCTCATTGTGTACTTGAACCTCTGGATTGTGGGCCAACTCCACTTTTTATGACTTAAAAATAAACCTTGACTGGGAAAAGGATAAGAATTATATTCTTTAAATGAAACTCTAACTGACCTACAGGTGATACACCAACAAAGATGAAACTTGTAATGCAGATGAAAAACTCACAAACTACCCACTATAGAAACTAAATTGGTTCGTAACTCAGCTAGATATGGTTGCAGAAATGATTATTATAAAAGGATTTGATTTTATGATGCTTGAAATAGGAATACAAAATGTTTTCACAATTTTAGTACACCGCAAAAGTTTGAACACAATCACAGACCTGCACTATAGCATACTAATCTCTACATTTAACATTAAAGGAACCTAATTAAATAAAGGATAAACACAATATTCCAATCCTATGACTCACAATTAATTGAGAAGGAAAAACAACTTATATTATGAAAAATCTTGAATCTCCTTGCATTACAAGGCAAAAATATGCAATCTGAGATGCAAAGTGTGTATGAGCTAGTAAAAAACCTTCTCCAAACTCTGAACTCTTTGCAAAATGTGATCAAAAGTGAACTTATAGATCAGAAACCCTCTAGGGTCAAGCACATGAGAAAATAAAGTAGAAAGAGAGGTGGAACTATTAGAAACATACAGTTAACCACCTCACAATCCTCTCTGATGGATACTCTGCACATTTAGGTCATGAAACTAATGTGTAACTATTGTACAATACCTCAAAACTCCTTCAAACTTCTCCACAATGCATGCAATCACATCTGATCTCCAGTAACTCCAGTTAACTCATCCTTTGACTCATAATTAAATAATTTTTTATTGCATCATATGTAATGTTGAACTAAAGTGATTTATAATAATATCTCCTTTAGTTAATACCTTACATTTAATTATTCAAACAAAAATGTGTAACTAGACGCGAACTCTCAGTTGCAACTCCTTCCTAATAGCTTTGAGAATAAATTTTCATAGTCAAAATATGATATTTATTAAGTGTTTAAAATATCACTTAATAAATATTTACATTAGGTGTAGTGAAAAATATAAACAAGGTATTCATAATATCACTGAGGGTATTAGCTAAAAAAGAATTAATAAACATAAGGGCAAAACGTAACCCTATTGTAATATAATCTAGGGTAAAAAAACCCTAACACAAGATAACATTTCATTTTGCATTTTATCTTTGAAGTCTCTGTGTCTGCATTGCCTTCCTGAGGGTTTGAATATTTTCTAAGCTTTGTTGAAAATTCCTCTAGACTTTACACAGATTGTGTTTATTGTACAAGTGTGATTTCATGGAAATGCTCCTTGAGCTCAGTTTTTTGACAATAAATATTGAAGAAACTATGGCTTTTATTTGTACTTCATGCAATAACATGGTTTCCTCAATATGTATCTTAGCAATGAAGAATGTTTATTTCTTCTGTATGACATGGTTTCATTATTAGAAACCCTCGATTGCTACCATTTTTTGTCTGCATACTGGAATGAGGGTTTTGCTTTTATTGTTGATTTATCCAAAAAATAGTGAAAAATAAATATTTCTATTTGTGTATTTGTATTTTGTTTCTTGAAATAATGGTCATACATGTGCTTTTTTGTTCATTTGATGTTTGAAACTCCATAATATTTGGCACAGTTATTATATAATAGTGGTTTTTTTTTGTAATCCCATGATTGTCCCTAGAGTCTCCTACAATATCTTATGTATAGAAGGAATCACTTTGCATTGTTGTTATCCATGTTGATGGTCTCCACTCTAATGTGAATAGTATTTGGTTTTCCTTTATAGATAAAAATTCTATTATTAATTTGAAAACATCATTGTCTTTCATACTATAGCAACTCTTTTTGCTTTTGTACTCACTATGACCTTGTGATGAAGCACTATCTTTTACATAAAAGATAATATATGTTTTTTGTTATCCCTGAACGTCTTTAATAAAATCTCATACATTTCTTTCAAGATGGTATCCTTGGCAGTAGGCCTTGCTATGATTGTATTGTCCTTATGATTATGATCGTTGATGATCTCAATCCCTAAGCTTTTGATTGCTTTTATTGGCTCAGTTATTATATTTTCACATGTTACAACCTTTGGGGCACCGAATATGAGTGTTCCATCTTCTATGTTCATGATATCTTAGTGTGAACTGTTGTTCTTGATTATATCTTAAGGCATCAAGGACCATTGTAGACTCCATCTCCTGATTGCAATCTACTTGACTTGATCACTTGTACTTATATATTATTTGATGATTGTTGGCACAGTAAAAGTCTTTTCTTTCTTTTCCTAACATTGGATATATATAAGCTCATGAATTCATTCCATAAATGTCTTTCTCTCTGATCTTTTTTGATCCACGGTCTACCCTTCAATTGATCATTATGATGTTTGCTTGGATATTATTGTTTGTTTGTATCAATGACTGTTGCTATCTCTTTCAATGTACTGTCTTCTTGACAAATGACTATCTTCAACACTTTCTGTAATGGAAAGCACTACATTATGGTGGAAAACACTGTTATTAAACACCTTACCATTTTTATGAGCACTACATTCATTTGTGCATGATAAGCCCTTCTTGTGTCTCTTCCTTCAATGATGTGTTGCTCTTTAATTATTTTCACTATTTTTCAAGCATTATTTATTGCCTCTTCTTTTCATTTGCATTGATTTTGATGGTTACCATAGTTGTAGTTGCCTTTAGTTGATTATTGTTCCTTTTGCTCACTGCTTTCAAGAAAGATTATTGCACTGTAGCTTGACATCATGTTTTGATCTTTATCCATATGATTGTTCCAAGCATATTTTGATCATGATATTATCTTATTTCTTGGTCTAGAAATGACTGTTACATAAGACAATACCATTAGTTTGTGTCTTTACTATTCTTCAAGGTAGTGGTTCAGTTTTATTTACGACTGTGAATGATATTATTTTCAATATATTTGTTCCCACTATATTTGATCTCAATAGCACTGTATAACTCCTTCATGAGTCCATGGTGAACTCCCTTGCACATTATAATGATTATGACATAGAATTCATTATCATTTCTTTAAAACAAACTTTATCTTCTTGATTCTTTGTTGTTCTACTTTGCTATGGTATTTCCCTCATATTAGCATTGATCTTAAAATGGATACCATTGTTTATTTATTCTCACATGTATATTCACATTCACCTCTATTTCTTCATGACATTCATGGCTATCATGATGCCATAGAGTCACTGCTCTGGATACATTCTTACTATTGTAGCATCCTCTTATTTTCTAGGAACCTTCTTGTTTACTATTATGATGTTTATTTCTTTTATCTCTAGAATCATCATGTCATTGTTATCTCGTTCAGAAGGTATTTGTTGCTTATAATAGTGTCATAAATTCACTATTATAAGTGACATGTACCTACTTGATTAGATCACCATGACACAATGATGTTGAATTATATACTTATTTATGATAAAAAAAAATACTATATGACACTAATAAGATGTTGGGCTCAACCCTTGTGGGAGCCCATTTTTCCCACATGCTATAAAATTCATGATGTCAACTTAAAATATTCAATAAGAAACAAGATACGTGTACCTGCAAAGTGAACAAATGTGTTAGATAAAAATAATGAATCTTATGTTGTTTCTATGCTTTCCTTTATATCTGATTTGATGTATTATGGGAGTGAACTGTGCATCCATTGATGATGTGTAAGTCAAGATTTGGAATCCTGAGCTTTAACATAACCTTTCTTATCTCTAGATGGCGAGGCAAGCTAAACTGAAGATGTGACACTTGACCATGGGATTCATCATTCCAGGCAATGGCAAATCCCTCTTCTTTTCTTATGCTTCATTCTCATATGCATCATTTACTCTTTTAATGCATTAGCAGCTATTCCCACATCTTGTGTGAGACATTTTGACATTTATGAATAAAGAAGAAACATTTATATGCAAATTTGTGTATTATTTTCTTTTTGTAAACACTTGCATAAATTTGATGTTCATTTAATAACATTTCCTTTTTTAGTAATGAACACTTAATAGAAACAAATGTATACCTTTCACCTTTAGTTTCACATGTTCTACCTCCACCTGATTAAGTTGACAACAAAATTATGTAACATTACCAGAATTCCTCTATTAATTAAAAAAATATGTTTACTTTTTCAAATGAATTCCTTTGCCTATTTCTCTATTATTTAGATCAATATATTTTATTCATATATTTAATTATGTTGGGAGGTTTATTATACTCACAAAATAGAGTGAAAATTATTAGTAAATAGGGTTTGACCTTGAAGCGTGATAGTAATGTCACAAGCCTATTGTTTGGCTGGTCTCAGGTTCGAATCGTTTACACTAGATGGTGAATGCACATGTGTTTATTGTCAAGGACACTATTAATGGTGTCTTTCATTGATGGTTTATTGACCATGGATGATTCAATGCCCAAGGTTTGTTGTTGGCTTAGTTGGTGGTTCTTTTTTACATGAGGAGTGGTCATGAACATAATGATTAAGAAAGGGGCTAGTGCAATTACTCTAATGGAGAGGTTGCCAACAAAAAATAAGGTAGGGAGCTATAAGGTGTTAGGAGTGATAAGGTGATGGAGATATAAGGGGTGTATTGGCAGAAATGGAGAGATAAGGGTGCTCTAAGTGATGGAGGGCTAAGGAGTTTCATAGGGATAAGGGGTTTCTCAGATTGGAGAGATAATGAGGATTGCTTGTCAGTTAGAGTGATAAGGTAGAATGTTAAAAGGTATTTTAAACAGAGATTACACATTTAGGAGGTGTTAATTCCTTAACAACCACATATATTTCACGGGGATGGGGTTCCCCAAATGTGACCCCATTGGTTCAAAGTTCTAGTCAAAAGTGATTACCGAACCAAAAAAATGTTAGTAAATAAAAACTCCATGCAGTTTAGTTTGGCGCTTGTCTGCTTTTTATAAATACTTTACTCATCTATTTATTTTTTAAATATTATATTCATATTTTAAAAAATATAAGAATGATATGGATAAATATGTCTCCAAAACAAATTACATTTTTTAAATATTAAATAATAAATTATTAGATAAGTGTCATCTTGTTAAAAATGCATACAATTTTGACCCGTTAATGGGAGTGGGAGGGTTCAACCTTTGGCGAGGGTCGAGGAAGCAAGTACAAATGTATGCCAATCTCCATCCCATGGATGGGTCAAAATTAATTTTGATGGCACCTCACGTGCCTACCCGAGAATATCTGGGATAAGATACATTGAGCGAAATGAAAAGGGAGAAATCATGGTGCTAGGGGACAAAAGGATGAAAAATGGAACAAACAATGAGGCTAAGTTCTTGGCAACAGTTGAGGTCATCCTAATGGCGAGACGATTACATCTTAGGAGAATTCATCTGGAAGGGGATTCACTCCTAGTGGTGAACGAGATAGCCAAAGGACAAATGTACACCTAGTACTTGAACAAACACATCAGACGGATTCAAAATCTGGTGGTCAAATTTGAAGACTTCAAAGTATAACATGTGCCAAGAGCTGGCAGAAAAACTCTCAAATGTTGGTGCCAATGGATCACTAGAAAACCATTTTGAATTATTTGAAGATCTGAGAAATGGACTATAGAGGTGGACAAGCACACCAAGGAAGGAAACCATAGATTTGGGGCTTTCGACTACAACAAAACCTGAGGCTGGATAACTAAAATTGGAATGAAGGAATTTGTAATGGAGAGCATGTGGCACAAATTTCTTATGAGAAGGAAAGTGATATGATGTAAAGTTGCCTGTGTGTGAGCAGGAGGTAACATGATGCAATACCCCGTAAGCCGAGGAATTCACAACATGTGAATGGAGAAAAGGTGCAGAGAAGAGTAATGAGAAGGGAAGGAGGGGACGCCAACATAATGACATCACCTTTTGGGTCTCTAAAGGCTTCAGAAGCACTTTAAAGTTAATTGATGAGAAGGAAAGCCCAACATTTTGAACTTTTGAATAGTAGGTAACAAAGCACAATGGAGGCCAACTTCTCCCTCAGTACAACAGGACAAACCCCAGCCTTCGTAGGCCCCATCACGCTAAATCAACTGAGCCATGTCTTCAAGGAGGATGGTGAATATTTATGGGATGCAATACGAGACATTTTTGGGAATCACTATCTGCAAGATTGGTGGAAACCCCGCACAAACCTGGACATTTCATCCTTGTTTGTAGTGTTGGGGCTCTCGATGGCGGCATCTAAAGATGAAGTGCAAAGGGTGGTAAAGCAGTGTATGGCTATTAAGTGGGTCGAGGGAATTGAAGATATCCCACAGAGGACAAAGGTGGGGGTGGGTTTGCACATGGGAAATGCACCATTTTGAATGGTGGGACATGGAAATAGAGAACTGCAACCATTAGTGCTCTAGTCTTCAGCCAAACCAGAGGATGTTCACTTAGCTCGAGCCCTCAGTGGTTGGAATGATTTGAAGGTCGTGTTGGAGAAAAGGAAGGCAGAGGCACAAAAAGATGGTGAGCTCAATGGGAGAAAACGAAAGCAAACACTCATTAAATCTAGTGCAACGGTGGGAGCGGATGGCAGGCCGCATATTTGAAGGCAACTGAGAGCTACAAGGAGGGGAGAAAAGGCCAACGCATCACATAGGGCCCATGAAGTGGAGAAAGGAGGCACAAGCGGTGAGGCTAAGGGTAAGACCCGCGTCGGTGACCTGGTGAAAGAAGGTGGTGCCTTTGGGAATTTCACAAAAGAGGAGGCTACCAGGTGGTAAAAATAATGGGTGGGGTAGTGGTTACCTTTTTTGGATGTTTTTGAATAGAATATCGATAATATTTCTAGCATATTTACCTATAGCTGAACTTAGGAGCATATCGGAGGAATGCAATGAAGTTTTTGCATGATTTTAATCCATAGCCATGTATGGCACTGATGTAATCTTTTCCTACAAATTAATGAAAATCTATATTACTGATAAAAAAAAATGCATACAATTTTTTAAAAATATTTCAAAAGTAAATAAAATTCTATCTTCAAATTTAGATTTGCATAAAAAATTAAAGCATTTAAAAAGACTTCCTTAAAATTAATTAAAATGAAATAAAATTTATTTAACTAGTTATAGAGATAGATTAAAAAAATATTTTTTATAAAATTATGTTTGTTATAAAAAAAATTTATAAAAGCAAAAAATTAAAAATATTATTATTATTTAATAACGTAATTTCCTACTTATTTGACTATTGTTCTAATTAATTATATTTCTTCTAAGTCATCCACTTCCCTTCTAAAAAATATTTATTTATATTTTAAATCTAGATTTGCTTTAAAAAAAAAGTTTTTTAAAAGACTTCAAATTAACTAAAATAAAATAAAACTTATCTAACTAGTTACAGAGATAGATTAAAAAATTCAAAAGCATAATTTGAACAACAATTTATGACTTTCAGTAATTGATGGTGATGACAGCTCCCACTAGGGTTTCTATAGCAACCTACAAGAGCATCGACGACCACTGGTCTAGGCTCTCATTCATCTCGGAGGCTAGAGAATGTAGCTGAAGATTGTAGGAAGGTTTAGACAAAACATGTGATGGAGAGGAGTAGATTGGGACTTTATGGAAATCACAAGGACCCTGACTAAGGGTGGGTTATGTTGAACATTTCTGGTTGAAGGAGAAGATTTTTGGGATGCAACTGAAGCTGACGATTAATAGTGACAAATGTTTGCAGCAACATAGTGCTTCCATAGTTCTTTTTTTACTACGAACTATCTCGAGGGTTTCATCCACTCACAATTTTTCTTTTGGCCCCTTTCTGGCTGGTAGGCATGACTTTTATGAAAATAGGAAGGGAAATGTTCCCACTCCTAGTGGTCAGGAGGGATTTTCAAGTTCTAATAGGATGACAGGGTATGGGCTATGTGGGGAGATCAAAGAGAAGGAGAATCTCATATATTCAGTGGGGAATGATGCATTAAACCTTTAGATGGTAGACCTATAGTACGTCTTGATGAGGTTATTGACATAGAAGTGGAAGAAAATGTTAAGGTTTCTAAGAGATGAGCTTGATCATGAGATTCAAGGGCTTTTGGCTAAGTTTATGTAAACTCCATAAATAGATTTTGATGTATTGGAGCCCCATCTTGGAAGCAGATGTTCAAATTTATCCTAGGGCTTGAGGCTTTTTTGTGGTTGTTTTTTACAATGAGAAAGAGAGAAGGAAGGTGTTGTACAAGTACCAATGGAGCTGGGATGATAAGTACATGTTGATGTTGAAACCTTGTTACCCTGCCTTTAACCAAGTTTTGGAATCGTTTGACAAGGTTCCATTGTGGGTAAGATTCTCCAATCTTCTATTATATTTTTTGTTTTATTCATGTTTTGAGACTACAGGGGACACTTTGGACAAGTTTCTGGGAGTGGATGAGGGCTCCCAAGATTTTTTGCATACAAATTTCACCCACATTTTTGTTGAGTTGGATATGAAAAGAACTCCCCCAACAAAATTATGTCTAAAGGAAATTGTGTTAAAAGGAAATTGCAAAGACAAGAAACCTGGTGGGAGGAGGTAGACCCTCAGCTCTTTATTATGGGAAAATTTGATAAGGATTCAAAGGATGTCAGAGAGGGAGAACAAGGCATGGCTCCAACATATACAAATAACTTGCACAGGGAGAAATCAGAAAAGAATAATAGTGTTAATGATTTCTCTTCTATGAGGGAAATAAAGGAACAAAAATGGATCCCCATAGGTCTTGAGGAAGGGGGCAGACTCCACTTTAAATCTTAGAAGCTTCAAGAGAAAACATGACACTAGAGAAAGTTAAAGAGACATTAGGGACAACCATGATAGTGCTAGTAAGAAGTATGGTGAGAGCCCGCGTTTCTTGTGGAAAATTGAAGAGTTCTTCTAAACATATAATGACATGGTAGAAGGAGGCCTAAACTATGGAGTAAGGTTGGCATGTTGTGAAGCGGAAGAGAGACAAGAAGGTAAAGAATAAGGCACCTTTGACATGCTCCTTTAGTGAGACTAAAGGAGTATCAGTTTTGACCTATTTATAGGTCTTTGTATTGGTTGACCTATCCATGTGGAGAAGTGGCTACCTAGATATAGTCACTTGGTTTAGACTGGTTCCAGAATCCCAACTCTAATAAAAGGGTGTAGACCCCTTAGTTTGTGTTTATTGATCATTTTTTTTTATAGAAATAGATTAAAATTTTTTTTTTACCAAATTATGTTTGTTTCAAAATTAAAAATCTAGAAAACTAAAATATTCAAAATGATATTATTATTTAATTATATAATTTCGTACTTATTTGAGTATCTTTCTAATTAATTATATCTCTTATAAGTCATCCACTTCTCTTCTAAACTTTTGTAAATGATTTTAGAATTTAAATTATAATATTTAATATCTATTTAAAGTAACTTTCTTAATTTTATTTTATGAATTATAAATTATTGTATTTACTTTTTTGCTGCATTAAGACCTTTATATAACGAAGCAATTGTAATTTCCTCGATCATTCTCTTCAATCAATACAATAGTAATTTATTTAAGATAATGTAATGCATGGTGATTCAAAAAATAAAGTACTTTTGATTAATCCCACTTATAGGTTTCAATGGGAAATACTAACATTTTGGTTGTTGATCATGCAAATATAGGTGATAATTTGTTTCAATACTCTTCTCCTCTTATTAAAGCAATATAATAGTCTTGATTTTTTTTTGTTGATGTGGTTTTATCACTATGCATGGGACAACTTTCTTTTTCATTTCAGGGAAATGATGTCGGAAGCAATCTAGTGGAGAAGCATGTAGATAATTGTTATTATTCCAATTTTCACAACTATTTCACATTACCCTTTTCTCTCTCCTGGTCGCCTTTGGTTTGCTTGTGTGGCCTTTAGTTTTCTCTGGAGTATGCCATTATTTTATGATCCTTTTGATTTTGCGTGAGATCTCTGGCGATGGCCGTAGAGGGGAGTTATGAGTGGATTGATGTCCAGGCCAACAGAAATGATAACATGGCAAGTGGAAACATTTCAGGTGCAAATAAAGAAAATCCTAAGCCCTCTTACAAAGTGATTGTGGCAGAAAAGATGGTTTTACCACCCTCGACTCTGTTTGAAAGCAAGATTGTCTTTAAGAATGTGGAACCCAAACATGGAAAGGAGCACGAAGGAGGAATGGTAGACTCTGATGGAGATAGACACAGAGGAGGAGACCAACCCCACCTCCCAGCAGGAAACAATGTTGATGGAGGAAGGAAGGAAGGTAAGACTCCACCCTCTGGAGTTAAGACCCTTTCCTTATCGCCAAATCCGGACATTGTAAAAGCTATTAAGTCTGAGCAAAGTAGATTAAAAAGTATTGTTGTTTTTTGTTGTTGTATGGATTTGAAGCTCTTGCCTACCAGGAAATTTTTAGATGACTGGTTTAATAATATATGTGGTAAAAAACTCGGCATCCATGTTAGCTTTAGCCGCATGATTCAAAGAGGATTCTTTATGGTCTTTCTTAAAACACATGCTATGCAAGAAAATGTTTTGAATAAAGGACACTGGCAAGTTGGGCAAACTATGTTTAAAGCCCTCCCATGGTCGCACGAAGACAACACTGATAAAATTTTAACCCGTGCTTCTCCCCAATGGATTGAAATTAAGAATGTTCAACCCAAATTTTGGCATTTCATTCCCCGTATGCTTGAGTCTCTCGGGTCTGTATTGTAATTTGAAGAGGCAAAAGTCACTCTCCCACATCTAAACGCCTGTATTTTGTTAACCTTACACCCTAATGGTTCCTGCCCCGATGCCATTTCTTTAGATATTGAAGGTGAAATCTTTGTGTGGGATATTGTTAAACTTGGAGACCTAGGAGCATGTTTCCACTGTAAACTCAATGGGCACAATATAAGAGATTTCCCGCAACTTAAAAACATCCATAAGGAATTTTCTAGTACTCTGGCTAAGAATAACACCGGGAATAATAATAAAGATACAAGCAAATTTGGTAATACCAATGTGAACTTGATTAATAGTGATATCCCTCCCCCGCACTTATATGTGTTAATTTTGGCCTTGTTAATCAACCACACACTTCAACATAGTCCTTCTTCACCAGGTACAAACAAGACTGAATATGAGTTATTCATCCTGCCTGCCTGTGTGATTCGACCTGTTGCCTTCTATCTAGATGGGGTTTTTAAAATTGCTCGCAGGATGAGAGTCTCACAATAATGGAACAATCTAAGAACGAAGGATTTATCATGATAAATGCAATGCAATACAAGATTATGCTAAGAAATGAAATATGAGAGATTAAGCTAAGACATGATTTCAATGCAATTTAGTTTAGAAATTGAAACTATCCTATTTGAAAAATGAAATTAATCTATATGAGATATTAAGAAATGAGACAACAATTCAGTATTCTAACAATGCAAATTTTCTCTAATAATTTAGGGCGTTTGAATGAAGAATGAGAGTTCTTTTATAGACTCTAAGAGGATTAGAATAGAAACTTTCCTTTTTGAAAATAAAACAAATAGAAAAGCCAGTTAAAAACAGAAAGCTTTATTAAAAATAATTCAATAAATTGTTTTCTTCCTGCTTTAACTGTTTTCTTTCTTTGATTTAAATTTGTTTTATTTGAATTTAATTGTTTTATTTCTCTTTAAAGCACAATTAATTCAAAGTTTCCATTTCTGAATA
>MU223986.1:2918836-2979123 GCA_018584345.1 Thuja plicata | reverse complement strand
GGTATCAGAGCTAAGTCTCTTCTTGGAAAGCTTAAAGGCTTAAGAGAAAAGATCATACAATGGAGAAGTACAGACTTGATAAAAATATTGAGAACAAAAAGCTTGAAATTCATATGTTCTTTGAACATTATAAAGAAGCTAGAATCAGTATGAGATAGCTGCTAGATGAAAGAAAGAATATGGCATCTCACTATAATGAGACAGATTATCATGAGGAAGAGATACCAGATTTCTTTGAGTCTTCAGGATCAACTACAAGCAAAGGATCAGATACATCAGAAGAAAGCATCACAAGCCTTACTGAAATCAATCTACATCTGGCTGGACAAGTTAAATCTCTGCAAATTGGTCAAGAGACACAGGTGGTAAGGATGATTGATGTCATGAACAATGCTAGACAAGATGAGCAAGAAATAACACTAGCTATTGATGATAGAAGAAAGATCACAGAAAAGCTACAAGAAAAAGAGTCTGAAATACAAAGACTTACAGAGCATCACCATGAGATTACAAATCAGATTATTCTTATGAGTCAAGAAGCAAACAAATTAAATGTTCAACTCATTAAAATAATAGAAGCTATCAGTGAATTGAGGGATGAGAATGAAAATTTGAAACATAAAATAAGAATTTAGCAACATCATAATGGAATTATCAAAAAGGCTGAAGAAATCAATAAAAGAATGGATGATTTTCTTGAAGGACAACGAAGAGTCAACAACAATACCGATCTAGGTTTTATCGAGAATGGAGAATCATCAAATCAGTTGATCCAAAGAATGTCTACACAAATTGAAGACCAAGAAATCTTACATGCGATCTATGTAGAAAGCAAGGCCATACATCAAATGTACACAGAGGCAAAATGAAAGGTATTCCTAAATCTACATCTTCATTCATAGGATTCTGTTATAAATGTAACAAGAAAGGACATAAAGCATATGAATATAAGTTTGAGGTGAAACAACCAAAGAAGGAAACCTACATGGACAAGTACTGTCCTACATGAAAAATGAATGGGCACACAACTCTTGAATGCTGGAAAAAGAAAAGGCAAGCATGGAAGCCTAAATGTCAAGAAACTCCCTATTAACCAAAGAGAGTCAGTAATCAGTATCTATGGGACTACAATACTTGGAAAAATTGCATAGCATATGGAAGATATGGTCACATTGATGCAAACTATATGAGACAGTGGACTAGAAAGTCTAGAGGCTGGACTAACCTCGGAATGACAGGCTTACATTGTCATAAAGTTGGTCATCTCAAGAAAGACTGTAGAGACTGAATGACAAAGACAAGCACATATCCCAATGGAAACACCATTGAATATATTCAAAGGGCTAGAGAAATGTGGAGAAAAGCTTCAAGTAATGATGAAGTTGGACCGAGCAATGCAAATGGTGACACCCCATCCAATAGATCCGATGACATCACCACCCCCACCTAAGTAGAACAAGTAAGTATGGAAATGCATTACTTCAAGCTATTATTTTACATCAGTTCCATAGCATGTTGATATAATGCCAAATTAGCATAAAGAAAGATGCATCATGGTATTACTTGTTAAGATATATGATAAACTATGCTTTCGGGAATATATATCGAAACTCGTCGATATACACTCAAAACTAAGACTACCTACATTTACCAAGAAGCGTCAGTTAAAAACAAAAGTTGCTAAGTACAAACCGAGCCTCATCGGTAAACAAGCAAATGAACAAGTTATCAGCAATACCGAAACCTTTCGGTAAAAGCAAAGTGAATAGCGATTGCTCTAAAATGTTTGAAGTGTCACCAAAGGAAATAGTCTTCACCGATGAACTCAGTCTTCATACACTGAGGAGTTGGTAAGCATTTATGGCACGCATTTTAGGGAAACACCTATAAATAGGGCAACAATGACTCATTTTTCATGACACCCAGAGCAAAGCGACCAAAGGCAATTTTTGAGCAGAGAGCAACTAAGTCACAAAGTGATCACGACTCGACACACAACACTCCCAAGTAGTTTAGGAATCTTTGCAAGCATAAACAGTAAGTTCTACGAGACTGACAACTCTATTTTTATGCATTACGCAAGAAGCCCTACATTTGAAAATGGCCTCAACTTCATGAACTATGAAATCCAAGAACGCAAAGAAAGATGAGTTCAAACTCATTAAGAATTTGGTGTGTGAGGAACCTAATTACAAGATCCATCTTGAGGTTGCCTCATAACCTAATGATGTTGGTGCATTTTCACGTATTCCAACTAGGGTTTTAGTTGTGGAAGATGTTTGATCCTTCATACACTACAATATTGCAGAGATATGAACATCAGAGGTTGTAGAAGCTTATAAGAAGATGTGTAATGATGATGGAACACTTAAGGATGAGCACAAGCATATTGAAGTGAAAGGGCTCACCAATGCCCTAATGTTTTTGAAGGTTTTCAAAACTGAATGGATTCGGTTAGTGCTAAGCCGAATGCATAACAAGAAGCTATGGCTTGATGAACTGAAGGTAATAACTTGAGACGTCTTTCATGCGGTCACCGGTTACCCCATAACTGATAAAGTTAAGGCACTAAAGCATCCACCAAAGGCCAAGACCGAGAAGATGACAGGAGCCAAATGGGATGGCAGAGGACTGAAAGTTACAACAATAACCAATGGTGAAATCAAGTTCAGTGCATGTGTTCTGGGCTATAAATTCTTCCAGGCAAGCAGATTGAACAACATTGCATCAGGTGCAGTGGACACAACGTTCAAAATTGTAAAGAAGGGAACACAATTAGACTTATCTGAACTACTCCTGAATCAGTTGAAGGACAATCTAAAGACTATCAGGAATGCAAAATCAAACACTTGTAAGTTTGGCTCACTAATAATGTGTATCTTCTTTTTATTTTCAAGAAACATTCCTGTCAGTTGGAGATGTTAAATGGGAAATCACCAAACCAGTCACCGTGCAAATCAGTGAGCACATAGATACACTGGGAGATAAATTTGAGACAGTCATGGATGAATACTTCAATGTATTCAAAGACTGAATGCAAAAGAGGGTAAGAATCCCTCAGCAACTCATTGAAAAGTATAAGGATGCAATATGCTTCATGGTTGATACTGACAATACATACATTAAGCCTGCTGTACCGAGGACAACATGGTTGCAACCATTAGAGTATGAGATTAACTTTGATCTTGCAACTAAGGCAATTGATGCTTTGATCAATGAACCATTGGACAAGAAACAACCAAAATTTGGAACATATGAAGAGGCCAAGACAAGAATTAAATCTGGCCTGGTTGTGAATAAAATTGCCAGGAAGAAGGACAAAATGGTGAAGAATCTGAAGAAGATATTGTCAGCAACCGAGGAAGAAGCTGAACAGGATTAAGAAGTTGAAAAGGAGGAAGAAACTGAAGAACAGTTATCTTTCGGTAAAGATGAAGGAAAGGATGAATCTGAAGAAATAGATTCAGATTCACCACCTCCTCCACCAACTAAAAAGCCAATGACAACAACTGCTTCTAGGACAAGAAGCCAAACATGAAAAGATTCTACTCCTTCACCTCTAAAGAAAGGAAAGGTCAGGACTTACAAGAGGAAAGCTCCCACACCGAAGAGAGGGAAAAACAAGAAAGGAAGGAAATTCATAAGAACCCAAGAGGATATAGAAGACACCGAGCAGGATGAAGCTATAGAAGCAGAAAGTGTCGAGGTAAAATAACCTGAATCTATTGATGACATTTGTGTATATATTGAAAATTTTGGATCTATTACAGATTCCAACATTAGGAGATGGCCAAAACTAAATCCAAAAGATCAACATAAAATTAAGGACGCCATCATAGGAAAAATGTACAACTTCAAATATGTACAGTATAATTTGAAGGTAGTTTTGTACCAAGAGAACTATTGGATAGACTATACTCCATATGGAAATTTGCATTGAAAAATGAAAAGGAGATAAGAGAAAGAGTACTTGTTTCTTTAATGCCACCTGAATCAAAGAAGGTTGAAATAGATGAAATGATGGAGAAGCACAAAAATGAATAGACCTACTGATGAGGAAAGCCCCGAAAAAGACCTTCAACAACAAGATGTTAACAAGGAAACTCAAGATGAAATATCTATTGAGTTAGACAAAGAAGAAGATGATAAAATAGGAAACAAGACTGCAGATGTTGCAGATGAATCATGGCCAGATAACACAAATGACAACATTGTGGACACAAATATCATTGACATCACTGATGACCCAGTAGAGGAAGTGAATAAGGATGAAGATGTCACTATTGCAAAGGATAAAATTGATGAGTAGGACACAACAATTGATACTGCACAAGTGAACATTCCAGGCAATATGCCAATATTGATACAAGCTATCAATATCCTGCAAGAAACAAGCAAGTCACTATAGAAGGATACCCCAAAGGATGCAAGGGAAGAAGCACACAAAGATAACACTGATGGTCAGAAAGACATCAAAGATACTCAAGATGTAACCAACACTGATAAGGTTACTAGAGGAGATAAGGAAAAGGATGTAGATACTCAATACAAGAATGCAGAAACCAAGATTGATGAAGTAAAGGACACCAATGAAGGAGACAAACCAAAATATGGTACTCCTGAGGAAACCAACAAGCGTGCTACCGATGATGTTAAGGTGAATTTGGAGAGATCTCCAAACACTCGATGAGCTGAAACTGATGCCAAGCAGCAGAAAGAAGCACAACAGGTCACTTCATCAAGCACAATAGAAAAGGCCAAAAAATTGGCAACGGTTTTACATTCTATTGAGTCACAGAAGAAGAAGAAGAAGAAGAAATCAAAGAAGAAAAAGTTAGAGGTCACCCTGGATGAACTCATAGAAATACTGAAGTGTGACCCATCTACACTTGAATTTGAAGCATTACAGGAATGTGGAGAGATATGCCAAAGGAAGGCATTACAAGAGAAGCTGAAGAAACAACATAGGGACTCCATGGTACTGGAGACAAAATAGGACATACTACATCAAATTGTGCCCAATGCTGATATTATCAAAGCAAGCCGATACTAGATCAATTAGCTACCCTCATCGATGCAATCACAACTCAGAATATTGATGTTGAGAAGGCAATAGAGGAGAGAGCCAATATGAAGTACCAACAAAAGCTCATTGAGAACATTAGCCAAGAAGTGGCGGTAAATAAGGTAAAGCTATCAGAATTCATATCTGAATTGGATCCAATCATATTTGAAGCTATAACCTTAATTCAAACATTGAGCACAATATAAAATTTCACTAAGGATAATAGTGACAACATTGCAAAGTTGGATACATATCTAGCAAATAGTTCACAAAGCTTAACCACCGATGGAGACAATGCAGTCAAATTGAATTGTGAGAAGATAAGTGAGATTAAAAGGTTAAGGCAAGAGTTGTGGGAGGAAGAAAAACATTTCAAGGAAGAAGTAACCAAGCTCCAAGCTCAACTTCTACTGAATCTTACACTGCTCCAACAACATATCAGTTCAGCAAGGCAACTGATTGCAACTCCCGAGATGTCTGTAGCAGACAGCATCTACGACATGCACTCCAAGATCACACTCGAGCACATGGCTTTGGAGAACCTCAAAGAACAATGGGAGAAAATGATGGAAGACATGAAGTCTTCACACTCCCACTTTTTTTATAAGCTCTAAAGGTAAAGACCTTTGCCCTTAATATCAAAAAGGGGGGAAAATGATGATATGTACATTCATTCATTTAGATGGGCAAATGGTAAATATGATATGTGTATGGTATAGTTATATGGGGAAAATGATAGTATGAGTACAAAGGAGAAAATGATGAAAATGATATGTATAAGGAAAGACATCATATATACAAATATACTGGCATATACATAGGGGGAGTAATTAAATGACTCAAGATTATATATGTTGTATGTACTTAACATTTTGTTAGTATTTTGCACATATTAGTTTTTGATACTAATGTCAAAGGGGGATTTTGATGACATAAATTTGGCATTAGTATGAAAACAACACTTTCAATAAGCATACACCGAAATATAGGACATGAGAAAACCAAAGATCAGATACTAAGAGATCACTGAAGATGACAAAGTGCATAGAGAACTGATGACACAAGGTAGTGTGTAAACCAAAATCACAAAGCAGAAAGATAAAGATGAACCTGATATGCAAGATACAGTGCAGACCGAAAAGACAGTTACAGAGCAACCGACAGAACAAAACCGAAGGACAGTCAAGCATGACCGACAGACAAAACTGAAAGTCAGTTGTAGCTAGCAAAAAGTGGATCTAACTTCCACGTCAGATAAAGCAAGTATATTCTATTTATAGGATATATATTTGTTTTAAATCCATTTCTTTAGGGACAAGATACATGAATGTAAGTTCTTTAATCAGTCTAACTGTTTTAAAACACATAGACTAGGAGATCTAGTATAAGTTGTAAACCTAGTCTTAGAGTTAACGTTGTTTTTTATCAAAACTCGATGAAGTCAATCCATCTATAAATAGATGATGCAGTCATTCATTATTATGAAAAAATAGATGATGAAAAGAGGGAGGAGAACATGAATGAATCAGATGAGCACATCTATGGATTAGATTGAGAGTTTCAAGAACAGGACCAACAAAAGGTGAAATTGGTTAGCAAGAACCATGAACAGAGCATACTAAAAATCAAAGGTAATATTCAGTCACAATTAGGTGATAATATTTTTATGTAAACTAAATTGGATCTGTATCAGCAATAGGAGATTGCATTTACTAGGTCAATTTGTAATTTCCTATCATTCTAGCAAGTGGAGCAAAGTGTAAAAATCCTTTCAAGGAAGGTGGATTTAACAGTCCAATAATAAATCTCTTAACCGAGTGCACACTCAACAGTGTTGCTAAAGCTCTTAACAAAGTAGACTTTAACAGGTCTCCACTGATACTCCTAATAGGGTATATCATCAGAAGTGATCAAATTGTAAGCCTTAACTGGCCCCTTCCAATCTGTAGATAGTGAATATTTTTTGGGTGCCATCCCCACCGCAGTTTTTACTTCCTCACAGGATTTTTTTGCGATATCATATCTTGTGTTATGTGTCAATTTACTTTTATGAATGTTTCTATGAATGTTCACATGTATGTTAATGTTATGATTTGATATAACTCACATAAAGATAGTTTAAATCAGATTGAATGAATATACAATTGATTACAAACTTTAATTGATAAAAGGGATACAAAAGTTTTAGAGGTATTGATTTACCCCTCCCCTCGCAGTACATACTTCCCATTAATCCCAACAATTTTTGAGAATGTGAAGGATATGAAAAAGATCCTTTGTGACTACCATTGGAATTGGGAAGACAATCACGCGCTAATATTGAAACCCTCGCACCTGACTTTCAACCCAATAATTGAATCTGTTGATTAAATTCCTCTCTGACTGAGACTTCTTAACCTTGATTTATAATAGTCATTTTATTCTTGTTTTGAGTCTACATGGAATTCCTTAGGCAGATTTTTAATGGTGGATGAGGGATCCTCAAATATTCTTCATATTACCTATGCTTGGATTTTGGTGGAAATGGATGTGTCTAAAGAGCTTCTAGAAGATTATCAATTAAAACATTGAAAGGATGTTAGAGGCAGTATTTGGACTATGAGGATATCCCTTTCAGATGTAGAAGATGTTTCCAAATAGGGAACATTTTTTCTTAGTGTGCTAAACACATAATGGAAAAAGAAACAAATTGGTGGAAGTGTCTCCTTTCCATTATTTAGTAGAAAAAGTGGATGAGTCAAAAGAGTATTCCTCAAGCTCTAGGTAGCAGGGATACTCAAATTTATCCTAGGGCCTTTGATATGCCATAGATGTTATAAATGAACAATGTTAATGTTGTTCATTTAATGGAGTATAAGTATAAAATTGCAACATCACAATGTTTGGAAAATCATAGGGAACAATAGAGGCAGGAAAGTGGGAAGGAGAATTAGAATGTAGTTGAACAAAAAGCTACATGTAGTCTGGATAAAGAGGTGAATATTTATTTTGATGATACAATAGTGTGGTAGAAGGATGCAAAAAAGGTTGGAGGATGGTTGGCAAGTTGTGAAGGGTAAGTATAAAAGGAAGGCTATGAAGGATGGAGCCTTTGACATGCTACTCTGATCCCAAACTAAGGGAGGAGTAAATATAAATTCTTAATGTTTTGACCTATTAATAGGTCTTAGCTTTGGGGTGCATTATTTCTTGAGGAGGTGGATCCCTTTCTATAGCCACCCATGGTTCGATTCAGGCTTAAAACTTGACTTTTAATAGAACTACAAAACTTTTCACCAATAAAAAAGATATAGATTCTTTGAGATATTTATATATTTGGCGCAAGCTTTATTATAGAAGGAATCGATTGAAAAGATATATTTTATTTAAATTAAATTGGCTACGAATTGTATTAGGTCAATAGATTCTTGAAAAATATGAAGTCACGAATGAATGAATGAAAGATTTTAATGATGTCCATAAGGTTGAAAATTCTAAGGGATTAAAGAATAACACATTTAAACAATCTTCATACTCCTCTCGATGTTGAATCTTGTGCTACGAATCTTGATTGATAAGCTGGTAGTCATGTTGATCTTATCTTTGTCAAATACATGGTGCATATTGTTGACCTTCAGGTTGTCTTCGTACTGGGAGGGAATATCCTCATTCTCCACTATGCCCTTATTGCAAAATACATAAATTCTCTCATCCCAGGCTTCCTTGGGCCTCTCCCACCTACCTGTCTTGAATATGAGATAATGTGATCCCATCCCCAATTGTGCAACTAACAACCTTGCTTTTCCTTTAATAATCACCCCTAAATATATTTTCCCCTCGTGTTCACAAGTTGGATTAAACTCTCTGATGTAATATGCTTTTTTTGCCCAATGTGATTAGTCTACATTACAGTCTTACATTCATGTAGCTTGATGTTTCCATTTTATGTGAGGATTCTCACTAATTGCTGGAATAATATTAGGCATATTTTCTATTTTATATTTTTACATCGAAGGTGTTCCTAATATGAAATGAACAACCTCGTTTTAGTAATCAACAACTAAAAATTCCTCTCAAGCAACGCAAGATGATTGTCCACATCCTAGTCCTTGATTTTTTAACTATATATTTTGTTCACATTTTCATCACAATTTTTCCTTTTTTGCTCATGTTTTATTCAAGAAAAACATATTGTTGCCACACATAGTTGTTGTGTAAATAAGCATCCCTTTACCCATCATAAATCTGTCTTGCATGTCAATTCTCATTTTTTATTTTCCAGAGTAATGAACCCATGCATTTTATTATTGTTTAGTCATCATTTTTATAGAGTTACAAGATTCATCATGTCCCCACTATTGTGTGAATTTATTTTTAAAATAATATTAGAGTTAAATATTATACATTATAATGATTTTTTTTATCTTGGTGAAATATAATTTATAATTTTTTATTTTAAATGTAATGGATGTAGAATTATTATTATTTATATATTGATGTGAACTATTTTTTTAAATGATATTAAAGTTATGTATTATTATGCTTTGATAGATAATAGGCCAATGGTTAATTTTTTTATATTAATATTGAACCTATTTTACAACCCAAATCACTAGGGGCACCGGTAGGAAAGAGCTGGGTGGAGAAAACCTCCAGTCTTGCCCCAAAATAAAGAATAAAAAGGATAAAAAGGAATCATCCAATTACATCAAATTTCCAATACCCCAATTACATGTGTGGGGTATTTGTTTAGGAGTTAATTATCCTCAATTACATATTGTACCAATATACAAAAATGTCTACGGGGAAGAAAATTTGCACCCAATGGGACATTTTATTTGTGATGTAGTCAAGGTCGGAGAATCCAATAAAGGGTTGTCCAAACTTGCAGCCAACAACAAGAACAACACATCAGAAATAACACAACACCAGATATATCAAAATCAGCTTTACATTATCTTAGAATTCTCATTACATGCAACATGCCAGGCTGTAAGCCCTTCCCGATTAGGGCCAATTACATCAACATATTCAACAAGCTCTTGTAGTATCCAACATTATCCATCTACCCTATAGTTAAGTGGAAGAAACTGGATCTGAACTTGTGCTTGCAAGCCACCAAGAAATCTCCAATCTCTATCTACCCACTTACAACTATCTGTAGCAACTTATAGTCTTTCAACTTATTAACTTTCTATGATATCCTCTATCTATCTTACCATGCTTCTATCTGTCATGCTCCTCAAAACATCAACCTAGACTCTCTTTTATACACACTTGCCACAAGTTAGATTGTAAACAATAATTAAATAACCCAGTCTGCCATACACTCTATAATGAACATATATTAAATGCACCTGTCGGCTGCAATTAATAACAAAATACATAGGAGAACACATCAACCTAGATCTAGGTCCACACAGATCCCAATGAGAGACTCCACATTAATTATGCTACAAAAGTTAAATGTAGAAGTCGACAAGATCAGGATAAACAACTTAGGAAGAGCATCACCAAGAAACAAAAAACACTCAATAAAAGCATACCCGAACAACAGAAACCAACTCGGGGAAAGCATACCCAAGCAACAGAAACCAACTCGGTGAAAGGAACACTGAGTAGCCAACAAACACCAAGACCCTTCGGTAAAGCAATACAGAAAGAGTAACTCGAGCAATAGGTTACATAGCACTTCACCGAGCAGTCTCCAAACAAGCTAAGGAACAAAAGAAAACATATTTTTGGTTGAGATGGATTTCCAACTACCCCAGGATGATCCTACATCAAACACCCCAGGTGCAAAAATATGTTCTCAGAAGCTGGATGAACATTTGTTGTCATTCAACACATAGATCCCAAACTGCTTCATGTCTTCCAAGTCCTCAACAGGCACACTCTTCCCTCAGTTCTTCTTCTGCTTCCCTTTAACATTAGTTATTATTGATTTATATTCATATCTCTACATGCTCATGTCTGCATGAATATCTGCCACCATTTTAGATCTGCTACCAATGCTCAAGTTCCTCTTACCGAGCTCTGCATCCTTCAAAGGAATCAAAATAGACCTCTACCCATCCTTCAGTATAGTAAAGAAATTTATTTTACAGTCATGAATAGCCTCTCTATCATACTGCCAAGGTCTACCGAGTAAAACATGACAAGAACTCATCTCCATAATATCACATAATACTTCATCTCTATACGAACCAATGTTAAAACTCACCATGTACTTCTCCTTCACCTCTACTACAAGACTAGCTTGTAACCAACTTATCCTATAAGGACAAGGATGCCTCAATCTTTTCAAACCAAGTTTTTAAACCATCTCTTCAACAACTAAGTTGTCAGTACTTCCTCCATCAACAATCACCTTACAACATTTACCACCTGACTTGCACACAGTCCTAAACAAGTTCTTCCTCTGACAAGAATCAACTTGCTTCAAGGGCAGCAAAGTTCTCCTAAGAAAAATATTCACAACCTACAACCTCAGGTTCATTATCAACAACCTCATTCACTATAGCATTTCAGTGACTGCCGACCTTCCTATCTGCATGGGGACATTCAAATGAATGATGTCCTTCTTCTCCACAATTGTAGAAAGTACCTTTGAATCCACCTCTACCTACCCTTTTCCTCAGTTCAACAAGTTTTGGTTCATCTTCAACTTTTGGTTTATCTTTTACCGACTGTTCTTGCTTCTCTTTCCCTCAGGAATTACCATAATGTCTTCTCCTCAACTTATCTTTTTCCTTCAATGCATACTGATAAGCATCTTCTACCGAGTCAATCTTCAATATAACAATCTCATCCTGGATATTGAATTTCAAACCATTAACATACCTTGCCACCTTTTCCTTAGAAAGTTCTTTATGCCCAGACTGAATGGTCAACTTGTAGAATTCCTCAGTATAATCTTCCACAATCTTCTCCTTCTATTTTATATTCTGCAACTTCTTAAATAAATCAAGTTCATAATCGGCAGGAATGAACTTAGCCTTCAGCTTTTCCACCATCAACCTCCACTGATTGACCTTCTTCTTCTTGGTCTCTCTACAACTCTTTGCACCATAAAGCAACATTCCCCTTCAACTTAGTTTGTGCTAGCCTCACTCTAAGAAAATCTTTAATGTCTTCCAACTCAAAGTAGTCTTCTAACTCACCGATCTAATCAATCAGATCCTCAAGCTTCAATGTACCTAAGAAATTAGAAACCTCCATTCGGTAGCTTGTAATCAACTGAGCTCCAGATCTCTGCAACCGATCATATATGTCTCCTCCAGATCTCTCTATCTGATTGGCTCTATCATCTCCACTAGATCCAGCAACTTCAAAATCTTCAGTAGCTTCTTCATAACCATCATCTGTTCTCAGACCTCTATGCAATCCAATATTTATGATACCTTATATGATTTCATTCTTCATCGCTGCCATCTCAGATATGAATCTTTCTATTATCCTCGCTTCCACCTCCTTAGAAAGATATGCAATAGCCCTAGGGTCCAATCTTCTCAAAGGCATCTCTCCAAATATTTGAAAACCTTAAGCTCCACAACAAACAAACTAGAAGCTCTAATACCACTTGATGCAGTCAAGGTCAGAGAATCCAATAAAGGACTGTCAAAACTTGCAGCCAACAACAAGAACAACACAACGAAAATAACACAACACCAGATATATCAAAATCAGCTTTACATTATCTCAAAATTCTCATTACATGCAACATGTCAGGTTGTAAGGCCTTCCCGGTTATGACCAATTACATCAATAGATTCAACAAGATATCGCAGGATCCAACATTATCCATCTACCCTATAGCTAAGTGGAAGAAACTAGATCTGAACTTGTGCTTTTAAGCCACCAAGAAATCTGCAATCTCTTTCTACCCATTTGCAACTGTCTGCAACAACTTATAGTCTTTCAGCTTATTAGCTTACTCTGCTATCCTTTATCCATCTTCCCATGCCTCTGTCTGTCATGTTCCTCAAAACATCAACCTAGACTCTCTTTTATACACACTTTCCATAAGTCACCTTGTAAACAATAATTAAATGACCCAGTCGGCCATACACTCTACAGTGAATAGATATTTAATGCACCAATCGATTGCAATTAACAAAAAAATACATAGGAGAACACATCAACCTATACTAGGTCCACACAGATCCCAATGAGAGACTTCACATTACTTATGCCATGGAAATTAAATGTAGAAGTCGGTCAGATCAGGATAAACAACTCAAGAAGAGCATCACCGAGCAACAACAAACACTTGGTAAAAGCATACCCAAGAAATAGAAACCAACTTGGGGAAAGAATATCCAAGAAATAGAAACCAACTTGGTGAAAGGAACACCGAGAAACCAACAAACACCGAGACCCGTCAGTAAAGTAAGACAAAAGAGTAACCCAAGCAACAGGTTACAGAGCACTTCACCGAGCAGTCTCCAAACAAGCTAAGGAACAAAAGCAAACATATTTTTGGTTGAGAAGGATTGTCAACTACCCCAGGATGCTCCTGCATTAGTTTGTATTTATTAATTAAATTTAAAATCACAAGCACTACTGTCTGTGATTTTAAATTTAATTAATAAATACAAACAAAATGTCCCATCGGGTGCAATTTTTTTGCCCCGTAGACATGGCCCCAATATACAATAGATCATTACAACAAGGAATTTCTGACGCTTCCATATGAGATAGGTTGGCCTCTAATCCTTCCTACTTTGAGCCCATTTTAGTTTTAAGGCTCAAGTGAGATCATTTATTTCCTTCAAGTTACTGGGTACTGCATTTACTATTCATTCTATCTTTGGAACATCTATCTAATTCTATGTATTTTTATTTACTTCCTGCAGAGAGTTGAGCCTTATTGGTGAGCTCCCTTCCATCTTCATATGATCACATTAGATCAACTGAGGTCCTTAACCCTATGTTTTCCATCAGCCACACAAAATTTCTTTACCAAAATTGGTTAGTAGCCATGAGAAATTCTATTATTAAATCATGCGACCCTTCTGTAGTTTTGATTTATAACATTTCTAATATAAGAAATATTTAATAAGGAAATTGATTTAGAAGGCCTTTCTTTACCTTCCAAATGAAAAATACAAATACATCATCCTTTTCCTCTGTTTGCCAATATTGATATTACCAGATTCTCCATTTATATTATTCAAACCAGATCCAGTATCTAAGTAACCCAGACCTCTCCAAACCCAAGAAAAAGACATAAAAACATGACATCTTAATCCATACCATAGGAGGGATATTTTCTCTCCCTCTCATGACGTCAACTAGGATTGTCAAGCCTATCTATCTCATCCTTGAATTTGAAAGGCAGATCTCTATGATATGCTAAAACAACATTTATGCTCAGTATACCAGAGTCTTATTTTTCACATATCAACTATAGAAGATACATTCCCAATCCACTTGCAAATCTACCACATATTCGATCCCCATACATAAGCCACTCATAATAGATACATTAGAGTCATTAAAGTTATGTATTATTATATATTAATTTTATAAATAAATTAGTTTAGTGCTTTATTGTAATTTATAATCTTTTGCTTTTAAATATGTTGGAAGAAGAATTTGTTTCCTGTACTAGTATTAATTTATTATAAAAATAATTAATAGAGATATATAATATTGTGTATTGTATGTAGAAAATAATAGTAATTGATGGATAGATATTTCTTGTTTTCATTTTGATAATGCATATAGTTTATTCTATTTTAATTTTTATTATTTCAATTTAAGTTTGATTTTTTTGTTATGCATGTCTTTTTATGAAATTATAAATAATACCATTGAAGGAGATGTTTCAATGGATGTCTTCAAATTCATTATGGGTGTTGAGAGGATGGCAGATCACGTCCACAATGGTGACTTGTTGGCTAAGTTTGTTTTCACCATTGCAAGCACTATAGTTGAATTTCCATCGACAAAAAAGTAATAAAGAAGATGGCTATCCTTGACTTGGAGTCAGAGGCCATAGCATTGTTGAAGGAGCTCAATCTAGTGACATTCATTGGTCTTGTTGCAAATGCTTTTCTGGTGGAGGATGTTCTAAAAATTGGGACCAAGGTGGACACCATGATAGTGATGAGGGATGGTGTGTAGAGGAACAACATGGAAACATATGAAAGTGTAATGTAAACTTTTGGATATTTGTTCCCTATTGCCTAGATCGAGAGAGCACAGGAAGTCATCGAGGCCACTCATATCCTTCTATTCTATCTCTTTATGGCTGAATGTAAATTTATTTTTCTTAGTAATATATGGTAGCTACCCCTAGTTAGCAGTTTGCTTAAAAAAAAATTTACAAATAATAATCAAGTTATTAGAGTTAATTTAATTTATAATTACTTGTCTTATTGAAATTTTAATTATTGTAGAATAATAATATTTTAATTTTTTTATCGATAATGGGCAACCTTATTTAAGATTGCCGAACAACACTTGAGCCATTCAAATCTGCGAGCACAACCCAACGTAGGCATAAGCCTACGAGCACAATGACCCAACAAGAATTCAAACCCTGGTGGTAGCCTCACGAGTGAAGTGTTTTGATCGCTTCTCTAAATGGGTCACCCCAATATTTTAAATTTCTTACTTATTTGATATAGTCTAAAGTTTAATTAGACTAGCAATATATCTATATCTATCTTTTACTCATCCCCTCTCTCTATCTTTCCCAACTTATATCTACCTTTGAATTTATCCTTTCTATATCTACTTATATCTTCCTTTATCCCTGTCTCTCCCTTTCTATATCTCTCTACTTCTCCACTCTCATTCATATGTGTGTGCGTACATACATGTGTTTATTTATATTCCAAAAATGAAATATTTTCCTTCCCAAGATGCCATTAACATTCCCCCACCCAAGTCATTCTCTTGATGACAATCCTAGACTATTTTAGACTAACTTCTCAAGTTGTTAGTGTGACTAGCGTTGGTGATTCAATGTTGATTCTCCAGAGCAAGGTACATGCTATCATTCTGGACCAGGCCGTCAAGTCTCTGCTGATGTAGAGCGAGTTGGGTGAAAGACGAGGGAAGTGGATGGCCATCCTCCAGGAATATGACTTAGAAATGCAGCCCATGAAGATAGTCCGGGGCCAAGGACTGAGTCGAGTGATGGCAGAAGAGACTCCCCGCATGGAATGTCAAACTTGCACGGTGGAGTCCATCACCCGAGACCCGTTGTATACCGATTTGGTATATTTGCTACTAAATAAAAAATGCCCAAAGGGGTTACCTTCCAATAAACATCGTTCCCTACGGATGAAAAGCGCCCACTTCATGATCAAAAACTCTGCGCTCTACCGCAGAAAATACAAAGGAGTGTACCTCTAGTGTATCGACAGAGACCAGGCTGTAAAGGTGATTGATGAATTTCACGGGCAGTTTGGAACTGGGCATGGCTCAGCCGATGCCACTACCCATCAGATGCTTTGGGTCAGATACTATTGGCCCTGTATATTCAAAGATGTTTACACTCATATTAGAAAATGCCACACTTGCCAAACCGTGGCACATCATGAGCGTAACCCGGTTATGCCTTTGCAACCAATATTTGAGGCTAGGCCCTTCACCCAATGGGCATTTGACTTCATCGGGGAAATCAACCCCAACTCATCTGCCAACCACCGATACATTCTCACTACTACTGATTACTGCACTCGGTGGTCCAAGGCTATACCGTGCAAGAATAACATGACAGACGTAGTTATCAAATTCTTGGAAGAAAATATCGTCACAAGGTTTGGAATGCCCTTTTCTTTGGTATGTGACAATGGCCCGGAATTTTTTTCGACACAGTTACTCGAATGGACCTACAACCGGAGGATCACTTTGAAGTTTTCCAGCAACTATTATCCCCAGGGGAACGGCGTTGTTGAATCAACGAATAAGAACCTACTTGAAGTGATCAAACACTTGCTAGAACAGAATCCCCGGGATTGGCATCAAAATTTGAAGTTCTCCCTCTAGGTGGATCGCATTCATGTCAAGGCCACCTTGGGAACATCCCCGTTCCATCTTATTTACGGCCAGAACCCCGTATTCCCGGTTAACTTACAGATCCCAGTTTTACAATTTATGCAGGAATTTAGCAACAGGGACGACATCGTGGAGGTTCAGCTCTTAAATCTAGTGCGAATGGAAGAACAACGAGACGCAGCCCTTGAACATTTTGTGCATCATCAAGCAGTGGTAAAATGATGGTTTGACAGAAGAGCCCAGTACAAGGCTTTTCAGATTTCAGATTTGGTCCTGTTGTGGGACAAGGCCCGGGAAAAGAAAGGAAAGCATACCAAGTTCCAACAGATCTGGCTCGGACCATACCTAATCTCAGAAATCTGCAGGGCAAATACTTACCGCCTTAACACCATGACTGGGGAACCTATCTCATTGCCCGTCAATGGATAGTTTATCAAACACTACTTTGAATAGGGTAAGTTTGTCCGAAATTGTATTCTATGTAAAGCCTTCCGCTTGTAAATATTTATTTTGGGTGCCTCGCTGTGAGGTACCGTATCTTGTAAATAGCCTTGTTGGCTGCCCTCTGGGGTAGTCCTCTGTTGGTTTTTTTTTTGTTTTTGTTTCTGGTTTTCTTTCGGGGTCCCGGCGTTTTGTTCTGTCTTGTAAGAATTGGAATGCTTCACATAAGCTCTGGTCTCCGGTGCGATGTCTGTGGCATGGTGAACTTTAGAATCTATCTTTAGCATAGTGGAGTTGGCCCGGTCTCTGGGGTTGTTTAATAGTTTGTGGCACATTTTGAGCAATCTCCATCGGGTGTCATCTCCGAGGGTCTGGAAATCAGTGAACACAAAAGTATATATAAGGAATAAGTAATCGGACATGCCGGGGGTAGATCAGTTGTACTGGTTGGTTGACCCAGGTCTAAAAAATTTAAGAAATTTGTCCCAGGTCTAGAGTTTTATCCCCTCTTCAAACATCTAAGTATAGGTGGACAGGTGAAAGAAGTACCGCCATTCAAATTAGCTAAGCTTAAGTTTAATGGTGAAAGAAGTACTGCCTTCCCACCTAGAAACGAACTAAATAATAAGAAAAGGGAAAGCGGGATGAAAGTCTGGGCTCCGGGAGAAACGAGAAAATTGATGACTAGTTCAATGTAATTAGTGCCTATTCTCTACTCCTCCCAGAGGTCATCATCTTGATCTCCTTCCAAAGCACACATGACACCACTAATGAAGGGCTACGGACTGGATCCCGTGTGGTCATATTCCCTCAGATATGTTGCTTGTCGCCTGTCAGATGCTTCGAGGTAAGGCTTGTTCCAGTTTTGCTAACCAGAGATTCTGTAGTTCTCAAATGCGCTAAGGCATTTGTCCTAGATAGTCGCCATTTGTTATGCCCTGCATCCCTGTCCCTACATTTTGTGTGCAAAATGTTGGGTCCCCCCCCCTTTTTTTTCTTTTGTTGCTTTTGCTTGTGGTTCTTGCCTCATCCTTCCCCTTTTGTTTTCTTTCTCTAGGGTTTTCTTCCCCACTGTCATGTTTTGTTTGGTTGGTTTCTCGTCTACCAGACCCCGGTCCTGGAGGTTGTTCTTTGTTGGGAGCCAGACTCCGGACTCCTGGATTCTTCGCCATGATGTTCTTAAGGTGATTGTTGCGGGGAATCCCCGGGCCTGTGGGTCCATAGGTTTGTCTGTTTGGAGATTTCCGGAAGGAGATGGATTGCCTTTTCACCCTGGGTATAAATATAAGTTCTATCATTTTCACATTTACCGCTATTAAAACACTCACGCACTTAGAGCAATTTCAGAGCGATTTGCAGAGAGTTAATGATAATCAGTGCTAAATACCTCCATCCTTTTCAAGCGATTGTGAGTGCTTCGTAGTGGCGGGTTGTGATCATTTGACAGTCGTAGCTGTTGAAAATCTTCTGTGGTGACTTCTTTCCTTCTCCTTTCAGCATTCTCAGGTTGGTGTCTCTTTTCTCGCCGGTTTTTTCGTCTGTCTGGTGTGTTCCCTCTCCATTTTTGCTTCCTTCGGCTTCGTTCATTTTGTCTTTCTGGTTTTGCCACCCATTGGTGGGTCAGCTCTGCCAGAGGGTTGTTCGCCCTCTGTGGAGGTTTGGTTGGCTTGTAAATAATGTAGAAAGCTGTATATATTTCATGCTTGGCCTGGTTTCCTGCGAGTGTCGTTCCGCGGTGTATATGTATAAATCTTCATGTATATTTGTTGTATATCCTTCCATTCCCCATGTATATATCCCTCAACACCTATGCATATCTTATGTATATCCTTCCAGACAGCTTAGCAAGATGGTCGAGTTGCCTGTGTCACTAGTTTTCTGCCCGTAAGTTCATTTCAGAGCAGAATACCACCTGTTTGAAACTTGGCTCTCAGCCAGTTTCAAACAGGTAGTTTTCTCTCTCCTCCATAAAACCAATTAGACCCTCATTTATGTCCCATGTGTGCATTTAAATCCATCCAAGTGGCCTTCACTTTTTGTGCGTTCGGACAGTTGGCTCCGCCGTCATCGCCATAACTCATATTTATTACCTATACACGTGGCACCCACGTGGGCCTGATGGTTTGCCTTTTTGCACATCCTAACCAATGGTTACTTCTTTGGGCTCCGGGTCTCCTACCATCATCCATCCCGTGTCCTTACCAAACGCGATAAAATTCCCGGACCCAGATGTTCATTCAATCTTAAGTTCATGTAATGCGTGTGCTTTTCAGGTTTTTTTGAATGAAACTAACTTTTTAGGAAAAGCAGGCATCACGGTGGTAAGATCTCCGGACCCCAAAGTATTTATTTTTTAATACATTCTGATGGTCGCTTTGCCTTGCAGGTTTCCAGAGTACACTTCCAAACATGTCTGAAGCATCTGCATCCTCACCACCCGGAAGTCCAGAGCTACCTTCCACGATGGCTACCAAAGCGGCTGTTAAATCCAAAATAGAAAGGGCCCTGGAGAAGTTTCCCCTAACCATGAATTTTATGCAGGACAGTGTTATCATGGGCTCAAAGATTGAGTCCAAAGTTAAACTCATTACTGACACCAGCGTCGGGACATGGCCAAAAATGCAGGCCTTAGTGAAAATGATGTACATCCAGTGACAGGCTGGAGATCAGCTAGCCATCAATGTCGGGGACTCTGGGATTCTTAAGGCAGCTTGTTTCCCGTGCTTTGTACAATCTCTGAAACTCATTCTGACGATGGTCGCTAATTACAACTCTTCCATTTGGGTTGTTATGCTCGCAGGCACAGAACCCACCGGGTACCCTACTCCTCTGGTATCCCTCGACCCTGACAAATTCCAGTGGGTCTGGGGATCCCTCAATTTGACAAGCCTTCTATGGTTACAAGGGCAGATGCCTTGGCCCAATTCACGCAGTTGGAGGAGGCCGCCTGGATATACATGAACGTTCACTGGCTCAAGGTTCCGAAGTGGGACCCTAAGAGGATGAAGATAGAAATTCCCATGTCTGAGTTCAAAGAGAGCATTCATATGGGAATGATAGCATTGTCCCATGTCTTTGGGCAACCCTTTGCCCAAGAATTTTCTAAATGGATGTATTACTTCCTCCTCGGCATCTCTACCAAAGGAGGATACTTCGACTGGGCAGCTATAATTTCGAACCACGTCGACTCCCAGTTCCTCCAACTGGCCAAGAAAAAGAAATGTTATATGACTTCTTATGTTTTCTGGGCCCTGGCACAGTAGAGGCCCCACAACCATGGGTTACTTACAGATGGCATACTCGGGATTGTCCCAGGACAAAAGGCACCATGGGATTATTTCCTACAGGTTCAATGGGAGGCCAGCTTCCCAAGTTTTTACCGAGTAAATGATGCGTTCATTTACTATCACCTTCTCACACCCACCCGGGACGCAGGATACCGCCTATCCACAGAGGCGATGAATTTGGTCCAGAGCTATGGATATTATTACATCCAATTCCAATAGCACACTTATATTAGGGTCACCGACTTCTCCGGGAAACCCTACTTGTTGCCCAAACACTGTGGGGACAAGATCATTCTCTTGGAATACTGCAGGCAGATAATGGAGTTGCATGCACTCTTTGCCTTAAAGAAGGTAACCAATATTCCATTGCCAATCACTTATGGAAACTATTCATGGAGTCTCACCGCCGTAAAAGAGGCAGATAAAAAACTTAAAAGCTACAACCTCAAGTGTTTGGAGAAACCTCACCTCATCAAATCTCCTGAGAGAATGAGTTAAAGAAACCAGCTACCCCCCTCGAGAACAGTCACTTCTCCCAACCGAGCCCCGCACCATCGTGACTCGACACCCAGGTGCTTGAAGGCCCAGGGAATCCAACTTCCCCGGATAGCCTTTACAGGAAGAGTTGGCCGGTACCTCCGGTACCCGATGACAACTTATGACTGTTGGCAGCCCCGGTCAACAAAACCCCGTCAACAAAAACTGGTGCTAGAAGGAGGGCATGAACTCGTCCCCCTCTCAAGATTCTAATTTTACACCTCCTAAGGGTTCCTCGAGTTATAGTTTTAAGAGTCAAGCCTTCAGTGGGATTGGGTCTTTCTCCCCAGCAAAATTTGAAAGAATCCTTAGGTCTGCCCTGAATCTGGGGAGGTTTGTCAAACTCGAGCCCCCTGCTCGAAAGAAATGGACCCCAAAAATCACACCAGCCACTATTGTCTGGGGGTCTAGCATACCTAAGAATACCCAAATTTCTCAAGCCTTCCTGGGAACCAGTGCTCAAACTACCCAAAATCTAGTTCCCCCAATGGCCGCGTATTTCGGAAACACCGGGTCCCTAATGGAAACTTTTCTGGGCGCAATCAATGACTTACCCTCGCACCCGAAGAAGATCTGCCCACGATATAAGCACTTAGGCTCACGGACCGCAGAAGAACATTTACAGGCATATAAGGATGCCATGAACTGACACTGGATCAAGCATTAAGATGTTGTGACCCAAAATTTTCTCTTGTCTTTAGGACAAGGTGAGCTAAACTGGTACCGTAACCTTCCTGCCAACTCCATAAACAGTTGGCAGGACATGGAAGATGCCTTCCTGGCCGCCTTTCACATGCATGTGGACCAGCGTGGTCCCATAGCTAGTTCATCTCCATCAGGAAGGAACCGAATGAACCGCTTGCATCATTCAACCATCGGTTCCAGTGCACCTTGAAGCGGTGCACGGGCCCTTTTATTCCATCCCAAGAAGTAACCATACAGACTTACCTTACCGCGATGGACCCCTTTGTTGCCACTCTCCTTTGGAGAACAACCACCACGGGTGACCGGGACACTTTGGCAAAGGTTTACAACCTAGCTTTAGAATTATCTCGTGGTCTCAACAAATCCCCGGGTGGGATTGGGCAGAGTACGCCCTTCAACATGATCCTTGGCGAAACAACGTATGCCAGGGGTATAACCCCAATTTGGTGATGGGTGCTCCCTCGATGACAATAAATCCCCCACCACCCCTGATAGATCAGCAGGCCCGGTACGTTTATTCAATGTAGACTCAGGCGGTACCAGTTCTGGAAACTTTCCCTTGGAATCAGCTGCAGTAGGCACAACCGTCTGGAGTGCCCTTCTTTCAGTCGTCCACGACTGGAGGATTTTCTCCCTCGACTCTGGATAATACTGTTGCCTTCCTGGAAAACCAACAACAACAACTGTCACATTGTGACGCGAACACTCAGTTGACCGCTGAGGTTGAATCCCTTCGGTGAATGTTGTATACCTTGACTATGGACATGGGCAACTGAAAGCGGGGTCCTACACACCCCAGAATTCAAATTTCCAGAGGGGAAATATTTTCTCTGGCCAACGAAACAACAATGCCAGGGGAAGGAACTTCAACAATGGGCCTAGGCCCAATCAACAGCAATGGAACAATAAAACAAACACCAGAGGCCCACCTCCGAACCAAAATGCCAACCAAAATGGTGCTGGGCCATCACACTTCACACCAGTCGCAGACTTCCAGCCCATGACTAATTGGTGTAGATTGCACGACACGGGTTCACACAACGAGGTAAATTGTGCCACGTTGGAAAAAATCATCATGATCTCCCAGCCAGACAAACAGCAGTCACATGATGCCACTCCTCCCGAGCCTCATGTTCAAGAGTCAACCCATAGTGCCTTCACCTGTGAGACCATCTTCTTCAGAACTTCTGGGGAAGATGAAGAGGAATCTGAATTGCAAGGATTCTTTGATGAATCTATCCCGCCCTTCGAGGCCAACACCTTCACCAACCCACAGACTCCATACAATACTTAGAGTCAGGTTAGTAAAGGACCAGCCTACACACCCATGCCTCCTATCAAAGACACCCCTCCTCCCTGGAATAACATGACTGACCGACCTTCTCCTCCAAAAGGTTCTAGCTCTAACCAAGCAAAAGACCTAGCCGAGGGAAATCACCAATTCCTGAGGGGAAGATTCGGCATTACAAAGGCATTAGAACAGGCAACCACTTCCATGACCTTGATGGAGGTCTTGCTAAACTGTCCGAAACAGAAGAAGTCTCTTCTAAAGCTCTTGGGGAACCTGAAAGTCATCAGCTGCCCGCCCAAGACTGTCTCATTTGAAGATGCTAACGCGGTCTTCTTCCAAGGGAACAGTGAGGATCCTCCCTTCCTACTAGGCCTGAATATCCAAGGCAAAAATTTACACAATTGCTTAGTAGAATTCGGAGCTTCGGGTAACATCATGCCCTTATTCATTTGTCAGAAGCTCAAATTCCATCCCACCCCATCTAATGGTGCAGTGATCCAGCTAGATAAGACTGTCGTAAAAATGGTGAGGGAATTGAAGAACATCCAGATACAGCTTATCTAGGACCCCAGGATAGCCAACATAATCGACGTTCAAGTGGTGGACATCCCAGAAACTTATGGGATGTTATTAAGTCAGAATTGGTATAAATCCTTGAATGGATACTTTTCGACCAACTTCACCCATTTATGGCTCCCCTAGGAAGGCGAATAAAATAAGATCTAGGTCGAAAGTGAACCACGGATGAAACAGGCTCTTACTGAGGTCGGGAGGGTCAGTGAGGTATTCTTCTCTGAGACTTCCCCGGGGGTGTACTAACCCTTTGAAATCTTAACATTCGATTTCATCCCCGGAGAGGACCCCATAGTGCTGCAGAGAACCCAGGACCTAGAAGAAAAGATGAGAGTTGAGATTGACTCTCAAGGTGCCACAGCGACCCTTGCTACACTCCTATTTGGCACTTGGTGCCGAGTACACTATCAGAGACATCCAGAGCTCGAGTGTGGGCCCTGCCTTTCAGTCGCTAACCAGCACATCGATGCCTTCTGGAATAAGAAACATATAGCTAATTCCCCAGAGCCTAGTGTTCCTATGGGATGCACTCCTTTGGTGCCACCTCCCCGGGAATCCCAAATCCAAACGCCTCCGAAGGTAAACTCTACCTTCACACCAGTAGTTCGGGAGGGAGCTCCTCCTAAGTCTCCAAACAGAAATCCAAAGGCTACTCTCACTCCCCAGCCCCAGATTATGAATAATGACTTGTGGACCCTCAAGTTTGATGGGTCCCAATCCAAACAAGGCTGCGGGGCTGGGGTGGAATTAATCAACCTGCAAGGGAAGTCCTTCCTCGCGTCCTACAGACTGCAGTTCAACTGTACAAACAATGTCACAGAGTACAAGGCTTTGGTCCTTGGAGTCTTATTTGCATTAAGGAAAGGTGTCACCCGCCTCTGGGCTCTGGGTGATTCAAAGTTGGTTTTCAAACAAGTTCGGAGTCAATACACATGCCACGACAAAAGACTGGCCACGTACCGCAATCGGGCTTGGAGCCTTGTTGAATATTTTGATGCCTTTGGCATTGACCTCATTCCCCGGCGACGGAACTATGTCCCGGATGCCCTCGCCATTTCTGCCAGCACACTTGAGCCAATGGCCAGCTTGCGACTCCAGAAATTTTCAGTTGAGATGGTCCCCACCCCGTCCATTCCAGACAATGTCACCCACTTTCAGGTTTTTGAGGACGATCAACATATCCTAGCCTTCATGGAAAATGTTGGCGTCTTTGAAAACCAGATAGTGGAAGAACGAGACCACGACGACACTAGGCAGGGTGACGAAGACGATGGGATCATGGACCTACCTACTAACACCATCCCGAAGGGGATGGTTACACTGGAACGAATCTTCGACTTGGACCCTCGGGCCCGAGAGAAGGTGTCATCTTCCTCCGAGGGAGGAAAGTTTGAAAAAGTAAACATTGACCAACCCGGTGAAGAAAAGATGATCCACATTGGTACCTCCTGTTCCTCTGAGGAGAAGGAGAAGATTCTCGTGGATCTCTGAGAATACATCGATGTGATTACATGGGGTTATGAAGATTTGAAAACATATTACACATCCATTATGACTCATACTATTCCCCTAAAACCTGATGCTAAGCCCTTTCGGAAAAAGCAAAGACCCGTCAACCCCCTGATCGAGCCTCTAATTCAGCAAGAGGTAGAAAAATTACTGTCAGCCCGGATAATCTTCCCAATCTGGCACACTACATGGGTTGCCAATCTAGTCCCTATGAGAAAGAAGAACGGTGAGATCTGCCTTTGCGTGGATTTCTGAAACTTGAATAAGGCCTCCAAGAAAGATAATCACCCTCTCCCTTCGTTGGATGAGGTGTTACAGATAGTGAATAGATCCCAGATGATGTCATTTTTGGATAGGTACTCTGGATATAACCAGGTCATGGTTAAGTATGAAGACAGGGAGAAAACAATGTTTACCACCAAATGGGGAACGTTTGCATACAGGAGAATGCCCTTTGGTCTGATTAATGTAGGGGCCACATTTCAAAAGGCCATGGACATTACATTCGAGGGCCTTGTGAATCGGTGCATAATCATCTACATGGATGACTTAACCATCTTTTCCCGGGACAAGCGTGACCATTCCGCCCATCTCGCTCAAATCTGTGAGAGATGTCGTCGGTATGGAATATCCCTCAACCCCAAGAAGTGCATATTTGGGGTCACCGAAGGGAAGTTGCTCGGGCATATCATCTCCGAGAAGGGCATAGCCATCGACCTTGAGAGAGTCGAAGCATTTCTAAACTTACAAATGCCCGGTAGCAAGAAAGAGATACGATCCTTCTTCGGAAAGATCAACTTCGTCCGGCGGTTCATCACTGGATTCGCAGAAATAGTCAAACCACTCAATGAGATGATGAAGAAGGATACCAAGATTGAGTGGAGTCTCGAAGCAAAGAAGGCATTTGTCCAGATCAAACAGAAAATAATGGAAGCACCTGTCCTGGTTAGTCCAGACTATTCCCTTCCATTTTACATTTACTCCTTTGCGTCGTCGCATTCTTCCGCGGTAGTGTTGACTGAAAAGGTTGAAGGGAAGAATGACCAATAGCTTTCATGAGCTCCCCCTTCAAGAACCCTGAAGTCCGATATTCATCACTAGAAAAGTAGGCCTTCACTCTAGTTTGCGCCGTGAAGAAATTCTGGCATTATATTCTCCGGAGCAAGGTACATGCTATCATTCCAGACCAGGCCATCAAATCTTTGTTGATGCAGGGCGAGTTGGGCGAAAGACATGGGAAGTGGATGGCCATCCTCTAGGAATATGACTTAGAAATGCATCCCGTGAAGATAGTTCAGGGCCAAGGACTGAGTCGAGCGATGGCAGAAGAGACTCCCTGCATGGAATGTCAAACTTGCACGGTGGAGTCCATCACTCGAGATCCGTGGTATACTGATTTGGTATATTTGCTACTAAATAACAAATGCCCAGAGCGGTTACCTCCCAATAAACGTCGCGCCATGTGGATGAAAAGCACCCACTTCGTGATCAAAAACTTCACGCTCTACCACAGAAACTACGAAGGAGTGTACCTCCGGTGCATCGACAGAGACCAGGCTGTAAAGGTGATTGATGAATTTCACAGGCAGTTTGGAACCGGGCATGGCTCAACTGACGCCACTGCCCATCAGATCCTTCAGGCCGGATACTATTGGCCCTATATATTCAAAGATGTTTACACTCATGTTAGAAAATTCCATACTTGCCAAACCGCGGCACATCGTGAGCGTAACCCGGTTATGCCTTTGCACCAGTCTTCGAGGCTAGGCCCTTCGCCCAATGGGCATTTGACTTCATCAGGGAAATCAACCCCAACTCATCTTCCAACCACCGATACATTCTCACTACTACTGATTATTGCACTCGGTGGTCTGAGGCTATACCGTGCAAGAATAACACGGCAGACGTAGTTATCAAATTCCTGGAAGAAAACATCATCACAAGGTTTGGAATGCCCTTTGCTTTGGTATGTGACAATGGCCTGGCATTTTCTTCGGCACAGTTACTCGAATGGACATACAATCGGAGGATCACTTTAAAGTTTTCTAGCAACTATTATCCCCAGGGGAATGACGTTGCTGAATCAACGAATAAGAACCTACTTGAAGTGATCAAACACTTGCTAGAACAGAATCCCTGGGATTGGCATCAAAAGTTGAAGTTCTCCCTCTGGGCGGATCACATTCATGTCAAGGCTGCCTTGGGAACATCCCCGTTCCATCTCATTTACGGCCAGAACCCCATACTCCCGGTTAACTTATAGATCCCAATTTTACAATTTATGTAGGAATTTAGCAACAGGGATGACATCGTGGAGGTTCGGCTCTTAAATCTGGTGTGAATGAAAGAACAGTGAGACGCAGCCCTTGAACATTTCGCGCGTCATCAAGCAGTGGTAAAATGATGGTTTGACAGAAGAGCCCAGTACAAGGCTTTTCAGATTTTGGATCTGGTCCTATTATGGGACAAGGCCCAGGAAAAGAAAGGAAAGCATACCAAGTTCCAACGGCTCTGGCTCAAACCATACCTAATCTCAAAAATCTGCAGGGAAAATACTTACCGCCTTAACACCATGACTCGGGAACCTGTCTCATTACCCGTCAATGGACAGTTTCTCAAACACTACTTTGAATAGGGTAAGTTTGTCCGAAATTATATTCTATGTAAAGCCTTCCGCTTATAAATATTTCTTTCGGGTGCCTCGCTGCGAGGTACCGTGTCTTGTAAATAGCCTTGTCGGCTACCCTCCGGGGTAGTCCTCTGTTGGTGTTTTTTTTGTTTTCATTTCTGGTTTTCTTTCAGGGTCGTGGCATTTTGTTCTATCTTGTAAGAATTGGAATGCTTCGCATAAGCTCTGGTCTCTGGTGCGATGTCTGTGGCATGGTGAACTTTAGAATATATCTTTAGCATAGTGGAGTTGGCCCGGTCTCCGGGGTTGTTTCACAGGTTGTGGCACATTTTGAGCAATCTCCATCGGGTGTTGTCTCTGAGGGTCTGGCAATCAGTGAACACAAAATTATATATAAGGAACAAGTAATCGGACACACCGGGGGTAGATCAGTTGTACTGGTTGGTTGACCCAGGTCTAAAAACTTTAAGGAATTCATCCCGGGTCTGGAGTTTTATCCCCTCTTCAAACATCTAAGTATAGGTGGAGAGGTGAAAGAAGTACCGCCATTAAAATTAGCTAAGCTTAAGTTTAATGGTGAAAGAAGTACTGCCTTCCCACCTAGAAACAAACAAAATAATAAGAAAAGGGAAAGCGGGACGAAACTCTGGGCTCTAGGAGAAATTAGAAAATTGATGACTGGATCAATGTAATTAGTGCCTCTTCTCTACTCCTCCCAGAGGTCATCGGCTTGATCTCCTTTCAAAGCACACACGAAACCACTAATGAAGGGCTACGGACTAGATCTTGTGTGGTCAGATTCCCTCAGATATGTTGCTCGTCGCTTGTCAGATGCTTCGAGGTAAGGCTTGTTCCAGTTTTTTTAACCAGAGATTCTGTAGTTCTCAAATGTGCTAAGGCATTTATCCCAGATAGTCACCATTTGTTATGCCCTGCATCCCTGTCCTTACATTTTATGTACAAAATGTTGGGTCCCCCCCCTTTTTTTCTTTTCTTTTTTCTTTTGTTGCTTTTGCTTGTGGTTCTTGCCTCGTCCTTCCCCTTTTGTTTTATTTCTCCTATGTTTTCTTCCCCGCCGTCGTGTTTTGTTTGGTTGGTTTCTCGTCTCCCAGACCCCGATCCCGGACGTTGTTCTTTGTCGGGAGCCAGACTTCGGACTCCCAGATTCTTAGCCACGATGTTCTTAAGGTGATTGTCGCGGAGAATCCCCGGGCCCAGGGGTCCGGAGGTTTGTCTGTCCGGAGACTGCCGGAAGGAGGTGGATTGCATTTTCACCGTGGGTATAAATAGAAGTTTTGTCATTTTCACATTTACCGCGATTAAAACACTCACGCACTCAGAGTGATTTCAGAGCGATTTGCAGAGAGTTAACGATAATCAGTGCTAAATACCTCTATCCTTTTGAAGTGATTATGAGTGCTTCATAGTGGCAGGTTGTGATCGTTTGACTGTCGTAACTATTGCAGAGCTTTCGTGGTGACTTCTTTCCTTCTCCTTTCAGCATTCTCAGGTTGGTGTCTCTTTTCTCGCCAGTTTTTTCGTCTGTCTGGTGTGTTCCCTCTCTGTTTTTGCTTCCTTCGGCTTCGTTCATTTTATCTTTCTGGTTTTTCCGCCCGTTGGTGTGTCAGCTCTGCCAGAGGGTTCTCCGCCCTCTGTGCAGGTGTGGTTGGCTTGTAAATAATGTAGAAAGATGTATATATTTTGTGCTTGGCCTGGTTTCCCGTGGGTGTCGTTCTGCGGTGTATATGTGTAAATCTTCATGTATATTTGTTGTGTATCCTTCCATTCCCTGTATATATATCCCTCATCCCCTATGTATATCTTATGTATATCCTTTTGGACAGCTTAGCAAGATGGTCGAGTTGCCTGTGTCACTGGTTTTCCGCCCGTAAGTTTGTTTCAGAGCAGAATACCACCTGTTTGAAACTCGGCTCTTGGCCGATTTCAAACAGGCAATTTTCTCTCTCCTCTGTAAAACTAGTTAGGCCCTCATTTATGTCCCATGCGCACATTTAAATCTGTCCAAGTGGCCTTCACTTTTTGCGCGTTCAGACAGTTGGCTCCGCCGTCATCGCCATAACTCATATTTATTACATATACACGTGGCACCCACGTGGGCCTGACAATTTGCCCTTTTGCACATCCTCACCAACGGTTACTTCTCCAGGCTCCGGGTCTCCTACCATCATCCATCCCGTGTCCTTACCAAACGCGATAAAATTCTCAGACCCAGATTTTCAGTCAATCTTAAGTTCATGTAATGCGTGTGCTTTTCAGGTTTTTTTTGAATGAAACTAACTTTTCAGGAAAAGTAGGCATCACGGTGGTAAGATCTCCAGATCCCAGAGTATTTATTTGTTAATACATTCTGATGGTCACTTTGCCTTGCAGGTTTTTAGAGTACACTTCCAAACATGTCTAAAGCATCTGCATCCTCACCACCCGAAAGTCTAGAGCTACCTTCCACGACGGCTACCAGAGCGACTGTTAAATCCAAAATAGAAAGGGCCCTGGAGAATTTGCCCCTAACCATGAAGTTTGTGCAGGACAGTGTTATCATGGGCTCAAAGATTGAGTCCAAAGTTAAACTCATTATCGACACCAGTGTCGGGACATGGCCAGAAATGCAGGCCTTAGTGAAAATGATGTACATCCAGCGACAGAATGGAGGTCAGCTAGCCATCAATGTCGGGGACTCCAGGATTCTTAAGGCGGCTTATTTCCTGTGCTTTGTACAATCTTCGGAGCACATTCTGACGATGGCCGCCAATTACAACTCTTCCGTTCAGGCTGTTATGCTCGCAGCCGCAGAACCCACCAGGTACCCTACTCCTCTGGTATCCCTCGACCTTGACACATTCCAAACGGGTCTGGGGATCCCTTAATTTGACAAGCCTTCTGTGGTTACAAGGGCAGATGCCTTAGCCCAATTCACGTAGTTGGAGGAGGCTGCCCGGATATACATGAACGTTCACTGGCTCAAGGTTCCAAAGAGGGACCCTAAGAGAATGAAGATAGAAATTTTGAGGTCCAAGTTCAAAGAGAGCATTCAGATGGGAATGATAGCGTTCTCCTGGGTCTTTGGGCGGTCCTCTGGCCAAGAATTCACTAAATGGATATATTACTTCCTCCTCAACATCTCCATCGTAGAAGGATACTTCGACTGGGCAGCTATAATTTCAAACCATGTCGACTCCCAGTTCCTCCAACTGGCTAGGAAAAAGAAATTTTATATGACTTCTTATGTTTTCTGGGCCCTGGCGCAGTAAAGGCCCCACGCCCATGGGCTACTTACAGACGGCATAATTGGGATTGGCCCAGGACAAAAGGCACTGTGTGACCATTTTCCACAGGTTCAATTGGAGGCCAGCTTCCCAAGTTTTTGCCGAGTAAACGATGCGTTTATTTACTATCACCTGCTCACACCCACCCGGGACGCAGGATACCGCCTATCCACAGAGGCGATGAATTTGGTCCAGAGCTATGGACATTATTACATCCAATTCTAACAACACACTTATATTAGGGTCACTGGCTTCTCCAGGAAACCCTACTTGTTCCCCAAACACTGTGGGGACAAGATCGTTCTCTTGGAATACTGCAGGCAAATAATGGAGTTGCATGCACTCTTTGCCTTAAAGAAGGTAACCAATATTCTATTTCCAATCACTTATGGGAACTATTCATGCAATCTCGTCGCCATAAAAGAGGTGGATAACAAACTTAAAAGCTACAACCTCAAGTGCTATGAGAAACCTCACCTCATCGAATCTTTGGAGAGAACGAGTTGAAGAAACCAGCTATCCTCCTCGAGAATAGTCACTTCTCCAAAATGATCCCCACACCGTTGTGACCCGACAACCAAGTGCTTGAAGGCCTGGGGAATCCAACTTCCCCAGATAGCCATTACAGGCGGAGTTGGTCGGTACCTCCGGTAACCGGTGACAACTTATGACTATTGGCGGACCCTGTCAGCAAAACCCCGTCAACAGAAACTGGCGCTAGAAGGAGAGAATGAACTCGTCCCCCTCTTGAGATTCTAATTTTACACCTCCTGAGGGTTCCCTGAGTTATAGTTTTAAGATTCAAGCCTTCAGCGGGATTGGGTCTTTCTCCCCAGCGAAATTTGAAAGAATCCTTAGGTCTACCCCAAATCCTGGGAGGTTTGTCAAACCCGAGCCCCCTGCTCGAAAGAAACGGACCCTAAAAATCACACCAGCCACTATTGTCTGGGGGTCTAGCATACCTCAGAATACTAAAATTTCTCAGGCCTTCCCGGGAACCAGTACTCAAACTACCCAAAATCTAGTTCCCCCAATGGCTACGTATTTCAAAAACACCGACTCCCCAAATGGGAACTTTTCTGGGCGCAATCAACGACTTACCCTTGCACCCGGAGAAGATCTGCCCATGATATGAGCACTTAGGCTCACGAACCGCAGAAGAACATTTACAGGCATATAAGGATGCCATGAACCGACACCGGATCCAACATGAAGATGTTGTGACCTGGATGTTTCCCTTGTCTTTAGGACAAGGCGAGCTAAATTGGTACCTTAACCTTCCTTCCAACTCCATAAACAGTTGGCAGGACATGGAAGATGTCTTCCAAGCCGCCTTTCGCGTGCATGTGGACCCAGCCTGGTCCCATAGCCAATTCATCTGCATCAGGAAGGAACCCAATGAATCGCTTGCAACATTCAACCATCAGTTCCAGGACCAGCCTACACGCCCACGCCTCCTATCAAAGACACCCCTCCTCCCCAGAATAACACGACTGACCGACCTGCTCCTCCAAAAGGTTCTAGCTCTAACCAAGCAAAAGACCTAGCCGAGAAAAATCACCAATTCCCAGGGGGAAGATTCGACATTACAAAGGCGTTAGAATAGACCACCACCTCCATGACCTTGATGGAGGTCTTGCTAAACTATCCCGAACAGAAGAAGTCTCTTCTGAAGCTCTTAGGGAGCCCGAAAGTCATTAGCCGCCCGCCCAAGACTGTCTCATTCGAAGATGCTAACGTGGCCATCTTCCGGGGGAACAATGAGGATCCTCCCTTCCTACTAGGCCTAAATATTCAAGGCAAAAATATACACAATTGCTTAGTAGACTCTGGAGGTTTGGGTAACATCATGCCCTTATCCATTTGTCAGAAGCTCAGATTCCATCCCACCCCATCTAATGGTGTAGTGATCCAGCTAGATAAGACTACCGTAAAAATGGTGGGGGAATTGAAGAACGTCTGGATACAGCTTATCTAGGACCCCAGGATAGCCAGCATAATTGACGTTCAAGTGGTGGACATCCCGGAGACTTATGGGATGTTATTAAGTCAGAATTGATCTAAATCCTTGAATGGATACTTTTCGACCGACTTCACCCATTTATGGCTCCCTTGGGAAGGATAATCAAATAAGATCCGGGTCAAAAGTGAACCCCGGATGAAAAAGGCCCTTACCGAGGTCAGGAGGGTCAGTGAGGTCTTCTTCTCTGAGACTTCCCTGGGGGTGTACCGATCCTTTGAAATCTTAACATTCAATTTCATCCCCGGAGAGGACCCCATAGTGCTGTAGAGAACCCAGGACCTAGAAGAAAAGATGATAGTTGAGATTGACACTCAAGGTGCCGCAGCGACCCTTGCTACACTCCTATCCAGCACTTGGTGCCGAGTACACTATCAGAGACATCTAGAGCTCGAGTGTGGGCCCTGCCTTTCAGTCGCTAACCGGCACATCCATGCCTTCTAGAATAAGGAACATATAGAAGATTCCCCGGAGCCTAGTGTTCCTACGGGATGCACTCCTTTGGTGCCATCTCCCCGGGAATCCCAAATCCAAACACCTTCAGAGGTAAACTCTACCTTCACACCAGTAGTTTGGGAGGGAGCTCCTCCTAAGTCTCCCAACAACAATCCAAAGGCTACTCTCACTCCCCAGCCGCAGATTACGAACAATGACTTATGGACCCTCAAGTTTGATGGGTCCTGATCCAAACAAGGCCGCGGGGCCAGGGTGGAATTAATCAACCCGCGAGGGAAGTCCTTCCTTGCATCCTACAGACTGCAGTTCAACTATACAAATAATGTCACAGAGTATGAGGCTTTGGTCCTTGGAATCTTATTTGCATTAAGGAAAGGTGTCACCCACCTCCGAGCTCTGGGTGATTCAGAGTTGGTTGTCAAACAAGTCTGGAGTCAATAAACATCCCACGATAAAAGACTGGTCATGTACAGCAATCAGGCTTGGAGCCTTGTTGAAGATTTTGATGCCTTTGGCATTGACCTCATTCCCCGGTGACGGAACTATGTCCCAGATGCCCTCGCCATTTCTGCCGGCACACTTGAGCCAATGGCCGACTCGCGACTCCAGAAATTTTTAGTTGAGATGGTCCCCACCACATCCATTCCAGACAATGTCACCCACTTTCAGGTTTTTGAGGACGATCAGCATATCCTAGCCTTCATGGCAAATGTTGGCATCTTTGAAAACCAGATAGTGGAAGAATGAGACCACAATGACACTGGGCAGGGTGACGAAGATGATGGGATCATGGACCTACCTACTAACACCATCCTGAAGGGGATGGTTGCACTGGAACGAATCTTCGACTCAGACCCTCGGGCCTGGGAGAAGGTGTCATCTTCCTCCGAGGGAGGAAAGTTTGAAAAATTAAACATCAGCCAGCCCGGTGAAGAAAAGATGATCCACATTGGTACCTCCTGTTCCCCTGAGGAGAAGGAGAAGATTCTCGCGGTTCTTTGAGAATACATCGATGTAATTGCATGGGTTTACAAAGATTTGAAAACATATGACACATCCATTATGACTCATACTATTCCCCTAAAACCTGATGCTAAGCCCTTTCGGCAAAAGCAAAGATCGGTCAACCCCCTGATCGAGCCTCTGATTCATCAAGAGGTAGAAAAATTGCTGTCAACCCGGATAATCTTCCCAATACGGCACACTACATGGGTTGCCAATCTAGTCCCTGTGAGAAAGAAGAACGGTGAGATCCACCTTTGCGTGGATTTATAAAACTTGAATAAGGCCTCCAAGAAAGATAATCACCCTCTCCCTTCGTTGGATGAGGTGTTACAGATAGTGAATGGATCCCAGATGATGTCATTTTTGGATGGGTACTCTAGATATAACCAGGTCATGGTTAAGTATGAAGACATGGAGAAAACATCGTTTACCACCAAATGGGGAATGTTTGCATACAGGAGAATGCCCTTTTGTCTGATTAATGCAGGGGCCACATTTCAAAAGGCCATAGACATTGCATTTGAGGGCCTTGTGAATCGGTGCATAATCATCTACATGAATGACTTGACCATATTTTCTCGGGACAGGCGTGACCATTCCGCCCATCTCGCTCAGATCTGCGAGAGATGTCACCGGTATGGAATATCCCTCAACCCCGAGAAGTGCATATTCAGGGTCACCGAAGGGAAGTTGCTCGGGCATATCATCTCCGAGAAGGGCATAGCCATCGACCCTGAGAGAGTCGAAGCATTGCTAAACTTACAAATGCCCGACAGTAAGAAAGAGATGCGATCCTTCTTCAGAAAGATCAACTTCATCTGGCAGTTCATTATTGGATTCGTAGAAATAGTCAAACCACTCAATGAGATGATGAAGAAGGATACCAAGATTGAGTGGAGTCTCAAAGCAAAGCGGGCGTTCACCTAGATCAAACAGAAAATAACGGAAGCACTTGTCCTGGCTAGTCTGGACTATTCCCTTCCATTTTACATTTACTCCTTTGCGTCACCTCATTCTGCCATGGCAGTGTTGACTGAAAAGGTTGAAGGGGAAGAATGACCAATAGGTTTCATGAGCTCCCCCTTCAAGAATGCCGAAGTCTGATATTTATCGCTAGAAAAATAGGCCTTCACTCTGGTTCGCGTTGTGAAAAAATTCTGGCATTATATTCTCTGGAGCAAGGTACCCACTATCTTTCTAGACTAGGTCGTCAAGTCTCTACTGATGCAGAGCGAGTTGGGTGAAAGACAAGGGAAGTGGATGGCCATCCTCCAGGAATATGACTTAGAAATGCAGCCCCTGAAGATAGTCCTGGGCCAAGGACTGAGTCGAGCGATGCTAGAAGAGACTCCGCGCATGGAATGTCAAACTTGCATGGTGGAGTCCATCACCTGAGACCCGTGGTATACCGATTTGGTATATTTGCTACTAAATAACAAATGCCCAGAGGGGTTACCTCCCAATAAACACCGCGCCCTACGAATGAAAAGCGCCCACTTCATGATCAAAAACTCCGCGCTCTACCGCAGAAACTACGAAGGAGTGTACCTCCAGTGCATCGACAGAGACCAGGCTGTAAAGGTGATTGATGAATTTCACGGGCAGTTTGGAAGCGGGCATGGCTCAACTGACACCACTGCCCATCAGATCCTTCGGGCCGGATACTATTGGCCCTGTATATTCAAAGATGTTTACACTCATGTTAGAAAATTCCACACTTGCCAAACCACGACACATCATGAGCGTAACCTGGCTATGCCTTTGCAACCAGTCTTCGAGGCTAGGCCCTTTGCCAAATGGGCATTTGACTTCATCGGGGAAATCAACCCCAACTCGTCTACCAACCACTGATACATTCTCACTGCTACTGATTACTGTACTCGGTGGTCTGAGGCTATACCATGCAAGAATAAAATGGCAGACGTAGTTATCAAATTCCTGGAAGAAAACATTGTCACAAGGTTTGGAATGCCCTTTGCTTTGGTATGTGACAATGGCATGGCATTTTCTTCAGCACAGTTACTCGAATGGACCTACAATCAGAGGATCACTTTGAAGTTTTCCAGCAACTATTATCCCCAGGGGAACAGCGTTGCTGAATCAACAAATAAGAACCTACTTGAAGTGATCAAACACTTGCTAGAACAGAATCATCGGGATTGACATCAAAATTTGAAGTTCGCCCTCTAGGCAGATTACATTCGCGTCAAGGCTACCTTGGGAACATCCCCGTTCCATCTTGTTTACGGCCAGAACCCCGTATTCCCAGTTAACTTACACATCCCAGTTTTATAATTTATGTAGGAATTTAGCAATAGGTATGACATCATGGAGGTTCGGCTCTTAAATCTGGTGCGAAGGGAAGAACAGTGAGACGCAGCCCTTAAACATTTTGCGTGTCATTAAGCAGTGGTAAAATGATGGTTTGATAGAAGAGCCCAATACAAGGCTTTTCAGATTTCGGATATGGTCCTGTTGTGGGACAAGGCCTGGGAAAAGAAAGGAAAGCATACCAAGTTCCAACGGCTCTGGCTCGGACCATACCTAATCTCAAAAATATGTGGAGAAAATACTTACCGCCTTAACACCATGACTGGGGAACCTGTCTCATTGCCCGTCAATGGACAGTTTCTCAAACACTACTTTGAATAGGGTAAGTTTGTCCAAAATTGTATTCTTTGTAAAGCCTTCCACTTGTAAATATTTCTTTCGGGTGCCTCGCTGTGAGGTACCATGTCTTGTAAATATCCTTGTCGGCTGCCCTCCGGGGCAGTCCTCTGTTGGTGTTTTTTTTTGTTTTTGTTTTTGGTTTTCTTTCAGGGTCCTGACGTTTTGTTATATCTTGTAAGAATTGGAATGCTTCGCATAAGCTCTAGTCTCCGGTGCGATGTTTGTGGCATGGTGAACTTTAGAATCTATCTTTAGCATAGTGGAGCTGGCCTGGTGCTCGGGGTTGTTTCACAGGTTGTGGTACATTTTGAGCAATCTCTATCAGGTGTCATCTCTGAGGGTCTGGAAATCAGTGAACACAAAATTATATATAAGGAACAAGTAATCAGACACGCCGGGGGTAGATCAGTTGTACTGGTTGGTTGACCCAGGTCTGAAAACTTTAAGGAATTTGTCCCGGGTCTAGAGTTTTATCCCCTCTTCAAACATCTAAGTATAGGTGGATAGGTGAAAGAAGTACCACCATTGAAATTAGCTAAGCTTAAGTTTAATGGTGAAAGAAGTACCGCCTTCCCACCTAGAAACAAACAAAATAATAAGAAAAGGGAAAGCGGGATGAAACTCTGGGCTCCGGGAGAAATGAGCAAATTGATGACTGGTTCAATGTAATTAGTGCCTCTTCTCTACTCCTCCCAGAGGTCATCAACTTGATCTCCTTCCAAAGCACACATGACACCACTAGTGAAGGGCTACAGACTGGATCCCGTGTGGTTAGATTCCCTTAGATATGTTGCTTGTCGCCTGTCAGATGCTTCGGGGTAAGGCTTGTTCCAGTTTTGCTAACCAGAGATTCTGTAGTTTTCAAATGCGCTAAGGAATTTTTCTTAGATAGTCGCCATTTTTTATGCCCTGCATCCCTGTCCCTACATTTTGTGTGCAAAATGTTGGGTCCCCCCCCCTTTTTTTCTTTTCTTTTTTCTTTTGCTGCTTTTGCTTGTGGTTCTTGCCTCGTCCTTCCCCTTTTGTTTTCTTTCTCCAGGGTTTTCTTCCCCACTGTCGTATTTTGTTTGGTTGGTTTCTCGTCTCCCAGACCCCGGTCCCGGAGGTTTTTCTTTGTCAGTAGCCAGACTCTGGACTCCGGGATTCTTCGCCATGATGTTCTTAAGGTGATCGTCGCGGGGAATCCCCGGGCCCGGCGATCCGGAGGTTTGTCTGTCCGAAAACTGCCAGAAGGAGGTGGATTGCCTTTTCACCATGGGTATAAATAGAAGTTCTATCATTTTCACATTTACCGTGATTAAAGCACTCACGCACTCAGAGCGATTTCAAAGTGATTTGCAGAGAGTTAACTATAATCAGTGCTAAATACCTCCATCCTTTTCAAGCGATTGTGAGTGCTTCGTAGTGGCGGGTTGTGATCGTTTGGTAGCCATAGCTATTGTAGAGCTTTTGTGGTGACTTCTTTCCTTCTCCTTTCAGCATTCTCAGGTTGGTGTCTCTTTTCTCGCCAGTTTTTTCGTCTGTCTGGTGTGTTCCCTCTCCATTTTTGCTTCCTTCAGCTTCGTTCATTTTGTCTTTTTAGTTTTTCCGCCCGTTGGTGGGTTGGCTCTGCCAGAGGGTTGTCCGCCCTCTGTGCAGGTGTGGTTTTCTTTTAAATAATGTAGAAAGCTGTATATATTTTGTGCTTTGCTTGGTTTCCTGCGGGTGTCGTTCCGCGGTGTATATGTGTAAATCTTCGTGTATATTTTTTGTATATCCTTATGTTCCCTGTGTATATATGCCTCAGCCCCTATGTATATCTTATGTATATCCTTCTAGATAGCTTAGCAAGATGGTCGAGTTACTTGTGTCACTTGTTTTCCGCCCGTAAGTTTGTTTCAGAGCAGAATACCACCTGTTTGAAACTCGGCTCTCGGTCAGTTTCAAACAGGGAGTTTTCTCTCTCCTTTGTAAAACCAGTCAGGCCCTCATTTATGTCCCATGCGTGCATTTAAATCCGTCCAAGTGGCCTTCACTTTTCACGCGTTTGGACAGTTGGCTCCTCCGTCATCACCATAACTCATATTTATTACCTATACATGTGGCGCCCACGTGGGCCTGACGGTTTGTCTTTTTGCACATCCTCACCAACGGTTACTTCTCCAGGCTTCGGGTCTCCTACCATCATCCATCTCGTGTCCTTACCAAATGTGATAAAATTCCCAGACCCGGATGTTCAGTCAATCTTAAGTACATGTAATGCATGTGCTTTTCGGGTTTTTTTTGAATGAAACTAACTTTTCAGGAAAAGCAGGCATCACGGTGGTAAGATCTCCAAACCCCGGAGTATTTATTTGTTAATACATTCTGACGGTCGCTTTGCCTTGCAGGTTTCCAGAGTACACTTCCAAACATGTCTAAAGCATCTGCATCCTCACCACCTGAAAGTCCAGAGCTACCTTCCATAATGGCTACCAGAGCGGCTGTTAAATCAAAAATAGAAAGGGCCCTGGAGAAGTTTCCCCTAACCATGAAGTTTGTGCAGGACAGTGTTATCATGGGCTCAAAGATTGAGTCCAAAGTTAAACTCATTACCGACACCAGCGTCGGGACATGGCCAGAAATGCAGGCCTTAGTGAAAATGATGTACATCCAGCGACAGGCTGGAGATCAGCTAGCCATCAATGTCGGGGACTCCGGGATTCTTAAGGCGGCTTGTTTCCCATGCTCTATACAATCTCTGGAGCTCATTCTGACGATGGCTGCCAATTACAACTCTTCTATTCGGGCTGTTATGCTCGCAGCCGCAGAACCCACTGGGTACCCTACTCCTCTGGTACCCCTCGACCTTGACACATTCCAGGAGGATCTAAGGATCCCTCAATTTGATAAGCCTTATGTGGTTACAAGGGAAAATGTCTTGGCCCAATTCACGTAGTTGGAGGAGGCCGCCCAGATATACATGAACGTTCACTGGCTCAAGGTTCCAAAGAGGGACCCTAAGAGGATGAAGATAGAAATTCTCAGGTCCGAGTTCAAAGAGAGCATTCATATGGGAATGATAGCATTGTCCCGGGTCTTTGGGCAGCTCTTTGGTGAAGAATTCACTAAATGGATGTATTACTTCCTCCTCGGCATCTCCACCAAAGGAGGATACTTGTACTGGGCATCTATAATTTTGAACCATGTCGACTCCCAGGTCCTCCAAATGGCCAGGAAAAAGAAATTTTACATGACTTCTTATGTTTTCTGGGCCCTGGCGCAGTAGAGGCCCCACGCCCATGGGCTACTTACAAACGGCGTACTTGGGATTGGCCCGGGACAAAAGGCACCATGGGACCATTTCCCGCAGGTTCAATGGGAGGCTAGCTTCCCAAGTTTTTACCGAGTAAATGATGCATTCATTTACTATCACCTACTCACACCCACCCGGGACGTAGGATATCGCCTATCCATAGAGGCGATGAATTTGGTCCAGAGCTATGGACATTATTACATCCAATTCCAACAGCACACTTATATTAGGGTCACTGACTTCTCTAGGAAACCCTACTTGTTGCCGAAACACTGTGGGGACAAGATCGTTCTCTTGGAATACTGTAGGCAGATAATGGAGTTGCATGCACTCTTTGCCTTAAAGAAGGTAACCAATATTCTGTTCTCAATCACTTGTGGGAACTATTCATGCAGTCTTGCTGCCGCAAAAGAGGCGGATAACAAACTTAAAAGCTACAACCTCAAGTGTTAGGAGAAACCTCACCTCATCGAATCTCTGGAGAGAACGAGTTGAAGAAACCATCTATCCCCCTCGAGAACAGTCACTTCTCCCAACCGAGCCCCGCACCGTCATGACCCGACACCCAGGTGCTTGAAGGCCCGGGTAATCCAACTTCCCTGAATAGCCTTTGCAGGCAGAGTTGGCCGGTACCTTCAGTACCCAGTGACAACTTATGACTGTTGGCCATATATCAAGTTAAGTGTGCCTCAACAATTATTTATTCAACCAAGTTCTACTTTCAATCAATTTTTTGTTACAATCCTTAGTACAATGAGCTATTTTTAATGCTCACATATGAAAGACAAATAAGTTCTAAATATGATACCCCCATCTAATTAGCAACACCTATAATCACATATGGGCCAAACAAATCTACCTCAACAATAAAAACTATTGATACCATCAAATTACCATCATTATAATAGCCAAAAGAAGATCATAATATTATTTTGTGGTGCTCCCACCATCTGCATTCCAAATTCATTTTGTTGATGACAATCTTGGACAATTTTGGAATAGCTCCTCAATTTGTTAGTGTGATTAACCATTCTACTTTTGTGTTGAATCATTTTTTTACAATCTTATATGCAATTCTTTATTGGACCTAGGAATTTGTTCTAGTCATCTGCTCATCTTACTTCAAGCTAATTGTATTTATGTAGTTATTTGATCATCCAAGAGCAAAAAAAAATATTGTTTCTTTTTTTATGGTCTACACATTAGAAACCTACAACATGCAAGGTGCAGTAATTCATAAGATGACCATTTTTATTAGTTTCCATTCTCTTAGTAGTGCTAACCTTTTAGGAAGATACCATTGCATTTAAAACAAAGAAGCAAAAATCAAGAAAATGTGTGCAAATCGAGATTAAGTAGAGAATGGGAAAAATAATAGTTTTTCCCCTATAAAATGTGATTTTAAAAATTTATTGATCGACAATTTTGATTCATTCCCCATTTTATGCAATTTTTTTTTAAAACTACGATTATGATTTTTTGTTGTTCTGTGTGTCAGATTCAAGAGGAATAATAACATCCTCTTATTATTTATTCAATAAAGCAAGCTTAATCAATCAACATTTATTGCTAAAAATATTTTTGCATATTTTGACAATCCCAACAATTTTCTCTCTCTCTTATCTACTCAATGATCTTAAATGAACCATCCTATGAAGGTTTTATCTTATGTGAATACTATTAATGTTTCTCTAAATACCCAATTATACTTAGACCATCTCTCCAACATGAAACTAATGCTCAATCTTGTATTCTACATTCACAATGATTGTAAGTTGCATACAATTTAACAATAATATTCACACCCCACCATGTCAGCACTTAATGACCTCCATTGAGAATTCCCCTTGCATATTTTATCATGTATCTTTCTCTCCCCATATTTTCCTCTCCATCTCTACTCTCTATTTGTCTATATCTTCGCTCCCCTCTCTCTCACCTAACATGAGCTTGTTGCCAAGAGATGTATAGTTCATTTAAAGCTACCAGTTCTCCACTAAGACCTTATTGCACAAGCAACATGATTTACTAAATGATCTACAAATGGGCCTAATTTCCTTAACTGGCCTTCCATAGCTCTTCTGTGTACATGTTCCACACCAAGGTGTGATTGCTAGGGGAAAAGACCCAGTAGCCGCACACCCTAACTTCACGCACCTACATATCCTAAACCATATGTCAGATTTTGATGATTTTTTAGTATGTCTTCATATGTGAGTTAACTGCTTAAAGTTAAGGTTTCAACTTCTAGGTATTCACTAATCTCTCTCTAGAGACTGTCGAACACTGAGTGGTAAAAAATAACCATTTCAAAGTGTCGCTTGATACCAGCTATGTTCTTGCACCAATATTCATTCACTAAAAAATGTTAGTACCTATGGCCAAATGTCCCAATAGTCATTATTGAATGTCTCAATAGTCATTATTGAATGTCCCAATAGTGGTGCACAAATGGGTCAATAACCAAACAAAAAGCTAAAAAATTATCAACTATTAGTACATGTGTGATCGACTATTGGTACACATGCTATCATTTTTGGGGCTCCTTTAATGGTAGTAATTGGGAGGTCAACATGAAAAAAATGTCATGGTTATTGAATGAATGGATATTTTTAATGACATCCACAAGACCATCAGTCTAAGGGACCATGAATCACAGTCCTAAACTAATTCCATAGCCTTTTCTATATCTAATCTCCTGTTTTGAATCTTGACAATCAAACTAGATGTCTGTTTGATCTTATCCTCTTCAAATAAACTGAACATGTTGCCAGCCTTCAGGCTGACCTTGTACTGATCCTGGATGTTCATATGTCGTGCAATCAAAGAGGAAGTGGCATTCAGTCTTAATCACACCTTTTTCACAGAACCTACAAATCCTCTCCTCCCACTCCTCTTTGGGCCTGTTTCCATCTACATGTTTTGCATCAAAGATGATGCGAGCCTGTCCTTAGCTGAGCCACTAACACTCTAGGCTTACCTTTAATAGCTACCCCTAGGTAGGCCATATCCCCATGCTCATGGGAGGGGTTGAAGAATTCTATATAATGTGTCTTTTTCTGACCCATGTTATTAAACCACATGGCAATCTGAAATTTTCCCATGACAAACTTCTTTATTTCCACATTGGTATTCAGACAATCTCGTAGCTTGGTTCTCCACGTGCTCAACCACTTTATGTTTTTTTTCATCCAAGTCTTCTTCTTGTGAGCCAAACCTTCTTTCGTTACAATTTTGGGCCATCATTTGCTATCCATGTTTTCAAGTTTCTTTAAATAACTTATTAACCGAGTTATTGTTGCTACCTCCATTGGGAACATGTCAGCTTCTACTAATAGAATTTCATAAGGCACTAAGGCTTTGACCTTGATACTACTAGTGATTAAGTGATTATGAATCCTCTCTAACTGTCTCCACCCATAATTTGTTATGTTGCCTCCCCAAACCTTGTAGTTGTAAAGAACAACCGACGTGACCAGCAAATTGAAAAGAGTTTTCTTGGTTTTCCAGTCCCAAAGCTCAACATTTTTGCATCTATCTCGAAGCAAATAGGATGTTTTCCATCCTCCCTATCTCTATTTTTCTCTACAAGTCTCCCAACTGATCCTATAATGGAAGTAAATCCTCAAATATTTGTATTCTTTCACAATTTCTAATGGGCTGCCTTTGAAAAAGAAAATTAGTACGTCTCTCCTTTCTTTTCAAAGAAAAAATCATGAATTTTGTCTTGGTAATGTTCACCTGCATCCCCGCTTTCTGACAAAAGCATTCCAAAGCCTCTAAACAATCTCTTAATCCTTGAGCCATTTTTGAAATTAAGATAAGATTATTGTCGTATAAAAGGAGCTTCACCACATACCCCGCCAAATGGACACCCTCACCATCAATTCTGTCTAACCAAGCATCAAGTTTATCAATATATAAACCAAACAGAGTGGGGGATAATAGGAACCCTTGTTTCACACCAATGTCACTACCAAAGCACTTAGACATACCATCTTTAGTTCTAATTTTGGCTCTCAGTCTCTCATATAGTCTATGTACTGCTGCTCTATACACAATCAAAATGCCTAATTCTTCCATTAAGTTCCATAACTTGTCTGTAGGTACCGTATCAAAGGTTTTCTTGAAGTCCACAAAATAACAATAAAATTCTCCCCCTTGGTTGTCCCATATTTTTTCTATCAAATGCCTAAGAGTGACACAATGATCAATAGTATAATGTATATATTTGAAACCCACTTGCCCTTTTGCTCTTTTTGCTTCCCCTTCTGCCCAACGTTGATTCTATGTTCTACCATGCTCCTAAATTTTTTACCGAAAAGAGGTTTAATCATAATATTGTGATAATTAGATGGATTATTAATGTCCTCACTCTTAAATAGAGGGATAACCACACTAGTAGTCCAGCCACCAGAAAACCATCCTAAATGACCCTGTTAAAGATTCATTTTATGTGAGGGGCAAGGAGATCAACTCCCCACTTTAGAAATTCATCTTGAAGCCCATTAATGTCACCTGCCTTGCCATTTGCTAGCTTCTTTATTCCTTACTTGATATCATCTACTGTGAAGAGTTCCAATGAATTGTTCACAATAGGATGGGAGTTCTCTTGAATTCTCTCATAAAGAGACTTTGCATGTTCATACCATTGAGCATCTATAATACTATTTTCAGTTTGTTTTTTCCTCTGCTGCAATTCTTTCCAGAAGTCTTTGGGATTGTGTTTGCTCAAAAATATTAACTCCCTTTGTCTTACATTTACATATTCCTATTTTTTATTTAATAGTTTGCATAAATTTTACATATTTCTTCTTGACTTCTATGCTCGTGTCTTTCCCTTTAATAGATCTCTTGGCTACCTTGCACTCTTCGTCATACCACAAATTAGCCGGGAAAGTATTAGCTGACCTCTTTCTAATTTGAGATATTTTACATGTTTAAGGCCTTGTGTATAATAGGGATCACCAAGCTATTGTGCACATGCTCAAAATGATTATTGATCCTATCATCAATCTCGTTGTTGTTGTTGTCTATCTCCAGATATTGTTATTTAAGAGCAACATTGAATATGTTCCTATTTTCTTGATTTAAGAGTATTCTTCCATTGTTAACCGCTGCCCTATTCCTATGGAGGTCATGTCCATTATGTTTATTACTTGGAACCGTGTCCAACTTAATATAAAGAGGCATGTTATCAGTCTTCATATCTATAGGAGCTTCTCCAATATCGAAATCTATCACTCTAGTAGTAAGATTTTGAGAACAAATCATGTAATCCACTACACTTTGCCCATTGCAAGTTTTGCAAGTGATATCCCTCGATGTAGGCCAGTCGCTCATGCCGTTGCAAATAATCATGTCAAAGAGACTACACAACCCCAATAATTCTGCCCTGAAATGCGAAACTCCCCAGTCGCTGTCCTGATAGGTTCTTTTCCAAGAATGATCATTGCTTTCTTCTAGCCATAGAGGGTTATTCTCTCCTTTTTCCACATTTATCAATTGCAATGATTGATTGTTGATAGTCCTAGCATAGAATTCCCCAACAAGCATAATTTCCCCCGAATTTCTAAAATCAGAGATATATTTTTTTAACAAAGCAAATGAGTCTTCATTGTCTAAGTTTCACCTCTTGTAGAATTTAGAGTTTTTCAGAGCAAAGTAACAAGCAACCAATCTGAAAATTGTCACATTTACTATTATCTGCAGCCATATGTATTGTTTGTTTGGATCTTCTTTTTCAAATTTTAAAAATCCATACCACTTCTCCTTGATAAAAATTGTGACTCCGTTGTTTCCTTTACCTGTTTCATTCTCTTTGTTCCAAACTGAAAATCTCTCGTACCCATCAAAATCTAGGACCATACACACTTCATGCTCATGTGTTTTAACAAGTATAATAATATCCTTCCCCTCTGCTATGGGCCCCAACCCAGGACCCTTTCTCTAAAGATAATCCCTGCAGTTCCAACTTACAATACTTAAGTGATCCCTTGGGGCCCCAATTTCCTATTTCTTATTAGATAAATGCTCGTTGATTTGAGATTTCCCATTTTTTAGCCAAGCCCACTTTCCCTTACTTCTGGCTGCATTTAATTTTTCCCACTCCTTCCTTTGATCCTCTTGTTGAGCGAAAGTTAGATCTTTATCTAGATAAATATGTGTTCCTCTAAGCAGCCCTCTATTCTTAAGGATAATATTTTTATCCTCTAGATCTCTCAAGATAGATTTATGTGCATGTCCCTTCCTCCATCCAAATTCTTACCTATCCTATTTGCTTGATGAGTAATGTCTATCCATTTCAACTTATCTCTGAGGAAGTCCCTTGCTAGAATGTGATTCGTTTCTCTTTCTATGAAGTCTTTCAACCCTTTGATGATTTTATTTGCAGCCTTGCCCCGTTTGTCATGTTCTTCTCTTATCTGAATTTTGATTTGTTGTTGAATGATGCCCTTTTGTTTATTTGATAACCCATTTACCACCTGTGACCATGATTTTGCCTCTTCTATCCTTTCCTTTAATTGAGTTTCTTTAACTTCTATGTATGCCAAGGTTGTCTGAATTTCCTTCAAATGTGTGATGCCCATGTCATTCATTGTTTCTTTCCCTTTACTCCCAGTTACCCTCAGTAGTTCCATTTCCTATTTTAATACCTCAAATTCTTGTTGTCCCATTTCCATTTTGGATTGCATGTTCAAGATTTGTTCTTTAAGAACTTTGTTTTTTTGTTCTATTTTGCTTGTGTATTCCATTGCTTCATTCACTTTGTTCTCCTCTTCCCAGTTTCTTGTTTCTAGAGTTTCCACCTTTTTTAAAAAAAAGTCCATAAGCTCTTCCACATATAACTCAAAAGACCACACAAGTGGTGTTTTATTTTGTGGTGTTTTACTTGGACTGTAATAAATATTGTTGCCTTCTTTAGCTTCATTGTTGTCCCCTTTGTTCGCTGCACCAATTTCTACTTGATTCGCCTTCGATTCGAGGTTCATGTTGGTTTTGGCATGATTTTGTTGAAGACCACAAAAGTGGTGTTTTAGTTGTACTGTAATAAATATTTTTGTCTTCTTTAGCTTCATTGTTGTCCCCTTTGTTCACTGCACCAATTTCTACTTGATTTACCTTCGATTCAAGGTTCCTGTTGGTTTCAACGTGTTTTTGTAACCCTTCTTTATCATTGTCATTATGTGTTGTTTGTCTTCCATTAGACTGATAAGTTTTGTTAGAGATTCCATTGATCCTTGGTAAAATCATAGAAAAACATTTTTTATTCGTTTTCCTAACCTTTCGCATCTATCTACATTTTAGAATACCTTTGTATTGTTTCACATTTACTAGTATTAACCTTTCACTTGTATTACTTGCTTGTTTGAGAAAATCTGTTATAACCGATTCCCAGATCCCTGTTATACTTTCTACTGTAGTTAAAATCTAAGGCGCTGAGTGTCCCCTTGCTCTCTAGTTCCAACCTTCCTGATATAGAAGGTTAACCATTGGTCCTCCCAGCTCGGTTTGAAGATTCCAGTTGAACCCCACCCCATCTCCTGTTTTACGGTGGAAAAAAATATTTCCAACTAACAAATGAGAGCCCTTCATACTGGGTCCATGAAAAATCATCATGAGACTACTGTCTGGTTTATTAGGGCTAGGCCCCATAATGTATGGTGTGTTGTGTCAAAACTGACTAGTTTTAGTGTTGCCCCAATAGCTTTCAAAAAAAAAAAAAACTAGTTTCCCAATTATTCAGTCTATAGTTTTTAATTTTCCAATATTGTCTTCTTGAGTGTTATGGAAAAGTACGAAGAATAATAGAAAAAATAGAAAAGTGGAAGAATAATATGGAAAAAAGGAGGGCAAAGCAAAAACAATTGATGCAGGAGCATCCTAGGATCCTTGGCAATCCTGCTCAACTATAAAGATGTTTTCTTTTGTCCTTAGCTTGTTTAGAGGCTACTCGGAGAAGTACTCTGTTGCTCGAGCTCTATCGCTCAGTTATGCTTATTTCAGGTTGGTCTCTATTGCTCAGGTTCTGTCGCTTGGGCATGCTTGTGCATTTTACATTGCTTGGGTTTCTGTCACTCAGTCATGCTTGTTACCGAGTTGATATCTTTTGACGCTCGGGTTTGTCTTCTGTTGCTTAGGGTGTTCTTTGCCCGAGTCACTCTGTTGCTCGGTCATCCTTTGCCCAAGTTGTTTATTTTGGAGTTGGATCTGGTGGTTGACTTCTGCATTTAATTTGATTGTGGAATTAATGGTGGATCTCTCATTGGGGGTTGTGTGGACCTAAATCTAGGTCAAGGGTTTCTCCTATGTTTGATTTGATGGCTGACCTCATAGTTGCTTTTGTATTTGAGTAGTATTTTGTTCTTAGTTTTGGGGGATGGGGAGAGATTAGATTAGAGAGAGCAGATTGAAGTGTTAGATCTGAGAATCTAGATCATGAACTATGTATTTGTGAGGATCTATATTAGATCTTGAATTGTATCTTTGTATTTGGCCGTAACCGGAAAGGCCTTACAACCCGACATGTTGTATGTAATTGGAGTTCTTAGATAATAATAAGTTGATATTGTGATGTCCTATTATGTGTTGTTGTTTCCACTGTAAGTGTTATTTGGCTGCAAGTTTGGATAGTCCATTTTTTGGATCCTTCGAGACTTCACTGCGTCAACAACATAGGCACACCTCTCCACTGCCTTGCCTGTTAGATGTCTTGGTTCTCCAAACAGAAACAATATTTTTTTTAAAATTAAATCTTTGCTAGTGTCAGTTGCCGCATAAACCCATGCCCTGCCTCGTCGTCGGTCTGCTACACTGGTCCCCATTGGTCTGTTGCACTGAACTTGATGTATGACTTTGGATCCTAGTGATTCACAGCCGAAATGCTCCTGTGCTCCTATTTTCCCTGCTTATTTCCCTAGTGATAATCGCTCAGGGCCTGTTTGTTTCATGGAATTAGATTGGAATTGGCATTATCTTATTCTGGATAATGCCAATTCCATGTTTGTGTCCATCTTACAAAATTAGAATTGGAATTTTCAAATTCCAATTTTTCCCCAAAATGGGAATATACATCTTCCACCTAAATAGGTGGAATTGGAATTGGCTATTCCAATTCCAATTTTAATAAAACCAAATTTAAGCTTTAAACATGTGTATATGTATGTGTATATATATGTGTGTGTATATACATGTGTGTGTATATACACATGTGCATATATATGTATGTATGTATATACACATATGTGTGTATATATATCCACACATGTGTGTATATACACATATGTGTGTATATAAACACACACACACATGTGTATGTGTGTATATATACACAAATATATGTATATGTGTGTATACACATAGATGTGTGTATGTATATACATGTACATGTTTATATATACACACATACATGTGTGTATATGTGTATATATATATGTGTGTGTGTGTATACACATGTGTATATATACCCACAGATGTGTGTATGTGTGTATATGTGTGTATGTATGTGTATACAAATACATATTTGTATGTGTGTGTATATATACACATGTGTATGTGTATATGTATATATACACACACATATATGTGTGTATATATACACACCGTATTTTAAAAATTAAGAAATAAACAATTAAAATTTCTTATGCATCTTCTCAGTCATCTTCTGGGTGAACCAAACGGGTCCAACCCATATTCTAGAATTCATTTTCAGAATAGCAGAATTCTAGAATTGGCTATTCCAGCATACACAAATTCCATGAAACAAATGAGCCCTCAAGATTGTGAACAAGAAACTACGACAATGGCTAAGCAGCAGAATATTTGCACCCCATATACCGGTCAAATCAACCAAGTATCTCCTACACCCCGTACATTGTCGTAGAGAGTTTGGATCAATGCCATCAATCAAATCAGCATCGTCAATCAAATCAACTCAGATCAACTCAACTTGCTTGCCAACCTCCTCGCCTGGTTGATTTTAATGCCCATCCCGCCAATTTCTTTATTACAATTTATTATTCTAATAAAATGTTTCTGGTATTTTATCTTTCCTTCATATTTTGTAGCTTGCCTATTCTCTTGTCTGATCGATATTGCTGTTATTAATGGGGGGCATTTTTATCTCTATCTCTCAAGGGTTATTACCTGGGTTTCTTTTATTATAGCTGACTGGCTACTAATTTTTATGTGATTCTGCCTTTATACCTGACATGCTTTGTAAAGGTCAGTTTGTAATATTTTTTGAGACTTATTTCTATTTTTTAATGAAACATTTATTTTTAATTTTAAAACTAGTGTTCAACAAATCTTAGATTGCTAGTAGTGGTTGTAGCAAAATTCTTTCCGCCAGTCATGGCTAATGTTTCACATCTCAATGCAATTTGTAGGTCTTCACTCTTTGCTTGGATTCACAGTGGATGGAAAACATAATCTCAGGTATGAATGTCAATGCATTTGCCTTTGTCTTTTAGATTTTTGTATTTTTTTTATGTTTGTCTGCATTTCTTTTTTATTTGGTCGGTAATAGAAGCTTTTGACTAGAGCGATAACCAATGAGGCCACAAATCTGGGGGACCTCATCCCCATGAAACCATCATATCAGACCCGCAATCTAGCGAGCCCAACAGGGACACCGACCCAGGGCATCTGGGTCTGCGAGCACACCACGACCAACGAGGGTTTGACAACTAGAACATGAACACCACTGTCTTCAAACTCCTCCATTGCAAGTATAGTGCACTCCCTCTTCAACAATCCTTTCCGACTCCTGTGATTGCTATGCAGCGCATACGCCAAGTGCTGCCTGTGAAATTTGAACCATGAATTATGTTGACCAACAATTCCTTCCAACTCCCATGCCCAACATAAACTGTCTCACTTGATTGCACTTCCCGTGGTTCAAACATTGAACCTCCCAGTTACTAGGGCTCACAGCCACCGCTGTGTTATGAGCTCATGCTCGTTTGTCTGCATTTCTTACAAAAACAAAAGAAAAACCTTTATTTCAAAAACTGTTAATCTGAAAAACAAGGGCTTCTATTGCTTCAACTAAAACAATAATTTTTACTACCACCAATTCCTCTGACATCCTTTAAGACCAAACCAAAAAACAATGATCTTGCACGCAGTGAATAATTTGACTTAAATTGCCAAATTCATCTTATTCAACAGTGAATAACTTGACTTAAATTGCCAAATTCAACTTATTCAAATGGGAATATCCTTTCATTCTGAAACTTGGCTTAAATAGGGCATTGTTTAACAAAGAATCTAGACAATTCAATTTGACACACAAAAAAATATTTTTTATTCATTAAAAACTGATTACATATTGCCTCTGTTATGATGGCTTACGCATTGCCTAAGGAGCTATTGTAATATTTTTTAAATTATAATTTATGTTAAATATGTTATATATATAGTATAATATAAATTTGTCTATTTATATTACCGATCAAAAAAAATAAAATTTGTCTATTTATATTAATATATATAATTAAAAAATGTGAAATCAATGGAAGAGCAGAGTCTAAATTGTGATTATCTCGCAAATCAAAATCCTAACTCCTAGAATTCACACCATCACAGGAAGATTTCTATTTCGTAATGTACGACTGCATCTGGTGAAGCTAATCTTTTCTTCCGAAGACATGATCACGCATGGGGCCCTAATTGGCCTTCTAAATGTATTTTTTCCCTGCACCATGACCTAGGTATTTTACTTCGGTAAATGATTTGAATAAGCAATTCTTCATTTTTAACAGAACCAGGTATGCTTGTCTTATCAATTCTTACTGTTTTAAGAAATCACAGAAACTTGTCTCTAGTATAAGTAGCGTGGTAAGGAAATTTTCTCCATCTAGGGTTCTTCCAAGGGCAATACCAGAAGCTTCACCAGTCTCCAAGGAAACTTGGCAACCGGCTTATAAACAGAATGCTCAGAGATTTAAAAGCTTTAAACTTAGGAAAACCAAGGAAATCCTATATTTGCAAGCTAGTAATTTTGAGATTACCACTTTTAATCATTTTGGGTGTCTTCAGTGTGGGAAAGGTAAGGGGGATAGGAACGATAATGTATATACTCCACCGCACCGTAGAAACAAAGTAAAACCTAACTCTATTAAAAACCTATCTAATAGATTTCAATTCTCGACACCCCAAATTTCTGATAATTCAACCAGAGAAGACCTTACCATCAAAGGCGACTTCCTCTTCTCAAAAGGTTTTAGGGCTCATTGTGTAGCCACAAGTTTGTACGGGAAATGGTATGGACATAAATTAGAGGAGAATATTTTCAGGGTTTGGCTCCATGAATCCTTTGGAGAACAGGTGAGTTTAACTTTTTTTAAAGATAATTATTTTTATGTGGAATTCAGAAATGTAGAAATTAGAAACAAATTATTATCTGAAGAGTGCATTTATTTTTTAGGGCACACCATCAAATTTATTAAATGGAAACCAAATTTTAACAAAAAAATGTTTGATGGTATTTTAGTTCCTATTGGGGTTAAAATTGAAAATATGCTAGTAGAGCTTATGCATAGTAGGATTATTTCCCAAATTGGAGGTAGTTTAGGGAAAATGATAGGATTAGAACTTAATTTATTAGATTCATCCGATGTTAAAATCTTGATTCTTACGGAGGACAAGTTTTCCTTTCCTATTAATGTTAAATTTGAAACTATCCAATTCACTTATCAGCTTAGCATAGATAAATTCTATGGCAAGATTTTGCAAAAAATATGGTTGAGTCCTAGGAATGATATTAACAATTCCATTATAGATAATATGACTGACCTTAAATTTTTTTTCAAGTAGGAATTTGGTGGCCACATTGGAAATGAAGGAGTACGCAAGTATCCTTTATTTCCAAACTCCACTAAACTATCTCCTACGATTGCCTTTTTGGCTGGAGGGGGGTTTGTTATTAACCCCTTTGATTACCAAGCACCTAAGATGCCAGGCACTCAGCTTGAGTCCCTAGAAAATTTAACTATTAACCCTGTAGATAAACTCTCCAAACAACAATGTGTAAACCAAACAGATAACATTGCAGCTATAGATATAGTAAACAATGTTTTGCTATATCATGTAAACCAAGAATATGAGAATCCAGGGAAGGTAATCACTGAACCAAGTAATAAAAATATGACTAACTTTCAGGCTACAAATATAATACCAACTTGCATAAATACTGATTTGACTGATTCATCAGATGAAGAAACTAGCGATGTAGAAGATAATAAAAGGAGGAAACTCAAATGGATTAGGAAAATAGTAGAGGTAAATAAAAATATAACAGCAGAGGATATTATTAACTACCATTTACAAGATGAAACAATATCAGTAGCTCAGAAAGAATTAGATGAGAAAAATACTCCTGCCCAGTTGGTTGGCAATGATGGAGATAGCGAACTTACAGTCGCTCCTGAATAGAGAATCCTAATACTAATTATGATTTTAAGGACGATATAGAGGAAAATGAAATTGAAGAGTTTAATGACTTTTTAGGCCTTAATAATGATTCTGAAGACATGCTTATTCTTCGAGTCATTGAATCTATGAGCAGAGATATTTCAGAAATGAACAATCCCTTAAACAATGGAGAGGCAGGCAGTAAGGTTACTAACCTAGGATTAGCAATTTCCTCAGACGGTAAGGAGCACCCAGACTTTCCAAAATGGACAAAAAAGAGGGGAAGGAAATCTCTTAAAGAATTACGACATAAGGATGGAGATGCTTTGGGAGAAATTAAAATTACAGATATTATACATGAAGGGAAGGGGAAGTACCTTCCCAAGGCACCATGAAAATAATTTCGTGGAATGTTAGGGGCCTAAATGCCCCTAACAAACAACGCCTTCTTAAGAGAAGCCTAACTTCTCTAGAGGCACACTTATATTTAATACAAGAAACCAAGCTAGGAGAGGAAGGGTATACAAACCTTGGCTGTAAATTAGGAATTTGGGAAATTGAAGGAGTGAATTCAGTAGGGGCTTCTGGAGGTCTAGCTTTTATATGGAACCCGAGGTTTATTCTACCAACTTTTATCATTTCCAAACCCCAATGGATGGCGACAAAGATTAAGAACTATAGTACTAATCTGGAATTCACCATTATTAACATCTACAGCCCAAAGTTCTTTCATGAGAAGCGAATAGTATGGCAGGAAATAGCTTCCTTCATTCAAACTAACCCAGATTTGAACTTTATTTTGGCCGGGGACTTCAATTCAATCTTAGACCCTAGAGAGAAATCAGGAGGATCCAAGGGTACAACCTAGACAATGGATGAATTCAAGGACTGGATAAGAATCATTAATGCAATGGATATCCCATTAGATAATGGTTTGTATACATGGTCAAATAAAAGAATCAACACAGAACTAATCAATGAGAAATTAGATAGATTTCTGTTTATTGGTGATCTAACAAATTTTAAAGTTAATATTAAAGCCAACATTGTAGCACACTCAAGATCTGATCATTATCCAATTAAATTAGAACTAATTGAAGAGCTTAAACATAAAAATAACCCCTTCAAATTTGAAAAAATGTGGCTTAAAAATGAGGAATGCATACTCAAAATAGAAGAATGGTGGACAGAGAAAAGTTTTAAAGGTTCTAAAACTTTCATTCTAAATGCAAAATTGAAACATTTAAAACATAGATTAATAACATGGAATAAATCCAAGTTTGGAAACATTTTTGAACAAAAGGAAGAATTGGAAAAGGATATTAAAGATTTAAATGAGGTTATTCTCAGAGAAAGGATGAATGTGGAAACATATGATAGAGAGAAGAAACTTTTAGGGGAGTATGAGGATATATTGGCTAAAGAAGAGTCATATTGGAAACATAGATCTAGGGAAGTATGGTTAATGGAAGGAGACAAAAACACAAAAAAATTTCATAACATCTCTAAAGCTAAACACAATTTTAACAAGATAACTAGTATTAGAAAGGAAAATGGTACCATTATAGAAAACCCAGAAAGCATAGTAGAGGAGACAGTTAGGTACTTCGAAGGAATGCTGAATAATTTTGAAGGATCGAATAGAACATCCCAAATTGAGATTTTAAATAATATACCTAGCATTATTAAGAGAGAGCATAATCAAATTCTAAATGCTAAATTCACCAAAGAAGAAGTCGAAAAAGCCTTGAAACAACTCCACCCTGACAAATCCCCTGGTCCTGATGGATTCCCAAACTTCTTCTATCAAAAATGTTGGCATATCATAGGGGATGAGGTTGTAGCGACATTAGAAGGGATGAGAAATTCAGGGAGGATTCTTCAAGAAATTAATAATACCTTTATAGCATTAATACCAAAAAAAACTAATCTGGGAGGGCTGGATGATTACAGACCTATATCATTATGTAACACAATATATAAACTATTAACTAAAACCATTGCAAATAGACTCAAAGTGTTTGTACATTTACATATTTCGGAGGAACAATCAGGCTTTATCCCTAGCAGATCCATCTTAGATGGAGTAATAATAGCTCAAGAGGCAATACATGCTATCCAACATAACCATAACCCAAGTATGCTCATAAAACTTGACATTAGGAAGGCTTATGACAAAGTAGACTGGCGATTTTTATGCAAATGTTTGGAAACATACAGATTTTCTAAACAATGGATTAACCTAATATTTGAATGCATATCAGGGACTAAAATGTCGATCATGGTAAATGGCAATCCTACGGGTTTCTTTATTATTAAACAGGGCATCAGGCAAGGGGATCCCTTATCTCCCTTTCTTTTTGTCATTATGGCTGATGCTCTGGGCAGAACACTTACTAAAGCAAGACATGAAAACTTGCTATGTGGTGTCAAGATTACCGAGGAATTGGAAGCTTGTACACATCAACAATTTTTTGATGAAAACCTCCTTTTTGGCCAAGCAAATGTTAGGGAGGCTACCACTTTTAAACAGGTACTTAATTTTTACTCATTGGCCTCGGGACAACATATAAACAAGGAGAAATCTAAGATATATTTTCTTAACACTCCCAGAGAGGACCAACTTAGGATTAGTAGGATTCTAGAATATAAAATAGGGGGTTTCCCATGTAAATACTTAGGATTGTCTCTAGATAAAGGTAATAGATCAACCAACTTATGGAGTAAGGTCTTAGAAAATATTGACAAGAAAGCAGAGTCTTGGAAAGGAAAATGGCTAACAAATGTTGGGAAAACTTCAATGATTATATCAGTTCTCTCAGCTATTCCCATTTATCAAATGATGTGTCTTAGTCTACCAAGAGGAATAAAAAAGGATATTAATAGAAAATTTTAAATTTTTTTTTGGCAAGGTTTAAATGACAAAAAAAGATTAGCTTTAATTGCATTGGATAAAATATGCAAACCCTTGGAAGCAGGAGGGCTAAATGTCAAAAACATTAAACAACAAAACTTGGCTTTAGGAGCTAAATTAGTGTGGAAAATGTATAGAGATTCAGAGGCAAAGTGGGTTAAAATTCTACGATTCAAATACCTAGAAGGTAGAGATCCACTAAGTATTTTTCAGAAACCTCTCTCCTCCTAAGGGATCTAAGACATGGAACTTCATGCTGGAGTGTAGGAAGGTCATTACAAAAAATATCACGTGGGAAATTGGAAATGGAAGCAAAGCTTTATACTGGGAGGACTCATGGAATGCTTGTCCCCCTCTCTATACTACTATCAATAATGATCCAGAAATTAATAGGGTGAAACTAGAAAGGGGTATCTACGTTAAAGATTATATAGAGATAGAAGGAGATAACCCAGCCTTAGGATGGAAGTGGAAGACCCTAAACAACCTTGGAGTTCTAGAAGCTTTTAAAAATAAAGTGGAACAAGCCATTCATAGTAGGAATATAAACCCATCAAGGGATCCTGACAGAATTATATGGGCCAAATCCAAAAATGGGGAATATAGCACAAAGTTGGGGTATAAATCTACGAATACAAAAGAACAAATTTAGACACCTCTGCCTATTGACCTATGTTGGAGCAAATTATGCCTACCTAAAGCTGGAATGTTCACTTGGGCTGCCGCTCAGCATAGGATTCAAACTGCTGAATGGTTTCAAAAAATAGGATACAAAAGCCCATCAAGGTGTGTTTTTTGTGAGAAGGAATGTGAGTCTATTGATCACATCTTTACCAACTGTGAATATTCCTACAAATGTTGGATGTGGCTAGCTAAAAATTTAGAATGGAAATCGGCATTACCCAATAATTTGGTGAACATTCTTACATCATGGCCCCGATGGAATGAATATGGTTTGTATGGGAAGATTTGGGCAATTGCACCTTCCATAATTATATGGGAATTATGGAAGGAAAGAAATAGAAGGATTTTTCAGGATAAAAAGATAGATATTGACCAATTGCTCAACAAAATAGAGGCAAGCATTGTTGAGGTGGTAAACAACCGTAACATGCATGGCTGGAAAGATATGGTTTTTTCTCACTATGATGAAAGAATACGCAAATTATGGTATGGTCTTAAATACCACCCTTTATTGGCCAAAGTATTGTAGAGAAGGAGGCCTTAAGATGAAATTGTATATGGAAACCACCTACAAAGGGATGGGTAAAGTTAAACTTCGATGGTGCCTCTAAAGGAAATCCAAGTAAAGCAGGAGTTGGATGTTGCATTCATGATGAATTAGGTAATCTAATCACTTCCAAATCTACATTTTTAGGAGTAGCAACCAACAATGAAGCTGAAGGAAATGCCTTAATAGAAGGATTAGTACTATGCAAACGTTTGAACCTAGAAAGTATAGAGATTGAAGGCGACTCCTCGTTGATTATTAATGCCATAAGAACATGTGGAACATAGAATTGGAAACTTAATGGATAAATTAAAAGAGCCCTAAACATATTAAATTTTTTCAAAGCATACACTATTAATCACACCTATAGAGAAGGTAATAAAGTTGCCGATTTGTTAGCTAACAGGGGGGCAGAAGGAAGGAATGAAGAAACTATGGGAGGATGACCATGAATAAAAAGAAAGGTGAGAGAAGATAAACTATAGAATATAGAACGACAAATAATACTAAATACATCAAGTAGAAGGAAAATAGCTTTTTAGAATATTTAGGAAACATAAAAACAAGTAAATAGGACCTTTGGTAATTCTAGGGATAATTAAACTTAATAAGGTGTAAAACAAATTAAGGAATAGGAAATGACAGGAAGACAAAACACCAATCAGTTGGTGTACTCCCGCAATCCCTTAGCTATATATTGGGTGCTGGTATCATGTTGAGATAAGGCAAGCTAGAAAGCAGGCAAATGGCTACTGTTATCAAACTACGATGCACTAAACCACAGCTAGCCTTCGATGGAAAAATTTCTCTAAGGAGAATATAAGGCATTGTTTAATACTCATGATATAATTATAAGAGCGGTTTATATCATTCTAGGAAGTGAATATATAGAAAATGATAATTTCTATAGGGCGAATTCAGATATTCCCGCAATGTTCATTGCCTCAACTTTACACGCAGATCCAAACATCAGGGATATTGGGATACTTTGTAGAAGAGTCTTTAAGAGGAAATATTTGGTCGATCTGGGGAAGGTTATTGCAAGCATTAAAGAAGATCTGACGATACCAAGGCCAAGAGACTATCAACAATACAGGGGAGATATTAATAGCTTTCAAACTTACCCAATATTTATGATAGTCGATAGGAATAGGTACACTGCAGAGCTGCCAACCATATCAAGAAATCTAGAATTCCTATTCATATATATGCATATCAGAACTACAAGAGATCCTGGGTGGTTTGATAAATTTGTAATTGAGGATGATGTAGGGTTGAGAATTCATAATGATGAAATGTATGAAGAAGAATAATACAATGAATTGTATGTTTTAATATGATGTTAAAAAATCAAGGAATCAATGAGGATATTATTCAAATAGGAAATACGGGAGCTAAAGTAGGTGTATGCAAAATAGATGTGCAACTACTCTAAATGAGATATTAATCAATCTAACTAATAAATCAATCTAAATGCAAACACAATGAAGATTACAAGTTTAAATGAAGTAAAACAATAAAGTTACCTTCACCTACCCAATGCAACTTGTCTCCATTTCCCTCCTAGCTTTGGTTTCTTGAATGTATGTTGAGCCCTCAGATTTCCAAATGAAGCTCTTTTGTCCAAGATGCTACCAAAGTGTGGAGATTATATGAATGAATGAAAAATGGTCTAAAAACCTTGATTATGTAAATGGATGATGGAATGCTTGTGAAAATGCTTGATTGCTTGAAATGGATGCTTGGATGCTTGTGAAAATGGTTGACTACTTGAATGCTTGGATGCTTGGATGCTTGAATACTTGAATGCTTGATCACCTATTGCTTGAATGCTCACTACTACTTGAATGCTCACTACCACTAGATCACAAAGGGGAAATGAGGCTCCTTTTATAGGATTTTGGAGGACCTAAGCCTAGGTGGCACAATCCTAGGGTGGAGAATGAAAGGTGGAAGATCCTAGGGTTGCTATTGACTTGGTTGAAG
>MU223986.1:2888641-2906174 GCA_018584345.1 Thuja plicata | reverse complement strand
CATCCATTTTTGTAAATCTCTTAGATTTTTGAATGACTGTAAAGTTCACCCTCAATTGTCATCAAGAATTCACTATTGTAGAAGCCCAGATCGCTACCACCTTGGATACAACTCACAGTAAAGATTTGCTGAGGATCCCTGATCCATGAAGCAAATCTGATATTGATCCAAAGTGCAGTCCAGTATAAGTCTTCATCACATTCAATAACTAGTAGAACACTGCCAGGTCTGTATGACTTCCAGATCGTATATTATGACCAGATCGTATGTGATGAATGTCTGATTTGTCCTGATGATATAAGTCAGCACTTCTCAATTCAGTGATGTATCCTTTGATCATAGATATATCTGACTGCAAGATTCTGCAACTTATGTATCTCCAATAGATAGATCTTGCGCTATGGTATAAGAATTTGATAGCAGACTTTGTTGGTATAGTTCGCAGTGTATATGTGATGTATGAATTCACCGTTGATAGCAGACATTTGCAGTGTATGTATGCCCAGCAATTCAGACTTAATATTGCCAATGATGCAAGTGTATCAACTTCAGATTTTGCACATTAAACTCAGTATTTCAGATCAATACTTCAGCGTTTCAAACTGACATTATCAGCAGCATCAATGTATCAATGATCACACCTAGCATTGATTGAATACTTTCGCTGTAGGAGAATCTCGCAGAATATGTTTCACACACCGAGCAGATCGTATTTTCCATATCAAGTTTATATTATATTATAATATAAGTTATAATATTATATTTTTTAATAAATTATAATATTAAATTATTTTAAATTAATATATAATTTAATAAATATATTAATATATAGAAATTGAAATGTATTGTCATTTAGATGATAGAAGTGAATATTTGGATATTATGGTACTAGAATGTTATGTGTCTAAAGTGTGAAAAGTGGTATAAAAGGATTTAACTTTATATTTGAGAATGAATAATTTAGATATGATATTCATTAGATGTGTTGGGATTAAGAATAAAAGGTCTCAATATGTAATTCATCTACGAATTTACACAAATAATTAGCTTTATGAGTGGTTGAATCCACAAGTTTGGTCCACTTTTGTAAATGTATATCTAATCTCTCTCTACAAACATGATATAGTACACTATTCAAATTGATTAATTCTTGTTTTGTTGAAATCATGTTTGTGTATTATATTATGCTAACTAGCAGCACTTTGAAATACCTTTGAAAAGATAATGAATCATCGGGGCTCATGTTCTTCTAGGTTAACCCCTAAAAAAAGATTTGTAGTATGGTAATGTCCATGATCAAAGACAACAATATTTAACTAGGCAAATGTTTTAGGATGAATGTATTGATCTAGATTATTTTTGGTAAAATAATTGAAGCATTCCTAGCATATTATGAATGATTGAATGATATAACATGATGCAAAATATAACTAAATGCACTTAAAAGAAAATATTAATATATTGTACAAACATGTGTTTTGTTGGCTCCAAGTGAGAAAGGAATGGGTAGGAGTCAACCCCAAATTGGATTTGAGCTTTCTAAGTGGATTGTGTTCAACATGGAAATGTTAAGATGAGAGAGAATAATAGATGTGTGGGGATGGGTGCGCGGATAAGCATAACAAATACATAATTGTGGAAAACGTGTTCATATACATGTGTATATATGGATTAGGTAGGTATGAATGTGTGTGAGTGGTGTGTAAGTGGGTGAATAACATGGGGCGGGTGGGGGGTTGACTTCTCACAAGATTTAATGATTTGTCAATATGTCGATACAGTAAATCATTCTCTGAAAATGGTTCAAAATTAAATGTGAAATAACATGTGTATGAAAACTTACCATTGCATTTCATCAGCATTTTGAGCTACATGTAAATCCTAAAGTGGACATTAATTTGAAAGTATGTAGCACTCACAAACATTCATGTGAAATACATATTTAGACATAAAAGGATAATTGAAGGTCCATCTAAATTAATGAAACCTACAAAATGTCATCATGTGAGTCTACCTATCAATATGCATACTACATAAGAACCTATAGAATAGAGGGAAAATATGTTATACATTATTTCTATCATATGAGCAAATTTGAAAATAACTAAAAACAAAATTTTAATATCATCAATTTAAGGAACTAAAGTGATATGCGATAAAATAGGGTTAGGAAGATTATTTTGATATAAAAAGTGGTAATACCCCACTTTACTTCTCATAGGACAATAAAGTGAATGGGGTATTAACATGTCATGTGAGATAATGGTTTGCATATTCATGAAAATGAGTCATTCTCTAACATATATTACAACCTAAAATATTAATCATAAGAATGATAGTGACTATATATGCCCCCTTTAGTTGTAGCCATATAATTCAAGGAATTTGAGGATAGTGGGAAATAGTTCATGAAAAATAAAATGTATGATAAGCATGTATGCATGTAAATAATGTAAAGAAACGATTGTTGTAGAATTGAGAAAAGTGAGTTGTTTGAATTCGTAAAATGATATATTTATTTAGATTTAAACTATATAATGTTATTTTTATTTATTATTATATACTATATTTTATATAATGCAAATTATTATATTATAGGTAGTTTTCCTTTAAAATGAAACATTTAACCAACTTAGCCCATTTTACACTTTTTTCTACAACTAACTTTGCATACTTTTTTACAATTTTATGTTATGTTAATGTATAAAAATCATTGCATTCAATTAAATTCTCACATCATACCATGATTATTTTTAAATTATGCACTCAATCATCTCTATTACATAAGTATTGGAGAGCATTTATTGCATTCAAGAGAATAATCATTCAAACTCAACCAAACTTGTCCTAGTGCATATGAATAACCTAGCAATTACAATCCTCCTAATAACCCATCTTGATAATAATTCTCCTTATAATGATTAGTACATTATTATTTTTATCTTATATGTTTATATTTCTAGTTTGGGTAGAACTAAGAGATATTCAAGCTTAGGTTTCATGTACATATCAAATGCTTAAAAAATTGTGTACAAGAAAATGTTAAAATAAATTATATCACTTATCAATTATATTTTAAAATATGTGTAGGCATTTGAAAGCTAGTTCCAAGTCAAACGTGTTCAAGCAAAGACACTTCTTCATATTGGACACCAAAAATTAGGTAAGTACATTTCTTCTTCAATCTCTAAATTGCATTAAGTTGAATATAGATAGTAATATTATGAAAAATATTACAATTTAATATTTATATATTAACTATTTTATCTAAATATCATTTGAATTATCTATTCAATCAACTAAAACAATGTGTTTGTTCTTGAGTATTTTATTATTGAATCATTAAGCTACATTAACTTTTGCATACTAGTTCTAAATTTTATAAATATTTTTTGAATTTGAAATTTTATGTAGAATTTAATCATTTAGTTAATTTTTTTAGTATACTTGGCAAAGGTGTTAGCTTTAAAAAGTTCAAAATTCAATGAAGAATCTAACATATAGTGGGCCCATACAAGGAGTCATTCCTACTTAAATAATTATAGGTTATTTTGTGTGTGTCTTGTGTGTTTGTCATCTTAGATTACAACCTCCCCGCTTGAAGCCAAATGGTCACTTCATACTTTCATCCATAGATTTTTAATTTTATCTCTTCTTTTTAGTCCACCAACATATAATAAAAATTATTCTTCTATCTACAGGCTAGGTTGACACCTTTATAAACATTTATCTCTTAGGTTTAGACCACCATCATAGGATCCATAATCACGTAACATCTTCAAACACATCCATGTCATAGGTTATAAATTCACTTATGTCATCATAACATCTTCATATACATCTATTATACATTAAGTCTTAGGTTTCACTTAACTCGAGATAGGTTTACATTTCCAGTAGATTCATACCTACCTTGATCAAATCTTCATAACACATTGATATTCTAGGATTGATCCCATCCATATTCATAGACATCCATTTCTTACATTGGATAATTACTTACACCATCATAAGATCCTCATACATATCCATTATCATATATAGGCTATATTGTATTAAGTTAGACCATCACTTAGATCTACTTGCAAATAATACGATGGTGTTTATATGATTTTGATATTAGTAAAATATTTTGTTGAAGATATATATATATATATATATATATATATATATATATATAATGACATCATTATAAAACTTGTCCTGTATATTTAAACAATATAAAGGGTCACTAACAATACGAATATTATTCAGGATGGGTAGAAGGAATAAATGGGAATCACTTATAAAGCTAGAGGTGCAAGATAACCCCAGTGAAGGAAATCATTTCTCAAGTTATGAACTTGAATGAACACCTATTGGAGATGATAGTACTAAACAAATAGATTGGTGTGCTGCTATCCCTCTTGAGAGACTCCCTCACTTTGTCAAAGGAGAGGGTTTATTAGATGATACAAAACAAAATTTATACGCAAAAAAAATATGGAGTATAATTTGATTGAACCTACTAACCATGCTACAAAGATGTATTCAAAGTTTGTCTATATTTAATAAATTAATTAAGCATGCCACCCTTATTTATTTATTTTTTGTACACGTATAAACAGTTATCATTGTGCTTTTGGGCCTCAAGATAAAAGAAATGCACATGAAAATGAACTTGGAAATGCACATGAAAAAAAGAAAAGGATATGAAAGTTTGTTCAAAAAAGGGGTTGTCGAGCCCACTTTTCTATTAGGGTTATGTATGGTAGGTCCCAGATGTTGCAATTATTACATATAATGACTATATCCATCAAGATGCTAACGGTGAATTTTTTCATGGAAAGGATGACCCTTCTGGTGATCCAAGGAGTAGTGTTGCACCAAGATTATCAAATGAGTGTAAATCATATATATAATCCTTATTACTGATGGGTGTGGGGATTGACATAATATGTGAACAACATTATTTAGATTTTGGTTTGACAAAGTTGATGAATAAGAGGGATATATGTTTGTTGATAAATGATGTGTTAAATGCATGAAAAATGTAGTGCTTTCCCTACGTTCACAAAAAAAAATGAAGATGATGGAAAAAGTGTATGTTTGTGACATGTGGAGGAGAAAAATAACTTATTCTACTATAAAACACTAAACAATGTGGAAAATATTTCATTTATTATAGACATCCAAACACCATGGATGCGAGAGATGATGATCCAACATTCACATAACTCAATTATTGCAATGGATTCTACATTCTCAAAAAATAAATATGGGGTAAGTAGAACAATGCTAATTTTATTTATGAATCTTAATTTAATTATTACTCTAATTTATCAAAAAACTAATGTATAATTAATTTATTCATGTGCAGTATGAGTTATATACCTTGCTTGTATTTGATGAACAAGAAGCTGGTGTACCTGATGCATGGGCCATATCCTCAGAAATAAAATTGAGGATATAAATGAACGGCTAACAAAGGTTTACAAAAGAGGGAAGAAATATAAAGAAGATTGACATGTCAATGCATTCATGACGGATAATGCCAGTGTTGAGATTGAAGCATTCAGGTTTATCAACCCTAGTTTACATTTATAAGAGTGTAACTGTTTAATATTTAGTTTATAAAAATATATGTTTCCAAATTTTCAGCAAGAAAATATTTTTCATTTAACAATCAATTTTATTAGAATTGCTATTGCTATTTACCAACTTTTATAATGTAACTTGCAGATCAACTTTTGATTTCCAAGTACTTTTATGTATTTGGCATGTACGTAGAGCATGGTTAAAAAATGTGTATAGGTGCTCGTCAAAATTCAATTAAAGTATCTAGGAAAAATCACATGCTTAAACATCATAGTTTATATAATTTTTATAATTCAGGTTTGTGAGTAACATGGATGGTGGAACAAAAGTGTTCGATAGGTTGGGTGAAATAATGCATGCAATGAGTGACAACAAAGACATCGCTCCTCATTTGATAAAAAAATTTACAAAAGAGTTTAAAGAACTAAAATTTATTGAGTATTTTCAGAAAACCCGGTGTCATAATGAGAGTCGCATTGGTAAGTTTATCAAAATATCTATTATGGTTTATATGTATTCACATATTTTAACTTGTTTATAGTGTATGCTCAGACATCATATGTTTTTTGTGTAGAGATGTGAGCAAAAAACTTTCAAAGTTTCTCTCATGCAAACCAAGAAACAAATGCAACTATAGAGTCATTCCATTTTCACATTAAGAGTCTCTATTTGAGTGACCATTCTAAGAAATGTACAAGAAGAATGAATTGACTTATTCATACACTTCTCCATAGGGTAGAGCCATACTACAAAAACAAAAGATATCTGCAGTTATTTGGATTTTTAACTAACTTCAAAAAAGAAGGATATTACATAACTTCTTTAGAGAGATAAAAAAACAATAGCTGATACAGACTGTTATCCCCATGCTCTTCTTCCTGGTACATATAAGATAAGAAGTCAAACAGATCCAACAAAATGGTACCTTGTTAGGAAATTTGGATCAGATTTACATGCCTGTGATTGTCAGTGGGAAAAAAGAGGAAACATGTGTTGAAGATTTTGGATCTTCTAAAGAGAAACAAAATAAACCGGCAATATCAAATTGGTGATAAGTTTCATTTGTGATTTAAGTTTAATAATTGTTTTTAATGATTATTATATTTTTTCAAAATTAACTGGATTAATTTTATTAAGTAACAGATGATGTTACTCCATTGGTTGATGAAAATGATGAAGTCGGCGGGAGTTCTTGTCATGAAAATATTGTCATTGGTAATGTCAATATCTTTACAATCGTATTAAATAATTTCATAGTTCTAAAAATTAGCTAAGTATTATTTCAATTATAGATGGTTGCATACCTTTAGAAGGTCAAGATGTGCTCGGAGTTGTCATTGGTGAAGCTCAAAGTATAGGTAATTTTCAAAACCATCATTTTGTAATGAGACATTAGAATTTTTTAAAAATATTTTACTTAATTATTGTTATTTATATTACAGATGGTTGAAAATCATCTAATACTTCCAATGATAATTTTCAAAATGCAGTTGACTACATAACATCATTGCTTCAAAATTTACCAACTAGAGAAGATGAAAAAATCATGTTTACTAAATTAATTTTATTAAATTATAGATGATGTTACTCCATTGGTTGATGAAAATGATGAGGTCGGCGGGAGTTCTTGTCATGAAAATAATGTCACTGGTAATGTTAATATCTTTACAATCGTATTAAATAATTTCATGGTTCTAAAAATTAACTAAGTATTATTTCAACTTATAGATGGTTGCATACCTTCATAAGGTCAATATTTTCTTGGGGTTGTCATTGGTGAAGCTCAAAGCACGGGTAATTTTCAAAACTTCCAAATTCAAATCAATCCCTGGCTCAGAGAACATGTCTATGAGACGAATATCACCATAGTTTAGTCCAAGTAAAATGCGTACACACCATTTTACTCATCAAAAACATAATGCCATATCTCAAAACTCAAAAGAAAGAGCTAAGGAATATGAAGATTTTCAATTCCCCTCTATAGGATCTAGAAAGAAAAATAAAAAATAAGGTCATTAATCGATCAGGAATAACAATACAACAGGAAACAGATGTTATTAGGCAAAAAGGGGAGTACATTTATTGAAAAGTATTCTAGTAATTTATATAGCAATAATTTTTTTTTATATGATAACCATATGTCATTTTGTAGGTTTGAACAATCAAGGAAGTAGTCGACAACGTCAATTACCTTTCTCCATTGATCCAAATCAAACAATTATAGGTGAAATACAAGTTATAGATGGTAATTTATTGTTGAGTACATAATACAATTTTACACTTGAGCATTTTATCTAAGTTGATTTGTTAAATGTAAATAATATTGCAGCTTTAGATGATCAACAACAAGTTCAACAAATTGCATGACCTTTTTCTATTGATCTTAACCAGACAACAACAATAATGGATGCATTGCAAACTAGAAATGGTAATGAAATTACAAAATAACAATCAGGATCAATTTTGAGTCTTTAGTTTGTATATTGATTTTATATGATTCAATGTGTTAAATATGTAATATTATTGGAGTGTTAAATCGTGGACAAAAAGCTTAAGAAGAGACCTTACCCAAGACAACAACAAAACTAATGGATGTAATGCAAGTTACAAATGGTAATAAAATTATGAAATGCATTTTCATAAATTTTGTGCCTTTAATACATAAGTTAAATTTTGAGTCTTTAATATATAAATTAATTTTATAAATGTTGATTTCTTAAATGTGAATGTTATTGCAGTTTTAAATGATCAATACAACAACCAAGACCATATGTTACCATTTTCTCTTGATCTTAACCAAACAATAACAATAATTGACACAATGCAAAATGGAGATGGTAAGGAAATTGGGTATTCATATTTAATCAATTCCCTTTAATTCAGAAATTAACTTTATAACTAACTCAATTTATTTGCAGGTGTTGATGATATTTATATGGCGGATCATGGCCAATACCCTTTTGGATAATCACACGTTGATGATATTTATATGAAAGATCATGGTTAACATTTTTTCGGATAATATCATATTTTATATATTGATTGTTAAGTACTAAACTCTCTCTCATGAACTAGAGGGAGCATAAATTTAAGATACATACATCATTTGTTGTGGAAAATTAACTCATCATGTCGGGAGCCTTTATTTTTTTTCTAAAATATGACTAAACATTTTTCTTTGAGTTTGATGTATACATAGTGCTTTAACTAAATAGGACCACACTTGAAATCTTGCACACCACACTCTCGTTATAATTCTAAATGTAAACTCTAAACTTGGAAAATTTAAACAACAATAAAAAAAATTGTTGATGCAAGATTGTGTAGCCTATGATCTATGCTTTTACATTATATATTTTTTATATTATCTAAATTTTTTGTTTTCATCTATGAACCACTTTTGAAAGTTATTGTTACTTGTTTTATGATCATGTTCTAAGATTTGCCCTTGTATAAATAATGAAACTCATATAGGATTTTTAAAGCACAACCTAATAATTATATAACAATGCTATAACACCCACTACTTTGTAGTTATTTTTTTGATAGAATATAGTTGAATAATAGTCATACTAGAACATGCATATCTCTTCCTTAATTTACCCTTATGATGGTAGATGGATATTAACATGGTATTGCTTATAATTCAACCTCTTGACTATATAACCATATATCATATTTTTTAATTTAGATTATTTATATTGAAATACACAACTTTGTATTCATGCTTATTTGTGAAAGAAATATACATTCCTTGTACTCTTGTCGTAGAAATATCATAGTAGAAATAGCGGTATGAAGATAAAAATATTAATTTTTTTTTGTCTATTTTATTTGGTTGAACAAAACTATAGGTGGTGATATGAAATATATATTTAGCTTCATGGCTCAAAACTAGAAAATCATTAGTAGAGCAAAAATTATTTTATCATATTACATGTTTATATTGTTTTTGTTTCTCTTTCCATTTGCCCTTGGTGCCTTCTTTTTTATAAAAAATACTTCATTTAATGTTTTCTTATGAATTTGGTGTCTAAACCCCTATTTACTCCTGACGACCTTGGTAAAAACCAATATATTTATAATTTTTTTTTTATATATTTAAAAATGTAATCGACATCTTTAAATTAGGTTTTATCTTTAATAACAGCAGACAGGATTTATATATTTAAAAATGTAATCGACATCTTTAAATTAGGTTTTATCTTTAATAACAGCAGACAGGACAACAGGCAAGCTGCAAAAAAATAGAAGAATAAATTGCAATGAAAAATTTGGCTGGATGGGCATTAAAATGAAGCAGGTGAGGAGGTTGGCAGTCCAGTTGATGCGGACTGATTTGATTGACGGCGCTGATCCAAATTCTCTGCGGCAGCGTACAGGGTGGAGGTTCTAGTCGGCTGATTTGACCGGTATACAGGGTGCAAATATTCGGCTGCTTAGCCATTGCCCTAGCGTGGAGGGTTACCAAGCTCAGCGACTCACACTCGCGGAAGTGACGGAACTATTGTTTGGTGAGAGTGATTAATACATACTCAGCGTGAGGAACTCAGCAGATTGACCTATTTTTGAGCCGGGTATGCAAAGAAAGTCTGAATCTCAAATTGTTAACTGTTGCCGCAAATGCACAATAAAATCAGAAACAATATTAGCGACTGACATTGCTAATTACTATTGTATTTTGGGCAAACTTTGTCAATATATTTTTTGAATCAATAAAGAGGTGAGGCTTGCACCATTATGGGTTTATTAGTACTGCAGTTATTTACATCATTACTGTTCATTATGTCATTGTTAAGCTTCTATGAATGCATCAAGCAAAACAAATACGTTGCACCCTGCAAATTCTGGAAATAATAAAAAGCGCAGTAAGAGGTTCAAGCGTGGACAAAATAGGGCACATAGGGGAAGGAATCATTACAAATACCTAATTGTTTGAGTCACACAATGCACCAATAACCTATCAACTTAGCCTTCTATCAAGTGAAAGCATTGGTTAGGGTGTTCTTTGCTTATTTCCAGCTCAAGTTATAGTGGATTATTTACTTTTGACCTGTTTTGTGAATTGGTCCTAGATTATGCTATTCAAATCTAATTTTTTGGTTTAGGTATAGGATTGGAGTTTGGGTAGTATGATTTTTCCAAATTTTTTACTTGAGTTCCGTGTGACTTTGGTATGATCATACCCACAATATTAAACATATAAAAATTGTCATAGTTTTAACTTTTCACAAAAATACAAAGTTAACAGTATAACATAATTGAAAATTTAGTGCCAAACATAAAAAGAGAAATAAAAATGGTTTATATATGTACAACACACAACATAAGCTATTGGTCAAACATGTATTTGTACGTGGAATATCAATTCAAATTATCACATTTCTTTTCATCAAAGGCATTTGTCAATTGGTTCATTAGAATCACAAGGAGTGCTAATGATTTAGTAGTCTTGTGCTCCTCATCTTGTTGATAGAGATTAAGGAAAGTTGTGCAATGGAAGTGTAGAAGTTGAGATGCTTTGGTGCTTCATTCTAATGTCCTGTCACCTCATCCTTGCGTGAGATGAGCTATAGGTTGGAATACGCACATACTAACTCATTTGTCTTTTTCGCTTCTAACCTATTTTACCTTGAGTTTCTGGGATGAGGATGATAGGGAATAGGGGGATGCATTTTCGAGTGCTTTTTTTTTTGAGTTATTTTTGGGGATGCCCAAGGGACTGCGAAGGGGATGGTTATATAAAAAATGGGAAAATCTAATATATATATATATATATATAGGGAAAGTTTAAATATTCATTTGATAAAATTGATTAAGCATGCATATATACATTATAGAACTTCAATATATAACTTTTGTGTTATTTTGAGAGTTCACATTAGCATCAAAGTCAAACAAATTACTTACTAAAGTGAAACAAATTACTAACTAGCAAAACTCAAACCTTGATTCAAATTGCTTTCAAAATTCATTGTCAATTTGCTTGTGATATTAAAAATAGCATACAAGTTACAAAAAAACGCCTAAAGGCTACAAGTTTCACTTTCAATTACGATATGAAAATACAAAAAAATAAAGTAGACTGCTGCCCTTAATCCGCATCTTTCAACATTGCATCAAAATCAGATTCCTCTGAGGTATTGCCATTGTGTGGTTACCTCATCCAAAGAAACTCCAACCAAGCCCTTTGGTGCCTCCTCCTCATCAACCTAGGCGATGTCTTTGAGATCAATATTCCACCAAATAGCAGTAGTCTGATGATCCTGAAGTTGAAGAGCACTATGCATAACCACTTGCTTCTCCGCTCGTGCAGAGGTAAGTCTATTCCTCATGAAGTGGATAAAGCTTTATGTGGACCAATTCCCCTTTGCAGCAGAGGAACTAGCAATCTATGAAAGGAGGCAAATGGCAAGCATCTTCAGCTATGGCGCATCCTTTCCCATGCCATGTCCACCATCTAATAGGGTTAGTTTGAGCTAATGTAGTTCTATACAACCTTGTCTTTGGTCTACTAAAAGTTGGACCACAAAGATTTGTGAAGGCAAGACATTGTGTGTGAAGTATTGGAGACTCCTCTAAAATCATCTTTTGAAAGACCTTCATTAGCCCTTCTCTCACCTCTTCATCAACACATGGAGGCAAAACCTTCCGACCCTTGGTGCATATCAGTTGGGATTTATAGTAAAGGCTGCCATACGAAGCGGGGTGTTCATCGTGTTTATCTCTACATCACATGGGGTTTAATTTGTTCGTCATATAATCCCAAAGTAGAATCCTTAGCCAAAATTGTTTGCTTTATCTTTCCAAGCATGTTGTCAAATGTCTCATATCCCTCTCCAAGACTAGGAGAGTTTGTATCAGCATATCTAATGACGTCTACAACATGTGAGATAAATGAGCAAACATATCTGCAAAATGTAAACAAAAAGTTTAAAAGAAATTGTTGACATGTTAGAAACCTTTAAAATTGAAATTGAACAATAAAATAAAATTTTTTAAAATCAGAAATCTAATATGAAAATCAACAATTTAATATTTAATATTTAATAAAATCAGCAATGTCTTACCTCATAGTGGATCACCAATTGTCATCAAGGATCTTTTGTTTGATGACTTTTCCTCCAGTAGAGCTTGAATTAGGCCATCTACTCCACTTTGAATTCACCATCAACAATTATAGGGGTTCATGCACCTCAAGCATCCTCTCTAATAGAATGAAGTAATTGGCATATTTTGTTTGAATAGGTTTGAGGAACTCATTTGAAAAATTTACGAAGAGAGCAAGTGAGATGTGGTGATTGCAAATGAACATTTGAATGTCACTAGCTTCTACCACCACTTACTTCACCCAATCTATCTTCCCTATGGCTTTCAATGCATTGTTCAATGCATGAACACAACATGGGGTCCAAATGATGTGCTTGTAAGCACTCTAGATCATCATGCCAACCAATTTGCACGCACGTGTTGAATCGGTGACCACTTGTACAACATTTGAGGCCCCAATCTCCTCTATGACATCTCTCCAAATGCTAAATTGGAAGTCTGCATCTTTACACTTCCTAAAACTCCACCGCTCTAAGAAAACAAGAGCTAGCAGGGCATGTGTCCATGATATTGATGAATGGCTGATGTCTAATATCAGTCTGCCCATCCATCACAATAGAACAACTTGTCTTGATCCAAGTTTGCCTCATACCCTCCATTAGCTAATCAACCTTAGAATACTCTTTGTTTACGAGGTAGTGTGATTTAGCAATGTAATCGGTCTCCAATTCCTGACTAAGGTTTTGTCTCCACTTTTGGGAATCAACTTAATCACACCCTTGTTAATGTTCTCACCGAGAGATCCTTGCTCAAAAGCATCATTATATAGGGTTAACAGTTCAAGGCTAATCCACTCAATGTTTTTTTTGTAGAATTCTGCAGGGAGTGCATCAAGTCCGGGAGATTTCCCCATTAGCAAGGGACCTAATGGTTTCCTCAATAGCGATAATCTGGTCAAGGACCTTAGGATCATCTTTGGAGACTTTCTTGGGAATCAACCTCAAACAACTTTCCAGTGCCTCTTGATTCTTGCTGCCATGTTCAAAAGAAAACAAATCCTTATACAAGTTATAAAACGCCCTTTTGATTTCCTCTACATTCTTGGTAACACCATTCTCAGCTTGAATTTCATCAATTATCTCTCTTTTTTGTTTTTACTCTAATAATTTTAAAGAAGTAGCTTGTGCCACTATCACCTTCCTTAAGCCAATTCATCTTTGCCCTGATTTGTTGACCCTGGAATTTGTAGTTCTGTAGTTTCCTCAGTTCCATCTTTGTGATACACAGTTACTCTTCCAACTGCTTGTTGTGTCCAATAGACCATAGCAACCTTTCGGTTGAATTAAGCTTCTTTTGAAGATAGGTTTCAGATTTGGCTCTATCTTTGTCATTCTTTTCACCAACCAACTGGAACATATTTCTCCAAACAACAGTCAGGGCATCCCATTGCCTTCTAGGCCCAAAGTCCCTGTTGCAAAATTTAGAGAGGCATGTAGCCATCTTTATAGCATCAAGGGTATCTCTGTCCCGAAGAAGAGTAGTATTTAATTTGAAATTGTTTTTACTCTTCCGTTTGCTGGAGGGAGGAGTATATATTTCAAATTTGATTGAGGCTGAAATTGGAGAGTGATCTGATATAGTAGCAGGAGAGACAACTAGTGGCATGGTTCCATCCAACTGTTGAAAAGAAAACATCATAGAATCCACATAAAATCTATCAAGTCTACAATATACCCTTTGCTTTCCTGACTGATTGTTACACCAGGTATACCCAATATTAGAGAAGAATTCTTTCCTCCTTTCAAGAGGATCAATCAAGTTAGGCCTTCTTTTGAACTTAGCCCCCCAAAAGTGTTCATTGCCCTTCCAAGAGTTTTTAATGCCACCACATTTGTCCTCATTGTACTCCACCATGTTGAAGTCCCCCGAGAAGATCCAGTGAGCCTTAGGAAGGGAAGTGGCAAGCCAATCCCAAAGAGCAGCCCTCTCCCTGTAGTCATTGACAGCATAGATTGTGCAAATGCATTTCAATCTATCGAAGACCTTGAAAGTGACCCAATATGCTCTATGACAGGGAGAAGCCCCATGAGAGGCAATATTATCAGCCCATTTAGGTCCAATAAGAATGGCAACTCCTCCTTTGCCCTTTTCATGATCAGAAACAAAACAAGTAGCTTGATCCCATAGGAATTTCATTATGGAGGAAGCTTGGAATCCAGTGGCCTTGATTTCCTAAAGACAGATTACATCCTTGCTCACCAATTTATTACACCAAGCTCTAACAACATACTTTCTGTTAGGCATTTCCAGCCCCTTCACATTCCAGCTAGCCAAATTCATCATATTAAACATTCTGGGAGAATTGTTTCTGATTCTTGTATAGCCTGGTGAAACAATCAGGCCTGTCTACACCCTTCTTGTTTTGATTCTCGCCTATGGATGATGAGTTTGAAAGAGATTGCCTATCCATAGTTTTCCTTTTCTTCTTTGAATTTTTACTGGCAACATCAACAAATTGACTATCATCCCCAGCTGTCAAAGCAATTTCTGGGACATAGGGGACTATCTGCTTATCAGAGGCATCTTCAAAGGAGGAATCCATGAACTCAGGTGGTGGATCATTGTGATCCAAGGGCACCTTCTTAGAGTTTCTATATTTATCTTCTTTTTCCTTGATGGAATCCAAAGCCATCTGTTGAGCATTCTTTCTCATGGGTACATCATTATCAGTGTGGGGAGGAAGGGCTGGTTGAAAACCATCTTGAGTCTTAGAGGCACTTTGTGTTTTATCACTTGCAGGAATAACAACAAGGTCCTTTTCAAACAGAGGATTAGATAAGGAAATGAAATTAGAACCATCATGCTTAAGACCATTATTAACAATCTCTGTAGTTTTATTGCCAGAAAGAGAATCCATATTCACCTTATTATCAGAGTCAACATTTTTATCAACATTATCAGTAGCATTCTTCACAGTATTCACATTCTGATTAGTCCTAGAATTAGGGTTAATATTCACATTAAAATTACCATTTTGGACATTTTTGAGAGACAAACATTCTTTTCTAGTGTGCCCATTAAACTTACAATGAAAACAAGCACTGAGATTGCCAAGAACAGAAAGATCCCATGCATAAATATCCTTTTCAATATTTAAGGAAATTCTTTCAGGAATGATAGCATCAGGGGACAAAGCAATCAAAACCCTTGCATTTAAGTGGGGGAGAGTGGCTCTCAACTCTTCCACTTGAAGAACCAAACCCAAGGGTTTCAAAATTTGAGCAATAAAAGGCCAGAATTCTGGTTGGAGCCCCTTAGTTCAACCCAATTAGGAGAAGAACGAGCAACAACAGTTTCAAGGTCACCCTTTGGGGACCATGGAAAGGCACGAAAAAGAGACTGTCCAACATTCCAGAGCCCTTTCTTAAGAGCTCTTTCTTGCATACCATTAGTTTTCAAAAAAACAACAAACAACCCTTTTTGTATCACGCGACAAAAATTAACATAGATACCTAATTTCTTTCCCCAAACATTAGCCAGCCAATCATCAAAAAATTTGCAAGAAGGTAGAGCATTATTATCCATACAAACAAGGAAAATTGCCACATTTCTTAAATGAGACTGTTCATTCCTAATGGCCTTAACCATATCCTCGTTGGGAGAAAGTGAGAGTTTTCTGACCAAGAGCAGAGGGCTTACCACTTCCTCTACCTCCGGGGTCTCCAGTTTGGAAGATGCTTCCATCTTGATCTCCATCGTCTCTGGACCCCAGTGATCCTCCTGGCACCATTGGGGGCTGCTCCACAATTTATCATTCTTTCATAAAATCGTGCCTTTCCCTCTTCAACAAAATGTTTTAACGACTTTTTATAAAATCGCGGTTTCTTGCAAAATGTTTTAACGACTTTTTATAAAATTGCGGTTTCTTGCAAAATGTTTTAACACCTTTTTATAAAATCATAGTTTCTTGCAAAATGTTTTGGGTTGCACCTAGGGTTTCTAGGGCGAACGGTGTTTTCTGCAAATGTACTATAATTTTTGACAATTTTTTCACAAAATCGTGTGTGATCTCAGCATTGCATCAAGGGTTCGATGATTTTTCCACAAAATCATGGTGCTGTTTTGCAGCAGCTTCTTTTGACAATTTTTGACAAAATCATGGTTTTAGATTTTTTGTTGATTTTTTATCAACAAAAGTCGAAGTGTTTTGAAGTTGATTTCAATTTCCGTGTCTCTGGATAACGATAGGGATGGCTTGGTTACTCAACATCAGGTTGGAAGGCACTCAGTTTGTTCTTGTACTTGGTTATATACAATTTTTTTGCAGAAAGAGGTTGGTTGTTCAGAAGTCCAACTAGGGAGGGTCTCAAAACCAGACTCATATCGCAGAATGTTCTGAGGAAAAGGAATCATGTCCAAATGACTTGCAGATTATGTCGAGTGTTCTGTAGGGTAGTTACTAGAATGACCTTTAATATAGGGTATTGTTAAGATTGCTAAACTGCAATCTTCCCAAGAACATCTGCATGTATAGCTATTCCATAAACATAAGCAAAAGACAGAAGAGAGAAGGCAGCTATGGCGGCCAAAAAGCCAGAGACATCAAATTCATGTTGAAAGAAAATAATCTATATTATCAACAATAGAATTACAATAAGATGTGAAAACTCTGTGTATAAAACTAAGCGGTGATTCCTTATAAAGGATACCGAAGCCCTAAAAAGGAAACTCTCAGAAAATAGAAAGTTGCCTAAGTATAACTTAAGCACAAAAGAGTAATTACTAAATTACTCTAACACCCCCCCTTAAGTGTAACTTAGGGAGAAGCAAAACTGCTAAACTACTGCAGAAAGCAGGAAAGAAGGGTCCTGGCAACTAGGCCTGATCAGGAACCCAAAACATAAAG
>MU223986.1:2811290-2887380 GCA_018584345.1 Thuja plicata | reverse complement strand
CCGGAGCGGCGCGCGGGCGGTGCCTGGGCAGCGCGCTCGAAAAAGCCACAAAAAACAATTTTTTTTTAAAATTTTGCGACTGTTGCATCGATTTCCGTGTCCGTACGGCCCGTAGGAGGCCGAAAAAAATCTCCAGAGCCCCGGTGTCCAAATCGGACAAACCTTATATGGTTTCTGGGGTTTTTGGGCCTTCTGGACTCAATGGCAGTGTCCGTTTGGGCCCAAAATGCCTCCAAAAACAGAGACCCCCCAGAACCAATAAACAAATGCCGGAAAAGCCTCTGAAAGCTTCAAACCCTCTGTGCTTCAACAGAGAACTAACAACCAGCTGCAGAGTGGCTCTGATACCATGTTAGAATTTGATAACCATCAAATCAACCCAAGAAACCTGCATGCATGACTATCACATAAACAGAAGCAAAAGACAGAAGAGAGAAGGCAGCTATGGAGGCCAAAAAGCCAGAGACATCAAATTCATGTTGAAAGAAAATAATCTATATTATCAACAATAGAATTACAATAAGATGTGAAAACTCTGTGTATAAAACTAAGCGGTGATTCCTTATAAAGGATACCGAAGCCCTAAAAAGGAAACTCTCAGAAAATAGAAAGTTGCCTAAGTATAACTTAAGCACAAAAGAGTAATTACTAAATTACTCTAACAGGTATTAAAGTAATATTGTAATATTTAGTATAATGGTCATGTAAGTAACATTCTTTTAAGTAGTCACTCAGTTTTTAGTAACTTTATGTTCCTTAAGTTGTCTAGTTAGTTTAGTAACTTTGTATTCCGTTTTTAGTTCTTGATCGTTTCATTATAAAAGGTCTTGTAATTGCTTATTTAAGGAGTATTTCTCTCATTTGTTTAAATATTGAATATCTCAATCAATTATCATTTTAAACCTTACTGGGGACTGTAACTAATACAAATGTGCCCCTGCCATGTAGAACTCCGTAGTGGAATGTATGACTATTGGGAAAGTACATGTCGCCTACATACTTCTTGCATAGAGTGATAGTTGCATGCAAATAGCCGAGATATACAATATGCCTGTAAGGAAAGATGCAGGCTTTGTCTTCATTGGCTCAGTTACTTAGAAGGGGATGCACCCATTGTTCAAGTTCAGCCCTCCCATAGCTGAATTTGTGGGAGGATCGGCTTGTCTCCAAGCTGAGGGAGTTGTCTTCTCCCCTATACCTTCCCTGGTGGTTCATGTGGATCCAGTTACCTATTGGCTGTGCATTGTCCCTACTTTGGTTGTATACCCCCCAAAATGCCCAATATTACTTGTTGAGTAATGAATAATTTTGATTGTTCAGATTAGTGAGGTTTTTTACTTTTGTAAAATGTGTCAGCCCCCTTGTTTTCACCATAGTTTTGAGACTTGGTCTTGGCTCAGACTTTCCAGGTCTATTTTGAGCTGTGTCTTTTAGTTGGAGAGAAATCTAGACAAAAACTTTGCATGACTGAGCGAAAAAAGATCAACATAAATTTAGTATGCATTGCAAAATATATATGATTTTTCTGCATTCCATGCCAGAATCATATTTATAATGTATGATGCAAAGCTGCGAGTCCTCCCAAAATGCTGGAACAAACCACAAGCCTAAATTTTTTAATGAATTGCCATTGTAATACTCATAGCAATTAATGAATTAAATAAATTGCTTTACTTCAATGAATTCAAGGTCACAAATGAGTGCTGAAAATGAGGGACTTAAGGTTTAGTGTTTATTTATTTAATAGCATTAATGTTTATGATGTTTTTCTTTTGCAATTTCTAATGTCCATGGGTCTGAGACTCTGATTGGTTCTTCAGCAAGTCATACAAAAATTACAGAGTTGTAGGAAACTCTGCGAGTCTCTGTCAGATTTGTGAGTTTTCTGAGTCAAACCAGCAAATTGCTTCTGCTGGCTTGATTTGAGACCTTGTGAGTCTACCAAAGTTTCGTAGAGCTTGAACTGTAGTTTGTTGAATTTGTGATTGATGTCAAAGCTAGTCAGCGATTTTCTTAATTAGTGGCAATTATATTTAATCTGTGCTATTGTTTGAAATAAATATCATCTGCTAGATGTGGTAATTTAGTGAGGTGATATGGTATTATTCTTGGTGTATGGCGTTAGCAGGTGTCTGTATATTCTGACAGTTTCAGACTTTGATTCTTGGCGGCTCATTAATTTATTTATCCTTTTTGAGCAACGGTTTCAGCATTGACTGTGAGTGGGGCAGCTTATTCCTGACGATGGCTGTGTAATGTCAACTTTAAAAAGGGAAGCAGTCAGCATTAAAAAAGGAACCGTTTTGAATTCTGAAGTAATTGATAAATACCTCAGCTATTCCTTCCTTGTTTAGAGTTTGTGGAGACGAGCATGTATACTGCATGTTAAGCTTTTCAAGGTTATTTTTCTGCTGTAAATCACCGTCTTCATTTTGGTGTGGGATATATTTTGGTTGTCTTTTTCAACTTGCTGCAGATAAGAAGTCAAGAATTGTTTCAGTGGGATGTGTGTAATTTTTTTATGGTGATTGAAGTGCTGAGTGTGTTATGAAAGTGTTATTAAGTTTCAGTGTATTTGAGTAGGTGCGAAAACTGAAGTTGGTGATTCGAGGAGGGTTGGTGCTCTATGTGAGTTGGTTCTCACTTATGTAATCTAGGTTGGTGCCCATTTGTTGAATGAAAGCTATTGATCTACCGCAATTTTTTACCCGAAAGGGTTTTCCATGTGAAATTTGGTGTTCTACTTGTTGATGTTGCTCTCTACTCTATCTTTGTTTTATGTGGTTTCATGTGTTTAAAAGTTCTAAAATAGTGATTCATCCCCCTCCCCCCCTCCTCTTATTGTTTTCTGTTTGCTCTTCATAGATTTGACATTGGTACCTTTCTTTTCCTCTCTTCTCCTGAACATGCCATGTCTCGTGAATTCAAACCTCTAAAAGTTTTTATTGATTTAAAAAAATCACATAGCATGTTTTTCTAGAACCATTCATAACGGTCATAGCCCATGTTACTATAATTCTGCTGATCAGTGGAGTTTGATATTTTGAGGTTGCGACTTGTTCACTTTTTGGTCAAACCGGTTGCCACACCATCTGTTACATCACTGCTGACATGCTTGCAGTTATACATCATGTCACCACCCATGATGCCTGTTGCTGTGCATGTTTGGTTGCAATGTTGCCCTTTCTGTCAATTCACAACTTGAGGATGTCTACATAAATATGAAAGATTTCTATGAATGTTATTGGGCTTATTTTGCTTCATTTATGGTTATCTTACATGCTTTCCTGTCTAGTTGTTAGTGGAAAACTATGTCATAAAGTTAATTTCATGGCAATGGCTGAAATCGATGCACTTCTTTCAAACATTAACAGGCAATAGGGGAGTCTTCTTGTACCTTATTATAATTTGGAAAATTTCTTTGCTCGCTTGGTAAGTTTATCTATTCTGAGTTTTAGAATTCAAAATAGAAGCCTTGAGCTGAGATGTGCTGATTCTCAGAGAGTTATTCAGTGCAGTATACACTAGTCTACTTTTTAGGATACTGTTGATTCAGTTGGATTATCCTCAAACTTACGCTTTTCAAAACTTCATGTGCTTATACTACTTGCTATATGAGATTCATCTCTGCTTCTCGACATATAGCATCTATTAAATGACTTTTAATACAATTTAATCAATACAATTCATTTCAATTCAATAGAATTTAATATATCTTTCCAGTGGTGGATATGAAGAGACTTTTATTTGACTTTTTTCACGCAACTTCAAATTATTTCATCAAGGTACAGAAACCCTTGGCTGGTGCATGGGAAGGGAAATACTCCAATGTTTAATAGTAAGGAGGATGAAGTATAATTTTTCTGAGAGAATATTTGAGTTTTACTCGTTTAAGTGGCTTTGCATGCTTTTCCATCATAAATTTGTTACTTAACCTTCTAAATGTTCTTTTAACTAGGGCTTGCAATTATTTTGAAAATATTCAGCATGCATTCTTCGAGTCTAATGCAAATGGTTTTCTTGCAACAGGTTTGCTTTGTACATTAACGAGGTGCCATGAATTCAGATTTCTAAGAAGTAATAGAAAGCTCAAGCTAGAGTGAATCAGTTGCATAGACAATGCCATTTCTATAGAAGATTAGTCGCTAAAAGTAGCAGAAAATGGTTTTTCTGATATAGTCAGTGGCAGATTAGTTTCTGCTATCTGTAATTTGTAGAAACTTACAATATGGCACGAGGACCACCAATTCCTAAACTTGTAGCTAGTAGACTCTCATGCATCAGAAATGGCCAGATGGTGCTTCGTGATATCAATATGACTATGCATAATGGAGGTGGAATGATATTAACAGGGCCAAATGGTTCTGGGAAAACTACATTTTTGCGTGTTTTAACAGGATTTCTAAAACCTAGTGCTGGGCATCTGTTATGGAATGGCCATGATGTGACAAACTCTAGTATCTATGAGTTATATAAAGTAGAATTGCATTGGGTGGGTCTTAAGGATGCGATCAAGAATAAATTAAGTGTTGTAGATAATGTTGAATTTTGGGAAACATTGGAAGGTAAAAGTGGAAGGTCTCGTAAGGCGTTGGAATTCATGGGTTTGGGACATGTCATGAATGAACCGGCTCAGGTGTTATCCGTGGGCCAGCGTAAAAGGGTGCAGTTGGCCCGATTACTCGCAATCCCTCGTCCAATCTGGCTTTTAGATGAACCTTCTGTTGGACTTGATAAAGATGGAGTGCAAATACTGGAGTACATTATGGAAGAACATCGCAGGAAGGGTGGAATGGTTTTTGTTGCTACACACATTCCAATTAAGCTTAAAGATGCTATGCATTTGCAATTTCCTCCAAGAATTTTAAAGTCTAAAACTTTTATGGACCTTATGTAAAGAATTTTCTTTCTAAATTAACGTAATCTGTCTGCAGAAGAAACATATAGCAAATCTGTCAACTACAACAATTTCATGCATTACTATTAATTTTAGGCTGAAGATATGGTTATTGGATGCAAAATGTTTTACATTTGTTGGAGGTCATTAATATTTAGTGATTTAGAGTTAGCTTTGAAATGTTATTAAGGATTAAAGCGATAAGAGAGACCTAAAAGGTTGTGTGAACTTCAGAGTATGAAATTCTTGCATTTTGTGGTTTGTTGCAGTTTCAAATTTTTATTGACATGTTCAATGGTTGAAAGTTCTCACTATGCAGCCGTAACACCAAATCTACAAATCAATCTTAAATCTTGAAAAAATGCAGCCAATACACACATCCATCTTTTCATAACCTTGTTGAGACATGGTGGAGTTTAACCATAGATTTGCAAAAGTTAACCAAGATTGAAGAATTCTCAAAATAGTTCTTGACATAAAGCCAGCCAAAAAAAGAGTTTGTGCAGTCCTTGAGCTAACAGTCATCCAAACAAATATAGTCACTACCAGAGATGGAGCAAAAAACCAAACAGGTACGAAAAGGAGATTTCAAAATTTTCCTTTCCCTTAAATCAGATATAAAGAGACAACCCATCAAATGCACAAGCAGAGATATCCTGGAGGATTAAAGAATAGTCCCTGAACCACAAGAAATGACCATGCATGTTACCAATTCTTCAAAACCTTTTTGACTGCAAATGAAGAATAGGAAGTTGGAAAGATGGCTCAGGCAAACCTCCTCGACTACTACTGTAGAATAAAACCCAGGAAGAGAATGGTAGACAAATAGAGTTATACCAAAAAGACGAAATTAAAGAAAAAATCTATTGACTTGGATAAATCGCCCTTGCTAGACATAACTAAACAATTTTCTTCTTGACTTTTTGAGAGAGCATAGAGAAATTTGGGGCTCACATAATTAATAGATGGTTGCCCAAATTATTGCCACCCATTCAGAACTAGTTCCAAAAATAACAAAGGCTTCAGAATCAGAACACTGAAGATCAATACCATTCTGGAACATGATAAAAACACCATCTACAATCTAGTTGCCCCCATTTTCATAAAACCATCTCAGAAAGACAGTCAGCCTTTCTCTGGGAAGACAAATTATGGATAATATCGTTGTCATTCACAAACTCCTACAGTCATCAAACTGGATATGTCAAAAACCTTCGATAAGGTATAACTGCGACTTTCTCATTAGAATTTTGGAATAATTTGGATTCAGCGAACAAAACATGGAATGGATAAAAAGTTGTGTCTATAACACCATCACCTTCACTGCATTCAACAAGGAAAAAGGTACAGTGTAAGATCTCTTGATACAGAAGGTAGGAAATCCCCTGAACCCATATCTATTCAGCATTATGGGTGCGAAACTACTCAGAATCCTACCCCACAATATAAAGAGAAGTAAATGCGTGTATTTTCTGCAATAAGTGGAGGAAGCAGAAATATACGATATCAATGCGCAGATAACACTATCCTCTGTTCAACTTCAGACACAACTACGTTGATGGTAAAAAATTCAAAACATTTCTGCATTAATCCCAACACATAACAAAGCAGAGAACAAAGGAGGCTGTCTTTTTTGCCAGTTTTCGTACAGGCAAAAAATACTTAAATGCTTCGCATACTTTATGTAGGTAACAGAAACTTCCCAGGACATATATTGGCTTCTCGATGAACTGGAAAGGAAATGCAGGATTATAGACAACAGTAGTCAACAGGATACTACTCAAGGCTCAGAACTAGACTGCCAAATAGCTATTGCTAGATGGAAAGGTCCAACTTCTAAGACTGGTTCGATGAGCAGTAACCACAAATTAGTTGGCATGGACAAATTGTTGGAATTCAAAGAAAGTTCCTGGGGCAGGCAACAAGAAGCCATTCAAGTACACCCTCTTATATCTTAGGAAGATGCGGGGGCTCAAATATAAAAAACACGGAGGACTTTGGCACTGCTCTTGTAATGAGATTTGCATGGAGGTTGAGAGTTGGGAAAAAAAGTACAACATTCATATTTCTGCAAGAAACTTAAAGGATTTAAATTTTAGTTGGAGACCACTACTATTAACTGTGGTCAGGGCTTAAAACAGGAGCATGTGACCTTTTAAAGTGCATCGCTTAGAAAATAGGGACAACAATAAGTTATTTTTTTTAGAAGAATGTTGGAATGGACTTCAAGACTAGACCTCCTTATAAGAGGAAATCAAAATTTAGAATCGCAAGAATGTGGCAAACTACATTAAGAGATGGAAAAACGAGGTGAAACAGAACTATATCTACAACAGCCACACATGTTGCAGACTCAATGCAGTAAGCTGCTAAACATTTTTATCAAGGGAGGAAAATACAAATCCTTCTGAAGCAAGATACGTGGTATGGAAAACAACAAACAGGGTTTACACTCTGATTTCAGCATAATGTGCAAAACCCACGTGGAAATTAGTGGAAAAATTTATTGGACCTTCAACTGCTCCCAAGAATTTTGCATTTCTTAAAGCATGTAATTCACGGCAAGATGCTCACAATAGATCAACAAAGGAAAGCAAGACTGATAGGGCCAAATTGGTGACTGATAGGGCCAAATTGGTGCCCAATATGCAAACAGGTTGGTAAAAGCATACCACAGATAAGTGGAATGGCTTTACCAAAACAATATATGGATGGAAATTGTGGCATGTTAGTCCTATCAAAACCAGCAGACAAAGCATTCCCACTTAATTAAAACATTGAGCAAAAGGAGAAAAAAGTGGTATCCAAATGGCAATCATGGAGCTACTCTACCTCGTAGATCTGGGCCACATTATTTGGTACGTCAAATTTGGAAGCAGCCAAAAGAATGTTTGAGAATACAAGTTAGAATATGGAGAAACCAGTTAGGAAAATTGCAACTTGCATTCAAGGTATGGCCATCACATATGCCCAAAATTAGATAAATAGATGTCTTGTCAAATAAGGAGGACTTTTGTATTGCACAGATTCAGAATATTCCTTTCAAGTTCCAATTCACTTCTCTCCTAATTGGCCCTAAATATACTTGAGAATCTTCCCCTGAAGATTGTTATGAACTAAACTTTGGTGGGGTTTTAAACCAAACGCAGGGCAAAACAGAATAGCAGGAATCTTGAGGAATCAAACCGGCCAGCAAAGCAAATATCGTTGATTTCCTCCCAGAGTTTGATGTAACAAGGTTGAAAACTTGTCAAACAAAGATAGTGAATGCTATGCAACTCAGATTGAATAACTAGAACTGATACGAGACTAAAGACTGATTGATGTGACTTTGAATGGATGTTTTTTCTAAAATCAAGTTGACAAACAATATTCAGATTCTATGGAAGTTTTGGGAAGTGGGAGATTTAAAGAGGAAGTTACAAATTGTTTAAGGTTTTGGAACCTTATTCTTGGGGTGTGCTATTTTGTGGGTCTCATAGACTGCTTTGGACTTGTGGACTTATTACAATCTTTCGTTCATTCATTCAAAAGTTAGCTTTGTCCAAGGGACAAAACCATTTGTCATTGTGGAAATATTTGGTGCTAAGATCACTGGACTATCTGTTAATGTTAATAACTGCGATTAGAATCTCCACGCCGACGTTAGACTAAATAAACGTCCAATTGGCCTATCGGCCTTGGACCTTTATACAAGGTGATATATATCATTATTATTATTATATGTTTTTGTATTAACATATTTATTTGATTAAGTCGACATACAAGGTCCGCCAACTTTTCTTAGATAAATTCATGACCCTTGGTGAAAGGGTACGATATGCATATTTAGAGATGCACGATCTCTCATTTGGACAAGTGAGAAACATACAAGGATCATTGAATACGATCAGCGATAAGGAGCAGATCAATATCTATACGATAATTTGAGTGCAGATTGAATACATGTGGAGGCAAGTCGATTCACATTGAGATAGTGGCATATACATGCAAATCAAAAACAAGGCATATCTCATCTAGAGTAGATCGATGATATACAATATATAAACGTTGCGAAGACTAAGTCTTAGACCAAATCAATAGTGTGCATATTGATACATATAAACAGAGACGTATTAATATATACAACGATAATCAATAAGACAAGCAGATCGAACACATAGATTGAGGTATACATATCTCTAGCGATATTCATCTACAACAACATATATCAAAAGAAGGAAAATCAGTATACATCTACGAATGAAGTTGTGACTTGTGGCAGATCAATAAAGTCTAATTGATATACATATCATTTCAGGCAGATTGACTTACATATTCAGATCAATATATATTACAATATTATTATATAGTTGCTGATCGATCTTGTGAAGAAGTCTTATTATTAGGCTATCTTGTAACTAGTCAATTCAATATATATAAGTGATATATTGCTAGCTTTTTCACCTTCAAGTTGGAAGGTTCTCCGAGGGTAACTTTGTGTTATTGTTCTTTTAATTTGTTAATTTTTGCTTAATCATCTCTGATAATAAAAACAATATGGTATTAGGGCGGGTCTAAGAAATTTTTTGATCAGATTTGTTTAAGCAGTCAAATAAACCTTCTTCTAGGGGAGATCTTTGAAGGAGAACTTGTGTGAAAAAGAAGATGGTGACCAATATCAAAGTAGAAGATAGGCTTGATGGAGTCTCAAACTTCAACTCTTGGAAATCCAGGGTACTCATTGCATTAGAGGAAAATGATCTTCTTGATTTCGTAGAAAGCAATATGACCGAGCCTTCGGATTATACTGAGAAAATCCAATGGAAGAAGAATGACATTGAGGCTAGGAAGATATTAATAGACTCAGTGATGAATCACCTAGTACCGATTATTTCCAAGTTGAAGTCAGCTAAAGAAATGTTTGATACTCTAAAAGGATTGTATGGGATCAACAACACCAACAGAGCCCTTGCCTTGAGATAACAACTTCACCATGTAAAAATGGATAAAGAAGATTTTGTCATCTCATTCTTTATGAAGATTGCTGATTTGAGAAATCAGGTGAGCACTATTGGGGACATGATTGCAGATAGAGATCTTGTTATGCTAGCACTCAATGTCTTCTTCAAACTTGGGAGCCTTTTATCCAAGGTATCAGTGCAAGATCTAAGCTACCTAAATTTGATCGTCTTCGAACTGATTGTATTCAAGAAGAGTCCAGGTGACAACAAGAGGAATTGGGCAAAACAATCAGGATGTAGAAAATCAAGTTCTTACTACATGTACTTCTAGAGAAAGAGGCAAGTGGAAGAGGAATAGAAACATAGAATCAGATTCTGCCCCTAAATCAAAGAAGAAGGATCTCTCTCACATTCAATGTTTCAAGTGTGACAATTATGGTCACATTGCTTGAGATTGCAAACTTAGATCTACACAACTTGTTACTACTGCAGAACTTGCCGGGGGGCATCTCAGAAGGAGCCAAGCTCCAAAGTTGATTCAGAAGATTTCTTATTCTAAAGTCAATCTGGTTCCTCGAAGAGGAGGAATCAACATTCATAGGGAGTCTAACAAACCTACAAAGGCAGCCTTGGACGAGAAGGTCAGGAGGTTGATGTTAGTACTTGGAGCTTCAGAAGGAGTCACATCATCATGAAGGTTCCTTGTAGTGTATTCCTCTGAGTCAGAGAAATATGAGGCGAAAGCCCTTGTAGTGTATATTTCTCTGAGTCAGAGAATAATGAGGTGAAAGCCCTTGTAGTGTATATTTCTCTGAGACAGAAATATGAGGTGTAAGCCCTTGTTAATGCATTCTTCTCTATGAGAGAAATTTGAGGTGTAAGCTCTTTTTAATGCATTCTTGTCTGTAAGGGAGAAGTTTGAGGTGTAAGCCCTTATTAATGCATTCTTCTCAAAGAGAGAGAAGTTTGAGGTGAAAGCCCTTGTTCCACCCTCTGGTAGTAACCATGGTGGATGTCACGTGAGAGACTCCATGACTTAGCACTTGTGTTTATTCACCCTCTGGGAGTAGCCATGGTGAACGTCATGATGAGACGACGACATCACGTTGAGTGATTCCGTGATGAGCACTTGTGTTCAGTTTTTCATGGGAGTAGGCATGATGAGCCCACCCTCTAGGAGTAGCCATGGTGGACATCAATGCTATATCGAGAAGGATTCCTCCTCTGCTAAGAGGGAGTGTTAATGTTAATAACTGCAATCAAAATCTCCAGGCCGACATGAGACTAAATAAACGTCCAATTGGCCTATCGACCTTGGATGTTTATACAAGGCGATATATATCATTATTAATTAATGTTTTTGTATTAAACATATTTATTTGATTAAGCCAACATACAAGGTCAACCGCCTTTTCTTAGATAAATTCATGACCCTTGGTGAAAGGGTACGATGTGCATATATTAGAGATGCACGATCTCTCATTTGGACAAGTGAGAAACATACAAGGATCATTGAATACGATCAATGATAACGAGCATATCAATATCTATATGAGTTTATATAATTAGTCCAGATCAAATACATGTGGAGGCAAGTCGATTCACATTGAGATAGTGGTATATACATGTAGATCGAAGACAAGGCATATCTCAGCTAGAGCAGATCGATGATATAAAATATATAAATGTTGCGAAGACTAAATCGATAATGTGCATATCGATACATAAACACAGAGACATTAATATATACAATGAAAAGCAATAAGAGAAGTAGATCAAACACATAGACTGAGGTATACATATTTGTAGCGATATTCATCTACAACAACATATATCTACAGAAGGAAGACCAATATACATCTACGAATGAAGTTGTGACTTCTGGAAGATTGATAAAGTCTAATTGATATACATATCATTTCAGGAAGATTGACTTACATATTTAGATCAATATATATTACAGTATTATTATATAGTTGCTGATCGATCTTGTGAAGAAGCCTTTTATTAGGCTATCTTGTAACCAGTCAATTCAATATATATATAAGTGATATATTGCTAGGTTTTTCACCTTCAAGTTTGAATGTTTTCTCAGGGTAACTCTGTGTCTTATTGTCCTTTTAATTTGTTAATTTTTGCTTAATCATCTCTGATAATAAAAACAATGCTATCCATGTTTCTCTCGATATTGAGTTCATTTTGTTTTTCTAACTAATTCTTCCTTTGTAATGTACCATCAATTCCTTTTCTTTCAAGAATCCATCTTGAAATATACCATACACCAAAAACTTTTAGTTTCTTTAACCTTTTTTTAAATTATTTACATGTTTTTGCATGCTAATTTGTTCCATTCTTTTAGTCATTTCTTGATGTGAAAAATTTTCTTTGCTACAGTGAACGTCCTAGAGCCTTTTTAATATTTGTGCTAGACCACTAGGATTTAATTAACATTAATAAAATTTCCCATGAAATCACATCCTTGGAAATTTGTATGGAAAAGGTAGAGCTTAGTCTTCCAAGATGAAGAGAGGAATTGGGAAGTGGTAGATTCCAAAGGATGGATTGAACATTAATCCAAAATAAAAGCAAAAGCTAGCCAAAAAGAATCATGAATAAATCCATCCAACATCCTGACGATGTTAGTGAATCCAACTCTTATAACTGTCTACATGAAATCTCCATTCTCGTGAAAAATTATTGTAAAATTAGAACAAATAAAAATAGCCAAGATATTCATTTATTAAATAATAATAAGCAAAAGTTTTCTTATATCAATTTACAACAAAGGACAACAAATCACTTTATAAGGAATATGCCGTCTTTCTAGTTTGCTTTAACCCTGAATTTCCCCATAACTATTGTGCGCACAAGGTTATTTCTACGTTCTACCATTTCTTTTCTTTGAATAAATATCTTTACAGTCTCCATTTTCCAAAACACCCAAAAAGATTCCCAAATCAATGAAAACCAATGCCTACATCAAATTTTAAGCTACAAACATTCACTTTGAAAGGAAAAGAGCGAGATTGGGGACATACCGGGGCTGCATATGCTCCCCGACATTGAAAATGCCTCCCACATTCAAATCGATGCTCTCAGATTGGCACCACCACAACTTCCAACAAAGAGGAAAATCAGAGCTTAGAGAGGAGTTTGCAAAAAGACCATGTACAAATGAGAGGAGAAACACACTTTTCCCTTTTAAACACACTTTTACCTTTTCGGTGGGGTATTTTTTTAACATCAATTAATTAAAAGGAGTTCTTTTTAATGCATCATATTGACTAGGGCATTTGTACACATCAATGCTTATCAGGAAATAAATTGAAATGATGATTTTCATCGACGTATAAAAAACTCATTTAAAATTTCAAAATCATCAAAATTGACAACATTTATTTCAATTCATTTCCCGAGGGGGCATAGGATCATAATCACGACAAATCATTTGAAATCATTAGTGGGGCATCAAAATCAAGTTAAATTTTTTATCAGAGATTCATTATCAAATCTGCATCATTATAAAATGTGCATCAAACATCAATCAATCAAATTAGTATTAGGCATCAAGTGCATCAAATCAACATTAGTCATCAAATCAAACATCAATAATTAGATAATCAAATATTCTTTGGAATAACGCGCTTCACACATTGCTTCAAAGAGGGGCATTTGTATACACCCTCAATTGGGCAACCAAAATCAAAGTGGTCAAATCAAGCCAACATCATGGATTAATTAGCAAAGTCATTAATTAATTAAATTCAATCCAAAAGGGATTAAATAAACTATGTAATTTATTTATTCAATTATTTATATAGTTCAATTCAATAAATTAAATGTAACCCATTTGATTCCCCTACTTGGCTAATTTAATTAATTGTTTGAATTAATTAATTTCTAATTTCTTTCAGCAACCACTAAGGGACAAAAATCAATTAGCTAATGAGAGGAGAGGATTGGGAGCACATGGATCACTCTAAGGTTTTGCTAGCTTAGCCACTCATTTAGCCTATGTTATCTACTCACCACTCATTTTGTCATCTTGTCCCCTATTTGAAACACAACTCAACCTCTCTTATCTAATTATGGTTAACTCACTCTACCCCCTACCCTTGGGAAAATCTTATAAATAGAATGCATTTCTCAATTCAAACCACCACTTTACATCCACTATCATTTGCATCATCATTATAGTCAAATATGCATTCATGTTTAGAGTGATTTGAATTCAATTTAACATTGTAATAGCATAATTAGTATTCAATTCATCATCTAGCATAATTGCACACAATTTGCATTCTCATTCTTAGAATTGTCACTTTAGGATTGCTCATTTGTAGCTGAGAGCACTCTTATACTCTTCTTAGATAGGGAAACATGAGATTTTCTTGAGTATCTTCATTTCAAATAGCCTAATTAGTCAATTTGAGTTAAAATAGTTGAATTAAAGTCTCATGATGGTATTTTACATACTACAAATCATGCCCACCATAGGGATATAGCTCCATACTAACATTTTTGATTGATTTTGAGGAAGTTTTGGTTGCAGATTTGATATTTGCAGGTCCAGATTCACCAAAATAATGCTTTCACACAGAATAATAATGCCTTTACAACTTGTTTCAGCGATTCTTCATAGAGTTTCAATGCTTCTACACTACTTTTTAGCGCCTTTGCATGCCTTTGCAACTCCTATGCACAATCTTTCAGTGCCTATACACCATAACTTTTTCATTTGCATGTTGTTGTCTTCCGACTCTTCTGCATTGAATTGTAGCACTTCTGCAACTTGTTTCATCTCCTGCACAACTTATTACAATGCCTGTGCATAACTTTGCAGCTCCTCTGTAACTTCTTTTAGCGTTTATGCATCAGGACTAGACATTTGCATTTTGTTTCAGCGCTTGTGCTTAATCTTTCAACTCCTATTTACTGTCTTTCAGCTCCTGTGCGTTTTTGTAGTGCTTCTGCATATTATTTTAGCTCCTATGCAAGTTTATGTAGTGCTTCTGCAAGTTCTTTAAACTCCTATGCACAATTTTGTCGCGCCTACACATTTTGAGCTTTAATTGACAAATCTTTGAGCTAAATTAGTTATATATGACTTGCAAATGGAAAAACACAGGGGTTTAAAATTTTGATTAATATAAAGAAAAGGAGGGAAAAAGGTTTAATAAATATGCAAAGGAAGTTCAAAATTCAAGCATTATTGATGACTTAGGGGATGATAATGTTAATGCATATAATCATTACATAAAGATAATAAATCTTTATCAAGCATTTTATAGCATTCCTAGAATCAAATTTTAAGCTTCTCATTTTTACAAAGTTGTTCATATTTTCTCAAATACTTGTGATTTTATTCACTTTGGATTTGTCTTGTGTTGGATTAAAGTTTGTGAAGGGGATGCTTAGGAGCGGGAATGATCGCCGAGGTATGTATTGAAAAACAAAAATTCTAAAAAATACACATATAAGCTTCGAACAATGTGAGTACTAAAACCTTTGATTATAAGTCATTTGCTTAACTTGTGACTTTTCAAAAGTTGAAATCTAGCTTAAATAGAAACCTATTATTGTTTGTCAAATAAGGTATTAGGCCTATGCTCTCAAATTTTTAAGTCGATCAAAATGTCAAACATGTCGAATTTGATAATAGAAAGAAAGGCTAAGGAATGAACAAACAATAAAATAAAGCCTCTTTGTTTGTGAGTGAAAAGCATTGGGCCTATTCTCTCAACTTTTTAAGTTGATCAAAATGCCAAACATGCTCTAATTCCATAGGTTAAAGGCTTGGAAAGAACAAAATTGTCAATTGTGATTGGAAGTGAAAATTAATAGGGATATGATCTCATCCTTCTTAGGGTGATCAAACTCATAGACCTACTTTTTATTTCATTTCATTGCTTTCATGAACATGCTAGTTACATTTGAAACTTAGAAGCCTCTCCTTCCAAGATTTTCTTTAATATAGCCGATGAAAGGGACAACCTAAAGTGGAAACAAAGTTGAAGCCAATTTTTTCCAATCCACTAAAAAGAAATACCTTCTTGAAGTTAATGCTTCGAAAGGAAAAAATATCTTATGCATGGTCTCCTCTGTCGGTCTATAGAACCTAAATAGCATTTACGCTATCATGAGGCCTTGTAATGCATTCATAAGATGCCTTTGAACATAATCCTTGATTAAAACCCGTTTAAATTAGCAAGCTTACCTTTTCAAGCCATGTTGAACCAAATTGACCATAGGTCGATTGATTGTAGTGGATAACTTGTGGAGAACTTGTCAAAAACATTCGAGAATATACACTTTTGTGTGTATCTTTTTAAAAGGTTAGAAAAAAATGTGTATTTGTGATTGCTATTCTTGAGGATACATGATCTCAAAGAAAAACAACATCCATTTAAAGGATCCAAAGTTCAAAAACACCATCATTCTTCTCAAAAGGATACTATTTCAACAAGGATTCAAAACTCATTTTCATGCTGGTTTTGACAAGATCCCATCACATTAAATTGTCTTTACAAGAAGACAAAACACTGCTTAGAGAAAAATACCCTGTCTAGATGAGACTCCTCATTCTCCTTATCAACCCTTTCAAGAAAATAATCAAGAGAAAGAACAAGGGGAAATTCCAAAGGCAACTAACTCATGGTTTGAGGCTAACAAAACTGGGGAAATTAATAATGACCATAATGAAGAATTAACCGAGGAAAAGGTTAATGAAGACTCCCAAAACTCTATATTTGTGAAGATGATGTAAAAAGTCTTAAAAAAGGACAAAGGGAGATATTTTATAAACTTGGCTCAATTAGGGGTTAAACTCCCTCATGATTTGACACATCTAATTTAACATCAAATGAGGAATAAGATACCCCTTTAAAAGCTATAAATCAAAAAATCAAGTCTTTACAGGCACAAATGGATAAAATAAAGAAAGCGGCTACCCCAAAACAATTCTCAATAGAAGCCATTTGCCCTTTCCTATTTGATAAAAACCTATTTATGAAACCTTTTCCTCAAAACATGGTATTTCCCAAGTGTGACAAGTATATGGGTCAACAGACCCACAAGACCACATAAGGGAATTTGGTATCTTGAGTATGAAATTTCTCCATGAACCCACCTATTTGATGTGGTTGTTTCCCAAAAGCCTTGGTGGGACAACGATAGAATGATTTTCGAAGTTACCTCAGTGTATTAATACTTTTGAGGAATTAATATCCAAATTTGTCAATCAATATTACTACAACATTGAACGGGAAATTACCATGTTAGACCTATGATATACTAAGCAAAGAAGTGGAGAATCCCTTTTGAGTTTTCTACAAAGATGGAGAAGAGTCTTTACTAAATATCTAGGAACTGTACCTGAAAAAAGAAAAGATGGATATATTATAAACAACTTGAACTCAATAATGAACTTCAAGTTACAACTTAATTGTCCACCCAACTTTGAATTTTTTTAGAAAATGGAATCAAAATCAAAGATGCTTTAGTAAGAAAAGTGGAACTAAAGCTCTACAAGGATAACAATGCTTTTTCAAACAACAAAAATACCAATTTCAACAACAATTCTTCAAAGAACAAAAAAATAATGATAAACCAATGTTTTGGTTGAAGAATAACTACAAGAATTTGGTCAATGACAAAGTAGTGGAAGCTCACAATCTCAAACCAAAACGTTTCAACCTTTCAAGTGGTTTCACTAGTCAAACTAATAATGTCAACCAATCCCCTAAAAAACCTTTTAGCAACAACAAATCTTTCAATAACAACCAAGAAAATACCAAGCCTAAACCCAACTTTATGTCTCAACTTACTCTAGGATCAAGAAGAACATTTACCCCATTGGGAGAAACACTTGAGACGTCCCTAAGAACACTCATTGCCAAAAAATTCATAACTTTACCAGAGGCAAGACCATATGAACCTCAAGTAAAGCCATCATGGTGGAGTGATTCTAATCATTGTGAGTATCACCGAAATAAAGGGCATAACAAATGAATGTATGAGGTTGAATTATGTGGTACAAGACCTCATTGATGATGATATTATTGAAGTGGGTGGACCAAAGAAAAATGAAAACCACACAACATTCAAGACCCCTTTCTTGAATCATGACAAAGGTGAATCTTCAAATTCCAACCAATACAATAAAAAGGGAGACCATAAAGTAAATATTTCCCATACATATCACAATACAATCAATTCCATATCTGGTTATGAGAACATCATCAATGTAAGTAAATTTTGCCCATACGTATGACAATACAATCAATTCCATATCTTGTTATGAGAACACTATCAATGCCATCATGGTAAAAGATAGACAAAACAAAGAGCCCGCTAATGTCATTACTAGGGGGAAATCATTAAAAGTCACTTTACCAGGAACTTCCAACACCATGACAAGACATAATCCTCCATTTTTTCTACCAAAGAAATACAATTTAATGGATCAACTTCAGAAAACTCCGACATAGATATCAATCTTGGAGTTGTTAAAGCTTTCACCTACGCCTAAAGAGATCCTAGAAAAAAATTTGGTAGATACAAAGGTTCCTAACAATTTGGATGTGGACCAATTTTAAAACATGGTCAGTCATCTTATTGCGCCACATTTCTTATCATTTTCTGAGAAACATGACATGTCCCTCAGTCATCCTCAAAATATTCCCTTCCATATTGAATTCCTAATCCAAAATAATAGGGTCAAGAGAGTCCTGACCGATGGAGGTTATGGCCTAAATATTTGTACTTTGAATCTTGTAAAAGCCTTGAGATATTTTGAAGAGGCAGTAGATCCTAAGAGAAAACTAACTATCAAAACATATGATGATGAAGAGAGATCTTCCAAAGGAATGATCATTCTATCCATTTGAGTAGGACCTATCCAGAAAGAAACAATTTTCCAGGTACTTGACCTCAAATTGACCTAAAAAATATTGTTGGGAAGGCCATGGATTCACGAGATGCAAGTTGTTCCGTCAACCTATCATCAATGTCTAAAGTTTCCTTATTTTGAACATGAAATAATAATAAGTGGGGATCTTAACCCCTTCCAATACTAAAATCACATCAAATCGGTTACAGATTCTTTTGTGCCACACAGTAATGAGGCATCCACATCTACTTCAAATTTAGAAAAAGCTATAGAGTAAACTCCTAGGATAAGGTCACCATCCCAAGAGAAGGGAAAAGAAAATAAATTGATGAGGTCACTAGTCCAAAAAGTGACAATGATAATGCATCCATATCACATAACGGTAAAGAGGGAGTTTCTCTCTTACATTCCAAAAATAAATATCATGAATCCCCCAATTCCAATACTCTTAGCCAAGGAGAGAAAGATTCAAACATGACTAGGTTGGAAAAGGGGAAAACAAAAGAGACTCATTATCAGAAAATGAATACTCTAATGAACTTTTTTGAGAAGAAATTGAAAATCCTTCACATAGGAGTAGGAGAATATTCCTTATCCATGCTAGACCTACCACTTATCCAAAATCTCATGGAAAACCTTTGGTTGTACCAAATCAGACACTTCCTCATAAATATGATGATAATTTTGTTAGGGCTACTACATCAACCGAGATAGAAGAAGAGAATGATGTCCTAAACTACCTATATAAGGATGAGGATGAGGATGAAACAAATCAAATGGTGCAAAAAAATAGTATACCCACGCATCAATATGGGAAAGGACTTGAAATTATGCAAAAAATGGGTTACAAAGGAAAGGGACCTTTAGGGAAAATAAATAAAGGGTTGTTGGAACCTATACAACCCCTATGGAGGTCTAGTGAGGAAAAATTAGGAATAGGATATGATCAGCAAGATCATCATCAAAAGAAGGCTTCTAATCCTTATGAACACATCAATATGTTAGATTCAGAAAGTGAGGATGATTCAAATGAATATGAATGGGATTCATTATCTGAGGAATCTTGTCATGACAAAGAGGTGGATGCTATTCATTCTCATACTTCTACACCAAAGGAGATATCAAGTACAAGTCAATAATGGGTAGGAGAGCCTTATGTACCCTCTTTCTTAGGACAATATAGCTTTAGGTTTAATGTACAACTATTTTCCTGTAGGAAACTCAAGAGGAATCTAGTGAGGAATATTTCGATCCTATCTCTATGGACCATCTCGAGGAAACATATACCATTGACTTGAGCGATACAATGTATGAACCTACAAATGAAATCATGACCCTAACTCCTATAGACCCACATTTTCCAATTGACCCTTTACCCCTTGTTCATCTTAAATTGAATTATTGGGAACAACTTGAGACAAGTGACATATCCGAATTCCAAAATGACCACTCCATAGCCATATACTTAAACGCGGTTGAACCTTCCTCCACCAATGAATCATCTCTAGAGGCAACAATGGGGGGAAGTGTCAAGTTTCTCAGTCAACAAAGTAAATTTAAAAAAAACAAAAGGGGAGAAGTGTCAAGTTTCTCAGTCAACAAAGTAAAAAAGAAAAAAAATGAAAAAAAAGAAAGATCTAGTGGTGAAAACCACCATGTGGTATTAATAGATCAAAAAATAGTAAAAATAAATGGCGTATCCAAAGGTGAAAACCCAATTGAGACACCTAAGGATGACAAACTTGACACTTTGCCTGGCCATCATGAAGAAAGACCAACAATATTGATAGAGCCAATAGACAAGATAAACATTGGAACGAAGACTGAACCAAAGATCATCAATCTAGCCACATCTTTTTCTATAGAAGAAAGGAAGCAATTCATTGACTTTTTCAAAGAAAGACAAGTAAATTTTGCATGGTTATATGCTGATATGACGGGATTAGATCCAAATCTAATAATGCACCATCTTAACATAGCTTCGATAGTCAAACCAATAAAGCATAAATTGAGAAATATTAATTTGCATGTAGCCTTATTGGTTAAAGAAGAGTTGAAGAAGGTCTTGGACACCGGGTTTATTAGGCCTATTGCATATGCAACATGGATCTCCAATATAGTACATGTTTCCAAACCAAACAAAAGCATAAGGATTTGTACAAAATTTTAGGATCTAAACAAAGCATATCGCAAGGATGATTTCCCTCTTCCTAACATTGATACTATAGTAGATCTTATAGTGGGGCATTCTATGTTCTCCTTAATGGATGGATTTAGTGGAATGTGATTCCATTTAGTCTTAAAAATGCTGGGGCAACCTATCAAAGAGAAATTACAACCATCTTCCATGATATGATGCACACATTTATGGAGTACTATGTGGATGATAGTCTTGCAAAATCTTATACCATAAAGGAACATCTACCTATACTGGACAAAATCTTTACCAGATTGGAACAATTCAAAGTGAGACTAAATCACTAAAAGTGTTCTTTTGGCATGCAATCAGGAAAATGGTTAGGATACATTGTGTCAACAAAAGGAATCTAGGTGGATCATGCTAAAGTTCAAGCTATTACGGAAATGGGGGCACCAAGGAATATTAGCCAATTAAGGTCTTTGCAAGGAAGGCTACAATCTATCAGAAGGTTCATATCAAAATTGGCATCAAAATATCATTCCTTTACTCAATTGATACATAAAGACATCCCATTTCAATGGGATAATAAATGTGAAGAGGCCTTTGCTTTGTTAAAGAAATATTTGGCAAATCCTCCAGTTATAATGGCTCCAATACCAGGGAAACCTTTGATAGTATCATCTATAGAAAAATCATTAGGGGCCTTTTTAGCACAAGAGGATGACAAAGGAAAAGAAAAAGAAATCTACTATATTAGTATAACTTTGGTAAAATATGAGCTTCATTATACTTGTGTAGAAAGAGAGTGCTTAGCAGTATTATTTGTTTCTCAAAAGATTTCACATTATATGCTAGCACTTAAAATCAGGATCATTGCTAAAATAGATCTATTGAAATACCTTCTTAGAAAATCAGCTCTCATAGGGAAGCTAGCCAAATGGGTCATGGTATTAAGTGAGTTCGACATTGAGTATGTGGACCGTAAATCTATTAAGGGACAAGTCATTGCAGATCAGCTAGCAAAATCTCCAATTTTAAGTGAAGAACCTATTCAGGTGGAATTTCCATATGCAAGCATCCTTACTAATGAGCCAAAGACATGGAAATTATACTTTTATGGATCATATACTCAACATGGCACGGGGGCATGAATTATTTTCATTACACCACAAGGTTGCGCAATCCCAAAATCATTCAAATTGTTGTTTCAATGTACCAATAATATAGCAGAGTCTGAGCACTTTTGATAGGACTTAAAATTGCTTTGAAATGGAGAGTTACAAAAATACAGATCTATGGTGATTCCCAATTATTCATTAATCAAATTAATGATGAATATCAAAGTAAGGATGAAAATACCATGCCGTATAAAAGAATGATTGATGACTTTAAAAAGTATTTTGTCTTGATCATGTTCGAGCAAATACCCAGAGTAGAGAATAAAGCAGATGATGTCATGGAAACACTAGCCTCACTTCTGCAAATACCTGATCAAAATGACAAATATGAATTCTTGGTGGAGGAATTGGTAAAACCCATATATGACCATCTCGATTCCCAAATCATTTGCCTACTTATGGGTCATGACTCTACTTAGCATGGTCCTATTTACACCTATCTCAAAGAGAACACCTTAACCTTGGATCAATCCCAAAATGAGAAAAGAAACCTTATATGTCAAGCCTCTCGTTTCACCCTTATTGCCAACACATTGTATTGCAAAGGTCTTAGCGTAACGTTACTTAGATGTCTAGAGAGTGAGGAATCTATAAAATCAATACAAGGTGCTCACAAGGGTGTCTGTGGGTCACACTCGAGTGAGTTTACCTTAGCTAAAAAAAATCTTAGGATGGGGTATTATTGGCCGACAATAGAAAATGATGCATGCTAGTTTGTTAAGAATTGTCAAAAGTGCCAATACCATGGGAACCTGATACATGTGCCAGCACATGAACTACATCCATTAACTACACCTTGGCCCTTCTATAAATGGGGGTTTAATTTGATAGGAATGATATATTCTCCTACATCCAATGGTCATAAGTATATCATAATTGTTACTGAGTATTTTACACAATGGGTGGAAGTTGTGCCCGTATCAACTACAACTGGAAAGAAAATTTATATGTTTATCCTAAACCACATCATTTGCATAGATGATATCCCACATGCACTCATCACAGATAATGAGAGGATATTAAAAAATAAGGATGTTAAGGAGTTATGTGAAAAGTTCCATGTCATTCAACATTTATCCTCGATATATTACCCTCAAGGAAATAGTCAAGTTGAAGCCTGTAACAAAAACATCCTTAAAATTATCAAGAAAATAGTGGATGATTCAGGTATGGATTAGCACATATAGTTAAACCCAACATTTTGGGTTGTTAGAATAACTAAGAGGGGGCGTGAATCAGTGGCCCTAATAATTATTCCAAAAATTCAACCAAAAACTTTTCTCTTAAATATAATACCCTAAGTTATCTTACAGTCCCAAATTTCAACAAGATGTATGCCATAAATAATCTTAACAAATATAAACTGCTCGATAAGATATACTGTGTATCTTTTCTAGACTTTACCGAGTAGCGGCAAATAAACTTAGAGTTAACAGACCATTCCAGTTTCAATAATGTGTAAAGCAAAATATCAATGAAATGAAACATATACACATTTGACACATGGATTTTAACGTGGAAACCCAATATGGAAAAAACCACCTGGGACCAGTAACCCAAAATATTTTCACTCTTTTGAAGTGAGCTCGTTGGAGAGCCAACCTTGGTAAAGGTTACAATACACACAGTTAAGTGCAACCTTGTTAGAGGATTTAAAACCAACAGTTTGTCTTTTGACCTAACACTCACTATGCTGTCAAAAAGAAAACCTTTTGATACTCTTAAGTATCTCAATACAATAAGGACTGTTAAATCCCACTCGGTTAAGAGATTTTTTGAATCAATGGTTAAACTGATACAATAAATGATCTGTTCAAAATAAAACTTTGATTTGCAAATATTCAGATCTATTGTTAGTTATATAATACCTCTCTGATCAATATACACTTCAGTTACTTTGCTTTCTTTCTTTATTCTGCTCGGTGAATGCTTCATCCTCTGTTGCTTTGTGTCTGTGGAATTCCTTGGCTCCATTCTTCAATCTGTATGATCAGATCTGCATGAATATTTCTATCTTCACACAAAATATATTCAACATTCCTCTCTTTTTACAATGAATTCCTTGTCTCTTTATATAGACATGATTAGCCACTCAATCTCCTTGTTTTTGTCGTAGATCTCTTCTTGATCCGTAAAACTTGCCATGCTTTGCTTTATCCCGTAAATCTTTCCTTTAGTTTTATTCCGTAAATCTCTCCTTGATAACTGTGAATAAAACGCGCTTTAAATCTCCTTCCTTTCTTTAGTTTAACTAATCATTGAAAATAAAGAAATCAATCAGTCAATCCCTAAATTGTAGCTCTTCCAGCTAAGCAATTTCATCTTTTTTTAACTCTAGTTATGCTCGGTCATCATCTTCATTTATGCTCGGTCATTAACTTCAGTTACTGCAGTGCTCAGTATACACTTGCTCGGTTACTGTTGTGCTCGGTATATACTGTGAATTGCACAATGTTCACTGTCACTTGGTGTATATAGAATTTTTATGTTTTACCGACCTCATAAACTTTGTCTCTTCAGATCTTCAAGGTTATGATATTATGCGTATGAACAATCAAATCAAACCATATCAAGTTGACATCAATGACAATACACTACATTAACCGATTTAATGTCTTGCATTCACTTTTGCAGCTCGGTGATCATCAACTTATCATCTTCAAACATTCAATCAGTTATAGTTCATCAATCTCTCTCTTTGGAACTGATGGCAACATACTATGAAATATGCAGTATAAAACATGCCATAACATACCAAAATTATTGCTCTATAACCAATTCAAATATCTGAATCTCGGTAAGCTCTTCTAGCTTAGATTTAATATGTTTAGTCACAAAAAATGTTTACCGTATAGTTCTCCCTATAAATTTGATTCTGTTGTGTGCTCTCCCTTTCTTCATTCCCTTCAATGGATAGGTGTAGCAATTTTGTCTTCTTATTTAATCTCTCCCTTTCTTGTATAATATCTTCTCCCTTTTCTAGATAGATATGCAATGTTAACTCTCTCTGATTCTCTCCCTTTGATGGATGGTTATTTCATTGAATTTTTCTCTCCATTGAATCTTAATCTCTTCTCCCTGATGGATATTTCATTTAATCTTTCTCTCCCTTTGAAAACAATACCAAAAAAATATACAGCTCTGTAGTAGCCAACAATATCTTTGGTGTGTGGTTCAGATAAGTACCTTTAGTGTACTGATATTTCATTACAGTCCATATATCATCTTGCATCAACATGATTAATCTTCTGATAATGTGTAGGTTGATGCAACCTCTTAGTCGGCTTAGTGACTAGTAGACAAGGGATGAACCCCTAGTCTATTCCTCAGGTATTCAAATATATCTTTTGGCAATGATTTTGTGAATATGTCTGGTAGTTGCTCTTTGGATTGTACATATTCCAGTATTACCTATTTCTCTTGTACTTGTTCCCTCAAGTAATGATACTTAATAGATATGTGTTTTGTATTAGCATGCATCATAGGGTTCTTTGAAATGTTTATAGCACTTGTATTATCACAATAGATAATTACTGGGTCAAGAATTTCCTCATTCATACCTTTCAACAATTGCTTGATCCATGCAATGTTAGAGCAATTTGCAGTAGCCTCTACATATTCTGCTTCTGCAGTTGATTGAGATGTGCTTCCTTGCTTTTTACTTATCCATGTGACAAGTCTGCCACCCATAAAGAATGCTCCTCCTGTAGTGCTCTTTCTATCATATATGTTTCTAGCCTAATCAACATATAAACTTGTAGCTCAAATTTGCCTTCTTTATTGTACCACAAACCATAGTTTTCAGTATTTTTCAGATATCTCAAAATTCTTTCAAAAATAGTCATGTGTGAGGCCTTAGGGTTAGAAGAGAATCTTGCAACTATACCAACTGCATGTGCTATATCAGGTCTACTGTGTACAACATACATTATTTTACCAATCATAGATCTATATAAGGTCTGATTTACCTCGGTTGTCTTGTCTTCCTTTGTCAATTTGCATTCAGTTGCCATAGGTGTTCCAACTGGTATTGAGTCCTCCATTTTGAATATCTTCAGAACTTCTTTGATGTATTCTGATTGTGTAATGTGGATGCCTTCAGCCTGTTGTAGAATTTGTAGACCAAGAAAAAAATTAATCTCTCCAAACATTGACATTTCAAATTCTTTTCTCATTTCATCAACAAATGACTTGCATAGCATATCATTACCTCCAAATATGACATCATCAACAAATATCTCAGCATTCAAAATCTTATCATCATTATCTCCTTTCAAATATAGATTACTGTTGTCACTTGTTCTAACAAATCCAATACTAATGAGATAAGAGTGAAGTCTTTCATACCATGCTCTCGGTACTTGTTTCAATCCATACAAGGATTTGTGTAGCTTACAAACCATGTTTCTCTTGTTAGGATCAACAAACCCTTCAGGTTGTTCAATGTATACCTTCTCTTCTAGTATTCCATTGAGAATGCAAATTTAACATCCATTTGGTATACTTTGAATTCTTTAAAAGCAACATAAGCAAGTAGAATTCTTGCTCCTAGTCTAGAAATAGGTGGAAAGGTTTCTCCATAATCAATACCTTCTTCTTGTACATACCCTTTGCGTACCAGTCTTGCTTTGTTCCTTGTGACTTCTCCATTCTCATTAAGTTTGTTTCTGAAAATCCATTTGGTGCCAATGACATTTTTGTCACTCGGTCTAGGTAATAATGTCCATGTTTTATTCTTCTCAATCTGTAATCTCTTCATTCATTGCACTGACCCATTCTTGATTCTCAAGTGCAGCATTAACAGATTTAGGCTCAAAATCACAAATCAAACATCTATTGTTAAGTGACCTACTTCTTGTTCTCATTCCTGCTATTTGGTCCCCAATGATCTGGTCCTGTGGATGGTGTCTTCCAACATATTTAGTAAGTACAAGTTCAGATCTCTGTTCTTTATTTTGATCTTCATCACTCGGTTCAGCATTGTGAGCATTTTCTTGATTCTTGGTGTGTGCAGCTTGTTGCTCGGTTGCATTGTTCTGTCGCTCGAGCAAGATTTTAGGTTCTTTTATGTAGACAAATCTGTTGTAATCTTCAGGTTCCTTTCTGCTTTCCTCAGCATTTTTCTCAGCAAATTCATCCACTTTAACATTTGCACTCTCAATGATTTTGTTAGAAGATTTTGTTCAGACATTTATAAGATTTGCTTTTAGTAGAATATCTTAAAAGTATTCCTTCATCACTTTTAGAGTCAAGTTTCCCATTTCTATCGTCTTTCAGTATATAACATTAACTTCCAAAAATACTAAAGTAACTCACATTTGGTGTGTATCCACACCATAGCTCATAAGGTGTCTTATTTGTGTCTTTCTTCAATTAAAATCAGTTCAGTGTATAGATAGCAGTACTTACAGCTTCTCTTCAGAATGTTTGTGTGATGTCTTTTTCAATCATAAGTGTTCTGGCACAATCAACAATTAATCTATTCCTCCTTTCAGCAATCCCATTTTGTTGTGGTATTTTCGGTGCAGAAACATGTCTTGTAATCCCATGCTTATGTTAGAATAACTGAGAGGGTAGGGGGGGGGCGTGAATCAGTGGCCTCAAAAATTAATCCAATAATCCAACAAATACTTATATCACATATATAAAACCGCTATTTATCTTTAGTCCTACAAGATGTATGCCTTTAAGTAATCTTATCAAATATATATTGCTCGGTGATTATACTATTTATCATTTTCTTAAGCTTTACCGAATAGCAGTTTATCTTATCCTAGCATTTACCAAATATCAGTAAATAAACTTAGTGTTTACCGATCAATCATGCTTTAGTAATGTGTAAATAAAAACATTAAATCAATGAACCATATACACATTTGACACATGGATTTTTAACGTGGAAATCTTGTTAAGGAAAAAATACTTGGGACCGGCAACCCAAATTTTTCACTCTTCTAAAGTGAGCTCGGTGAAGAGCCAACCTTGTTAAAGGTTACAAACACACTGTTAAGTGCGACCTTGTTAGATGATTTAAAACCATTGGTTAGTCTTTTGACCTTAGGCATTCACTATGTTGTCAACAAGAAAAAACCTTTCGATACTCTTGATATCTCAATAAATTAAGGACTGTTAAATCCCACTCGGTTAAGAGATTTTTTGAATCAATGGTTAAACTGAAACAATAAATGATCTCTTCATAAATACAACTTAATCTTTCAGATTTTCAGGTCTATTATAAGTGCATAATACCTCTTCTAATCAATGTTCTCTTCAATTCCTTTGCTCCCCTTCTTTTTGCTCGGTGAATGTTGTTGCTTCTTTGTTGCTCGGTGTCTGCAGAATTCTTGGCTCTGTTCTTCAGCCTGTATGATCAGATATGCATGAAGACTTCTATCTTCACCAGAATTATACTCAACATTCCTCTCTTCATAATGAATTACTTGTCTCTTTATATAAAAATGATTTCACCATTTACATTCCTTGTCTTTCTTGTTCTTGACGTAGATAGCTTTCTTGATCTGTAAATCTTGCCATGCATTGCTTTAATCTTTAAAACTTTGCTTTAGTTTTATTTTGTATATTTCTCCTTGACAACTGTGAATAAAACTAACTTTAAATCTTGAATTCAACTGGTCGATAAAAACAAATCAATCAATCAATGAAGTCTATATTTAGCTCCTACCAACTAAGTGTTTTGTCGTTTCCTAACTTCAGTTCTGATCGGTGATCAACTCTTAGTTTTCTCAGTTAATGAATTTAGTTGTCCTCAGGTATCAACACTGTCTGTCGGTCAACACTGTGAAAAAATCAGGGTTCAGTTCAGTTATGCTCGGTGTTGCGGTGCTCGTTATACACTGTGACTTCTCAGGGTTCTCTATCCCTCGGTGTGCACTTTCTGTCAGTGTTTACTGTCACTCGGTGTACACTGGCTTTATATGTTTACCAATAACATAGACTTTATCTCTTTGGTTTCTTGAAGTCTATGACAATATGTATATGACCAATCAGATTATATCAAGTTGACATCAATGAAAATACAATATATTAACTAATTGAATGTCTTGCATTTACTTTCTGTAGCTCGGTGATCATCAACTTGTCATCTTCAAACATTCAATCGGTTATAGTTCATCAATCTCTCCCTTTGGCATTGATGGCAACATACTAACACAATATGAAATATGTAATGTAAAACATTCCATATCATACCAAACTTATTGTTCTATAACCAATACAAATATCTGACTCTCAGTAAGCTCTTCTAGCTTAGATTTGATTCTTGGAGAGTGCTTTTTGTGATGTTGTCATGGTCCTATTTTTCTATACCCAACCTAATTCAGTTATGTTGTATTTGATGATCTTATGAGGGTACTGTTAAGTGTATGGTTATTTGAGAACTTATGTGCTCCTGTATGGGCATGATGCAATTTGAGATTATGTATACCTTCATGTTTTGGTTATGAGCCTAGGTAGGTTAACTAAGTGTATAGAGGGGAAGTGGCTTGCAATGGGTCCGGGGCTCTAAGTGGCTACTAGGGTATCTCATTGGCAAGTTACTTAATAAGTGATAATATGAAACATTAAGGGGTTTTAAAATGAACTAATAAGATGTCCGAGTCTCTACCCATGCCTTGAGTTTATTACATGCTAGGATGAGAGAGTTAGGATCCTTGTCTTCACGAAGGGATTACTGAGCCACATAGAATCACTTGGGGGCCAGGGTCCAAGACAGACTACCAGGATAACTCAAGGGTAGACTTATGTGATGACACTTTCCTATATACAACTTAGGTTATCCTATGTGTGCCGGTTACCTCTGGTATTGTTTAGTATTCCTTATTGTGGTTTAGTGATCTTCTAGGATCTTCCTATGCATTTGAGTATGAGGTCATGTATACCTTGATGTTGCATTCTTGTTGTGTACCCTATGTGAGTGGGCCTGTTACTATTTCCTCAGCACGGTGGGAGTGGACCTTTGGTTCCACTCGGTCGGGTGGTAATGATTCTTATTATTGATGCACTAGAATGGGAAAATCCTTTTGAAGTAAATAGCGCAAAATCATTCTTTGACAAATACGTCACTGCTTGGAACCCTTGCGCTAAACCTGAAATTAGAAACATGCTACACATACTTCCAACTGACGATCCGTGCCTCCTCAACACAAATGAAATTTTGGCCGCTGATACTTCCGTTGATTATGAACCCTTGCACTAAATCTGAAATTGTATCACTTTTCCTTTTTTATTGTTGAGGAAGGATCCGCACGTATGATAATTCCAACCAAATCAATAGAAGAATTGGTATGTTGAGTCAGAATATCTCTAATGGGTGTGAAAGAGAATTGAAGTGTTGGAATTATGAGGTCATCATCACAAAGAACAAGCCTTGAATCATCTGTTAAAGTGATTTCTATATCACTATTAAGCTTATTACAAAACTTGTTTGCACTTTTCACGGTACCACAAGATAATGTATAAACACTTCCAGTTTGAACATGTTGAAAATGGAGGTCTACAATTGCATTGAAGCAAGTGACGTGAACTTCAGTTCTCTCACTATCAACCATATCAAAACTAAACATGTGCCCAACTCTGTTCCTATTTGTGAAGTGGTGGATTTCTTTCTTCATAGTCACACGACCTTGTATCATCCACTGTGTTTGAAATGGATTCAAACTTCTGATAGGAGTAATTGTAGTGGGGGGCGGTTTTTTTTGTAAAGATGCATGCAATCCAAACATCAATTTTGAAGGATTCAGTTGTTTAGATGTTAGAAGATCTCCTACATTTGTGCATGTGATAGATGAAGTTCCAACATGTGGTTGAACAAGTATCTTCGATTCTTTGAAGAAGAAGGTGGGGTCACCAATGACGTCATGATTTGTACATAAAACCTCTAGGTTGGAGATTACAATCCACCTATAGAATTCAATAGAATTGTACAATTAGTATTGGTTTCTAAGCACACAAGGAAATGTAAGTGGTGTATTTTAATAAAGAAACATTAGAGATAGGCTCACCTTGAGTTACAAATGGTTGGAATAGTAAAACCTGTGAGTTGTACAATAGAGCCCTTTCAGATTACTTCTGTTGTTATAAGGTTGTTAAACTTGCTTGGCGAGGTAGCTTTCTGCAAATGGAGACCATTAGAGAGCTCTAACTTGTATCTGATAGTCAACCCATTTCCTTTCCCAAATGGTGTAATGGAAAAAACTTGAAGAAGAGGATGTACATGTAAGTTGTCATTGTTGATAAGATTTATTGCATTTTCCATCAAGGAGTGAGACATGGCCTAAATGAGAGATAAATGACCTATAAATTTGAAAAGGCGTTAAGTTCTATGTCGAATAGAAGTACAATCAAGCTATTCAAAGTAGCAAGGATTATCGAGATAACTAAAATAAACAAATGAAAAGTTGTGCTAAGCAAATATAAGAATGGTTGACGTGACCACGCCAAATGTAAAGGCATATGGAAGAGTATGTTGGAATAGTAACCAGAGTACACAATCTGTTTCCCATACAATATATAGTAAGAAATGCTTGTAACATATTAAATTATTTGGTCATTCACAATGACAAGAACAAGTTGGGGAAAGGTAAGTTGCAGTGATCAAACATATGTAAAGATTAGAAAGTGCACCTTCACCCAACAAGTAGAGAGGATTTTGTTGCAGAGCTTTCTAGTTTGAGCAAGGTGTGTTCCTAGAGATGGAAAAAAAGAATTAAAAAATTTAGAGAAGAGCATACTAAAATATATAAGTTGACTAATATTGGATCAAATACTATGGCAGGAACCATCAAAATTTGTTAGCAAAGGCAAAAATCTTAATCAAGCAAAACGTTCGTTGATTAGCTAAAATGTGGGTAGATTATTTAAAGCATCCTAACTTAAGTGAGAACTTAAATGAGAATAAAATGTGTTTCTTATTGAAAGCATCCCGACATAAGTACAAGCATAAATGAAAAGTTTTAATCCACGTAAGAAAATGCAAAAGCGAGAAATGAAATGTGAAAGTGTGAATAGAGCTTGCATTTTTTAGGTTGAATTATAAAAATTCCACAAACCCGTGTTTGAAAATGAAATGGAATAAATATTGGGGATGCAATTTTAAAAGTGCGTATTGTACAAACAAGTGCAATGTTTTTTTTAAGTGCATACAAAAGAAAGGGTTGAAACAAGCGTATAAATGCAAAAGTGTTGGGAGTAGACATCATGCATTTGTATTGCGAGTAAGATAAAATTTGTACAAAGTTCACTTATTTATTAAGTGGTGGAACATAAGAGGAAAGAGTGGAAGGTTTTGCTGATTAGAAGTGCCCAAAAATTTCAAAATCTCTCTTTCTACAAGAGGCATAGGGTAAGTTCAAGCATAGGTTAATTAAAATGGGAGGTACACAAATGTACAATGGGCTATGTACGGCTGAGGTAAGCCTAGAATGCACGTCGAATAGTAGGAGTGTTTACTTCTCCATAGTATTCATAAAAAAATAGTTCCCTATGATAAGTACATAATCCAGAGAATTTTACATAGTTTGCATGCAATTCTTGCAATGTACCTTCCATTGCCATAATTTCAAAGTCTTTAACATCACATGTACGAGCACTAGTGACTTTTAGTAGTTCAACATTATGATGGCAACTAAGCGAAAGACTACTTTCAAGATGCTGAATTTCTATTTCGGGAAATCCATTCCAGTTGACAGACACATTTGAGCCACTTGAGGTGACTGGAACACTGATTTCAAATGAACTACTTGAAATATCAATAATGTGGGTATGTTGTTGACGATTTTCCATGACCTAAAATAGAGCGAAAAAGTTAAATTTATGAATGATAATTGCAATCTTTACCAATTCATGTGTACGGAGGCATAGAAATTAAGTTTAAACCCTATAGAAGCGCAATCCTTATAGAAAAGCATGAAGCGTAGGAAAATGATATGATAAAACCTATCAAGATTAATCAAAAAAATGGATACCAAGAACAAATTCTTAACAAAAATGCATTACTATAATCACTTTTAGTTCATAGAGAGAACTACTAAAATTTCAAATTGTACCAGTAATAAAATGGATATAGTTTCATTTTATTCAAGAAAGTTGAAGAATACAATAATCACAAAGACTGTATAAAACCAATGAACAATCACATCACAACTAGATAGAAGTTGTTAAATAGACATGCTAGAAGATGAAAACCCTACACCTAGAGGATGAAACAAGAAATGGGCACAATGGATTATGAACATACATCAAAATGAAAAGGATATAAATATGCCATTAGGTCAAAAATCAAAACTATTGACAAGGAAAAGAGTATGTGCATTCTTTAGTTTGACTCAGTCAGATGTGACAGAGGTCTCATATGCACAATTCATTGTGAAGCTTAAAGTAACCTTCCTTTATTTTTTCAATACCACATGCAAAAACATCGCTTCCCAAATTAATGAGGTATTACTGCAATTGACAACAAGGCTTTGCTAGTTTGAAGAAATTTATACAACTGACCTAAGGATTTCCTGCAAGAAATGTTTTAACTTCACTTGTAAATGCGAATCCAAACTTAAATTACTAGATACGAGATTGCAGCTAACAAATGTCAAGTACATGAACTATAATTTATATTTAAAATTTATTAAATAATTCATAAATAGTTTTTTTGCAACTAGAACCCACTGTTGGCCGTTAAAATGTGAAAGATCAGCTTGTTGTTGTGCTTCTTACAACCACGATCCAAACCAAGAAACCAAGATTTTAAAAATAGATATTGACAAATCTTTTCAGTTTAGAAATTAAGAAATAAATGATTTAAAGGGGAATTATGAGGACAACTAAAGAATTTACTATAAGTTGTGTATAATTTAACAAATGGAACCTTTTGAAATAACTTGTCAATAATTTGTTAATTGGTGAATCTAATTTACAGGAAAATCTTGCCGAGTGGTGAAAAAGAACATTATCGTGCCATTTTACTTGTAATTGTAAATCCGCACCAAAATACAATTACTATGTATTTCACATAATTGAAGGTCACTAGAAGATTTTGGCCACTTCCTCTTACATACGACATCTAATTATCTTCAAAATAAATAAAAACTGGCCTCCATGCATTTGATTTAAACCCTAATTTTGAAACATTTAAACCCCAAGCAACAAGTTCATGAAGATTAACAAACACAATAATAATAACACAGTCAACTGACATAATATTCTGTTATTTGACATAACTTTGACAAGAATCCGTAACGTCGAACCTGCAAAAGTCCAAACACATGCTTATTAATTAACACTGTCTAAATTTCCATCTATTAACTCGCATTCAAAACTGATATGAGGAATCCCATCTAAACTCAAAATCGAAAGCATAACAACCGCTTTACAGAAATGGGTATTGCAAATACAGAAATTCACCCACATATAACACCTCACTAAAAGATGCAGTAAGATCCTGTAGTTAAAACTAGTTACCAAATACAACTAATTTCAGTATGTTAACCGCTGAAAGAGAAAACACGACAATAGAAAAGATAGAGGAAATACTTGTTCAAAAAGTAGGGAGTGGATGCTATATACTGCCTCTTTCAAACAAGCTGAAATCTTGGAGGAGCTAGTCGTTGTCTGGAACAAACAAGTTTTGTCCTATTTATCTGATCTATACTGGCGGCACCCAAAAATGCACAAATGGAAATAATTTGTACAAGGTGAAAAGTAGGTGAGAACTAAATGCACCCATAATGAGTTCAGGCACGTTTTCATCATAGAAACACTATCAAACAAGGGCTTTGTTTCATTGAGAAAGAAAATGGCAAAAAATAATGATGGGTGAAAGGCGCAAGAAAGATTTGTGCTAGCAATACAATCATTCAAAGCTGGTTGCCTGCAGAGTTGATGATACAAAGATTTCGTGCCGTGTTAAGTGAGTTGTGACTGCTGGAAGTAGGCTTTGTGAAAAGTAAATACAAGAGGGTGAAGAGTATAGTCTTGCGCTAAAAACAAATGAGTTCATGGTCATTAAGTGATTATGCTCATTCTTTGTTATTATCTTAGCAAATGCAGGTGAAGATTAAATGCGGGCAGGTGAGATGAGTATAGGAGAGTATGGGAGAGTCCACGAGAAGCAAGGTGAAAGAAAACTGCAGACGAAATGAAATGCTTTTGTATCTAACAATTGGCAGGACGTAAGTGCTGATGGTGATTGCTGCACTTCTGATTGGACTATGGGTGATGGTGGAACTGTCGCCTGGGTAGCAGTGCCGCAGTGAAGAGCCCAAAACTCTCACCACAACACGACAATTTTCTTGGCTTTACAAACTTCTGGTGATCGTCAACATCTCCAAAGGCCTCATTAAATTCCTCTGGCATAACCACAAGCTAACCACAAGTTGTAATTGGAAAACCACGAGCGTCAAACCATTTACAGCTGTGAGACAAATCCGAGCGTGAGAAAAAGCCGAGCAGACCGTACGTCGGCTTCCCCGTAGGGGAAGCCTATCGGTTTAAATATGTGAATGTTACACAAATAAGAATTTTAAAAGCACTTGATTATGGAAATACATATTATAAGCAGTGAAAAGAACAAGCCAACTAATTTCTAAATGGGAAGAAATAGAGTGATTGGGTAGAAAATGTGAACAAAGTTTATGAACTTGGACGAGAAGAGTTCTAGAAGAGAAATAGACAAGTAAAGAAAAATATTGAGTAGCATGTGATGGTGGATAATTAAAAAATAATAATATATGAATGCAAATTATATATTGGAGTTGGGAAGGGAAATGCAAAGTGTGAAGCAACAAGAAGACATGATTGTTGAGTCTAGCATGAGATGGGATTTTGCAACTTGTATGTTTTAGTTAGTTATGGTGATATAAGATAACACAATGGTGAATGAATGTTGCAATAATTTAACATTCAAGGAGAAATGAATGTAATTTAGATAGTTGAGTGAATATATTGGTTTCCTTTCAAGACAAGGGAAATATAAACCATAGAGCCCAAGGTGACGAAAAAGAAATAGTGAGAAAGAAGTTATTAGTTTAGATAATAATTACTAGGACTTAGAGAAGTATAAATAGATGTCAAGAACAAGGTAATTCTTTGGTGAAGATATGTATAAATCTTCAAAATTAAAGACATAAAAATAGAGAATATGAAATATGTTGATTGATATTTATGATAAGAGTGAAATAAGAGGAGCTATAATACTTATAGGTGTTGAAAAGAAAGATATGAGAGAGATGGAAGGAAATGTAGAAGGCATAACAAAAAAAGAGTGTCAAGGGTACATTTAATTGACATGATGTTATGAAAGTGTGTGATATAAAGTAGAATACATAAACAATAGTGGATGTGTATGCGATTTCCATGAACCTTGAAATTGTTTCCATAAGGTTTTATTATGTAGTTGACTTAAGCTTGATGTACAGACGCAAGATACTGAATCACATAATCATTTTTTGTCCTATTCCAAAACCCTCAAAATCAAAACTTGTAAATATGATAAATTTTGCACTTATTCTATTTTCTTTTGCATAAAGGACCTACACCTTTGATTATAGAAGACAATCTTATTACTTATGGTGAATTTTCACAATATCGAAGAAATTGTCATTGTCCCTTGACAAGTCACACATAAGTTTATAGAATAGAAATATGCAACACATTCAAATACTAATTAAAATCAAACAAGGTCTTTGCTAGATCTTATATTCATTAAAAAAAGACTAGACCAAGTGACGACTTGTGTTGACCTGGGATTTAGCGAGTTAACAAAAATAATTTTCAATCCTAATAAATATACAAAAATCAATCTTGGTATACTTGTTAAATCTAGTTAGATTGTCTTGTACAACTAGTACTTCGACCTACATTTTGACACCATGTGAGCTATCATTGTTGAGTACAATACTAAGCTAAGCTTAACTTCAACTCACATATATGACTGGAAAGGGGATCATATGTGGGTTTTATTCGCAGCTCTTTCCCTTGCCAACAATTATGTCATTAATTTCTTATCAAACTCCTATTTACAAAGAGAGGATAAGGCCATTGGTCTAATTCTATAGGCACTTGCATTATTATCATGCTCCAGTACTTATAAGTAATAACTTTATATTGAGTTAGAGCGATTTTTAAATTTGTAGGGTTAGTTTTTATGAACACAATTATTTGAGTTTGTAAAGCAAAACTCTCTTAAATAACAACACACCTAAAATAATTGGTGTTGTTTTAGAAGAATTTATTGTCTAATTCTAGTGTATAATCATAATTAATACATAAACTAATACTTATCTATGCTTCATATTCTTGAATGTATTGGAAAACTTCAATTTATAATGTAATTTCTAACTCAATTTTATACTATGATCAAACAAAACTCTATAAAAAAGTTGATTTGTTTCATTTCATGGACATTAACACTCTACATAAAGACCCACTCATTTAGCTAGATTTTGAGTTAATATGAGGCATAACATGTGTTTCTTAATGATATGTTAACACACTATTTTATAGTCCCATTTTCCTATAACAACACAAAATTTAATAATTATAATGATCTTGCCTATTCCTTTTCATTGCTATTAATTGAAAAAATAGTTAACTACTTAAATATTAATATTTTCCTCAACATCTTATTATAAAATTTTAATTTACAACCTAGTTTCAATCTCAATTTAATTATGAATATTTATCTCTATAAAAGTATTGATTATTAAATATTGAATGAGTATCAACTACTCACTTTAATATCCAAACATGTAGGATAAATTAAGTCAATGTAGGACATAAAATGTACATCTTAATGAGAGGTTGGCATGTCATCTTAAAACCTCTTGATGAGAGGTTGACTTTTCATCTTAAATCCTTTACCTACACTAACACATGGATCTAGTACTATCAACACCTTTACCCATACTTAAACAATACATTCACTTACACTTAAACAATGTGATGGGTGGGCTATTTGCCTTTAATAAATATTGTACTTGTTAGAAAACTATCCTTCAAATGAATAAAATAAAATCAAAATTCTCTTAAATTTTGAACAATATGTAACAAGTTAATGAATTATATTGATTGCATTGACAATAGAATGATCCTTTACCTATGGTAACACAATTTCTCTTAAATTTTCATCTTAAATCCTTTATTGACACTAACCCATGGTTCTAGTACTATCAACATCTTTCCCATACTTAACAACACCTTTTGCCCATACTTAAACAACACCTTCACCCATACTTAAACAATGTGATGAGTGGTCCATTCACCTTTAACAAATGTTGAACATTTTGGAATTATAACTCTTAATGAATAAAGAGAAATAAAAAATTCTCTTAAATTTTAAAAGATATGTAAGAAATTAATGAAATATATTAATTATATTGATAATAGAAAGATCTTTAAATTAAGAAAAAAAGAATTCCTTTATGTAAAGATATTATTTAAGATTTTATCAAATATTTTTCTATATACAATTGTTTTAAATCTTTTTCTATAGTTGGCACTAATTTTGTGTAGTCTGTTAGATTAAGTTACAAAAGTTTCTCGTTTGTATTGTGTATAATTTTGTTGTTATGTTATCTTTATCCAAAAGAAGAAAGTGTATAAAAAGATAAAAGATCTAGTCCATCATTCTTCTACATTATTTTATTTTTATTATAAGCTTTTATTTATCTTAGATTAATTGACGACCCTTCATTTTACAGATATATTTTATTTAATAAACTATTTAATCTCATCAACATTATTAAATTATTCATTCATTCCTGAAGGATAACGATTTTGTTTTCTCCCGCAAACTTTTGAAAAATTATAAAAATTCCACATAATCAAAATTAAGAACATGCATCCTTAATCTCATTGTCCTTGATTCAAACTTGCATGTGCGCCTACGTACGCTTTTCAAAACTACACCTAAATTAGTGTGCAATGAAATTAATAGGACGAGCCTACGTGGCATATATCTACACCATACAATGCCAAGTAGACCAAAAGACACGTAGCCTGTAAGAAGTATGACAAAATACAGTACACCTGTGTACGATGCGGCCACGTGAACTTCCCGTGCAGCGCAATTACAATCTTTGACTGTGCCAGCTAAGCAAATGGCTTGAAACATCCCACGTCAACATCCAACAATAGCTATAAATGGCGAACTTATCTATTTATTATTATTATTATTATTAATTACGAATTCAAAATAATAAATTTATACGTATGTGCAGATGGTCTCCATCACTGCAGAATGCTTGATACAATGTGTACTTTTATTCGGCCACGTGTACGTACCCCAACGCTGTTGCTGTTTCTTTCTATGGAGATTACACCGGCTAGTTCCGCTGAGTCATACATCCACCGCCGCTGTCCGGTTGTTGTGGAATTCTCCGCTTGCAAGCAACCTTTAAACCCTTATTCATGGCGGACAAGGATTCGAAACAATTGGTTTTGTTTCTTCTTAATTCTATTATTGTTTTACGCTTTGAATTATTTTCCGTCTCTTAGGCGGTTTGCTCTGAATAATTTAACGCTGAATTGATGCCGGGAAATGTTGCGGGTTTTGGTTTCTTTTGAGGGAAGTTTTCTATATTTAGCTTGAATGCTAAGGAAAATTCAAGAATTTAAACCGGAAATAAATCCCGGCCTGTTCCAGCTGGCTTTGCTGCAAATAAAATTTAAATGCGTTTTCCAGCTTTTATCTGTATTAGCCTTTCTGCAACGTTTAAATTAACGGCCGGCAAAAGTAGCACAATTAAATTGTATATTTAATAATTAAAGCTCACATTCCGTCAGAATTTGTAAGCTTAGGGGCTTATGCACCAGTGTTAATGACTGGATAAAACTTCTTTGTTTGAAAGACATGGATAGAATGTCGAAAGAGAAGATTGCTGAAGCTTCGGAATTTAATGTGTCGGGAATTCTTTATAAGTGGGTGAATTTTGGCAAGGGGTGGAGACCGCGTTGGTTTTCATTGCAGGATGGCGTGCTTTCTTATTATAAGATTCACGGGCCAAATAAAATTCATGCTATTTCCAAGGGAATTCGCATTATTGGAGAGGAATCACGCAAGCTTGTGAAGAAACAGAACAACTATTACTTCTCTGATGAAAAGAGACATCCTAAAACTTACGGAGAGATTTACATTAAGGTATTATTGCTTTTCTATAATCTTCTCTCATGGCCGAATTTAGTTCTTTGTTGTTGTCGTAATCTAATATTCCATATGTTAATAAGACATTAGAGTGTTATACTGCATTTCATTGTCTGATTAGTCGAACCGAGATAACGATTTTAATTAGAGGTCTATGGGGCCACAAATCTTACAGCTGTGGCAACCACTGAAAGGCGTTGGAATTCAGGACATAGACATTTTGTTATGAAGTTTGGCTCTTCTTTTCTGATAATATTTTTCCTTGGAATTCAGGATAAACTTGTTTTGCTATGAAGTTTGGCTCCTCATCTATAGATTTCTGATCATATTTTTCTGGAATTTAGGAAAAAGATGTCTAGTTATGAAGTCTGTCTCTTTGTCGATTGATTTGTGATTGTAATTTATTTCTGAAATTTAGATCGAAGATGTTTTGTTATGTAATTGGTTCTTCTTCTATTGATTTGGATCACATGTTTTCCTAGATTCTTTACGAAGTCCAGTTTTATGGTCTCTGCATACTTGACCCTAGTGCTGGGCATTGCACGATGGAATGTTTTATCTAATAGAGCACTATATAAGGTTAAATCAAGCCTTTTCTAGCATCTCATAGTGTGGCATATAAAACAAGCCCATTCTAGCATCACATAGAGTAGTTTATTTATTAATCAAGTCCATTGTAGCATTTTAAAGAGCAGTTTATAAGCCTTTTTAAGATGGATCATTTTATAACACGCCAGAAGACCAGTGATACATCCTACTTAGCTACATTATTTTACAAGGAGATGTTTAGACTGCACGGGTTGCCTAAGGCATAGTCCCAAATTGGCAAATAGGGATACCAAGTTTGCTGGCCATTTTTGGTCCACTTTGTGGAAAACGATGGGCATAGCGTTAGGATTTAGTTCAGCCTATCGGCCCCAGATTGATGGGTAGACAGAAGCTGTTTGAATAGAAGTTTGGGAAATTTGTTAAGGTGTTTGCCGGGACACAAACCACAACAATGGGACCTTACCTTGGCACAAGCAGAATTTGCTTACAACACTTAAGTGAATAGGAGTACAAAGAGAACCCCATTCCGGATAGTTTATGGGTATAGTGTAATAGGCATTGATGAGGTGAGGGATAGTGCGAATTTGAACAGAAAGAGTATTATAGCAAAAGACTTTGCTGAGCACCTTCACGAGTTACACAAGGAGGTGAAGGAAAAGTTGGAGAAGAGTTCCATGAAGTATAAGGAGCATGCTGATATGAATAGAAGGGAACAAGAGTTCCTGATAGGTGATGCAGTTTTGGCACTCTTGAAAAAAGAGAAATTTTCATAGGGAGTATATTATAAGTTGAAATTGAATAAACTAGGCCGTTGCAAGTTATCAAGAAAATTCTCATCTAATGCTTATGAGATTGAGCTGTTAGAAGGGATAGACATATCTCACATTTTGAATGTTGCTGATTTGTACAAGTTTCATGAAGGAGAGACAAGCTTACAAGGAGGTACACACCCTAATTTGCATGATGCACAAGGATGGATAGATCATTGCCTGAGAGGAAGATGATAAGTAGATAGAGTGGCTGACTCTCGAGTGATTAAGAGGACTAGAGGAAAGGACTACATGAAGTACCTGGCCTGTTGGAAATCAGAGCTATAGATGAGGCTTCTTGGTTGAGTAGTGTAAAACTAGTTAAGTCTGGAATTCAGGTTCCAGACTTGTCAAAATGTTCATGAGTTTCCAACTCATGAAGCATTTCTCTTGCGCGACGTGTTTGATGTAGGAGCATTTGGGTCCACAAGCAATTTTGCATCACTCAAGAAGAGTTGTCTTCTCGTTGTTTGTTGTTTTCTTCTTTGATTTGCTTGCAGGGATGGATGATGCAATTTCCAAAGAATTGGGGATAATTCATGGCCAAGTGACTGCTTCATTGCGTTTAAAGGCCAAAAGGGTACTCGTGTTTCAAATTTGAGGAAGATCTGAGTTCATTTGGGCAAGCTATGCAATTGTGGGATTTTCCTCGTGTTTGGGATGTCAGGTTTCAAATTTGAGGAAGATTCAAATAAAACTGAGAAAGTTATGCAATTGCAGAATTTTCCTATGCTTAAGGATATTTTGCTCTTATGAAACTTCTTATGCAATTTAGATCTTATCCACATACTTAACTAATCTCTGCGACATCCACATGGCTCCCAAATCTCCACAATTGCCTTGAAATGACCTGCTCTTGTGGAACTTCTTGTGCAATGTGGATATTATCTACGTACCCCTAAATTTCAGCAACCAACTTATTGTCCATCAAGATGAAGAAATTGTGGAACTTTCTAGTCAAGCAGATATATCCTTGTATCCCTTGAATTTCTGTAACTGCTACCAAAATGCAAATTTTTGCCAGAAAACAACAAAGAGACAGGTTTGAACCGCCTTCATGTGGGCAAATTATGGCCCGACCTGTGCAATACTTGTATGGACATGGAATTACTGCCAGTACTCCTTTATAGGCCATAAATATGGATCTTGAGCTCTTTTCATGGGGTTCTCTGGGGTTTTCTTCCGGAAGAGCTGAACTAGAAGGAAGTTAGAGATTGTTGCAGATTGAAGTGGATTTCAAGGTGAATTCTGAGGAAGCTATTCGAGGCAAATATTTGTGATTGAAAGGCTTATAGCTAAGGCATGTAAGAAGCCATGTATGCATGAAGTGTGATTTCATCCAGCTTATTGTATTCCTGCTGTACTTCTGTAATGAGTTGGTTGCAAGTTAATAAAAGATATTCAGAATTGTTGTTTTTAAGTTTTTATTTTTCTGCCTAATTCGGTAGGTTAAAAGAGCCCCTGGATCTTGACCTTAACCATATTGTGATGTTACGTCACTGTAACAGTGTCTTTCTAGGATAAGGCTGCTGGTATGGACTGATATGAAAGCATGCTGTAGGTACAGTAACTAGATTGACCTGGAAAATACAATTTGGAAAGTGTATGATCACTCTCACAATTTGAAATAACAATAATTTGTAGGTACAGTTGTTGGGAGGTGTTTAGGAAACCTGGGAACTCCTAGAAATAGGTTAAACTTGATGTTTGAAACCCTAGCACAGCTGCCTTAAATGTCTTTTATATTAATGGCACTAAGTATTTCTGGTTATGATAGTTAATAAAGCAACCTTAGGCTTGAACCAATTGTTGGAAATTGTGAAAGGCGGGGCTTAAGTGAGCTTGAAAGCCTAGTGCCTAATTTTGGTATGTTGCAAGTTGTTGGTTCTTTTGTCAATGATTGGATTTATGCTTGGAATTGATGTCAAAGTGTTACGGTTTGACGAGTAATGAAATGAAAAAGAACTTCAATTCGGCTATCTCTGTGTTCTTAAATGTATTTTGCTGAAATTTGGGCTTTAACTTGCGAGACTATTGAAAATGGCGGTTTGGGTGCTAAAACTTGTTTAATAAACCTGCAAACAAATACATCTTGGGTTTGAAGGATGAACGTATAGCATTATAGAACGATGCTCTTATCAAGGAATGGTCTTTATATTACAATAAGTAATTGGTAAAAATATGAATGAATTATTAACAAGAGCAAAGCTCAATATATAGGCTATACAGATTTTACAAAGAGGCAAGTTTCTAAAATAGAAACTGCCAGAAAGATCAAAAAAGATCTTGACAAGCTGATTACGACAATTTATAATATTGAGCATTAATACTGAAGATAATAAAATATTATTCTAATACCCTCCCTTAATGCTCAATCTATCAACTACACCAATAGACCCCCTGAATTTTACGAACTTATCTGAACTGAGGGGTTTGGTGAAAATATCTGCTGGCTGCTCCGAGGTAGGAACATACAACAACTGAATGGATCCATCTTCAACCAACTGCCGAATGTAGTGACAATGAAGTTCTACGTGTTTGGTTCGTTCATGGAATACTGGATTCTTGGCAAGTTTGAGTACTCCCTGATTGTTTGAAAACAAGGAAGTTGGACCGGTTTGAGATATGGTCATATCTGCAAGCATCTGGCGAAGCCAAATTGCCTCACAAGCTGCCTTTACAGCTCCTCTATACTCGGCTTTAGTCGAAGAGAGAGCCACCGCCTGCTGCTTCTTACTAGTCCAGGTGACTACACCAGAGCCCAAATTGAACACATATCCATAGGTTGATTTTCGGTCATCAACTGAGCCTGCCCAATCTGAATCTGTGAACCCACTAAGTCTAGGATCATCACATCTAGTGTAAAGAAGGCCATAATCCGAGGTGCCCTTCACATAGCGCAGAACACGCTTCGCGACTACCCAATGATCAACCCTGGGGGATGTCATGAAGCGTGATATGTAGCTCACTGCAAAACTGAGGTCGAGTCTAGTGGCAGTGAGATAGATGAGACTACCCACTAGTTGCCTGAATTGGGTTTCATCTACAGGAGGAGAATCAGACGTGGCTGACAATTTCAGGCTAGTCTCCATAGGTGTGGAAGCAGGTTTGCAGTCCTGCATTCGAAACATGTCAAGCAAGCTTCTGGCATACTTAGACTGAGAAAGGAAGATGTTGCTGTCACTCTGCCAAACCTCAACACCCAAACAATAATGAAGAAGCCCTAGATCTGTCATATCAAAAGTGCTGCACAAATCTTGTTTGATTTTGGAGATCAAATGTGTTGAATTCCCAGTAATGATCAAGTCATCCACATGGACAACAAGAAAGAGAATATCATTACCAGAGTTTTTGATATACAGATTACTGTCTGAAGGACTATGCTGGAAGCCACGAGAAACCAAGTATTGATCAATTTTTATGTACCATGTCCGAGGAGCCTGTTTAAGGCCATAGAGTGCTTTCTGGAGTCTACACACTTGAGGTTCTGAACCGGCAACCTTGAAACTAGGAGGTTGCGTCATGTAGACTTCTTCCTGCAATTCACCATTGAGGAAGGCACTCTTTACGTCCATCTGATGGACTTTCCAACCATACTAAGCTGTAATGGCAAGAAGAAGACGAATGGTACTCATCTTAGCAGTAGGAGCAAAGGTCTCCTCGTAATCAATGCCTTCTCGCTGGGTGAATCCTCGAGCAACTAATCTGGCTTTATATTTGTCTAAGGTACCATCTGCATGATACTTGACCTTATAGACCCATTTACAGCTAATGGGTTTCTTCCCTGGAGGAAGATCTGAGAGAACCCAGGTGTGATTCTTCGGAAGGCTTTGGAACTCAGCATCCATTGCCTATTCCCATTCTGAAATTCCTTTGGCCTCGACATATGTCTGAGGCTCATAGATACTGTGGATGTTAGCCATAAGAGCAAAATTGACAGTGTTATGCTGGATGCCCTTATTTCTGGAGGTTCTACCCTCAATGAGCTCATCAGGACGAAGATCACTGATGGTCTTGGCCCACCATTTAGGCCGAAGAGTAGAGGTGCCAACATCAAGAATAGGAGGAAGAACTGGAGGAGGAAAGAGATCAGGATCAGGAAGAAGATGTGCATCTTCCGGAGGAAACTCGGGTGGTGCATTATCAAGGACAGGGTTTGTATCATCCCTCCCATTAGGTGAACCAAAAGAAAGATCAATACTCAAGTCAGAGGCCTTCAAAGGCTGATCCTCAGAAGGATGTGGAGACGAGGTGAGCTGAAATGGGCCTTGATCTTCATCAAAAACAACATCACGACTGAAAATAACACGATCAGTGTCAATATCAATCAGGCGGTAAGCCTTATGGTTGTCACTGTACCCTGTAAACATGAGCTCCTGACTCTTGGAATCCAACTTAGTGCGCTTAGCATCAGGAATCCACACATAAGATAAAGAGCCAAAAACTTTCAAATGGCTGATCCGAGGTTTGCGACCAGACCATGCTTCCTCAAGAGTCTTATTTTTAACAGCATGAGTGGGTGACCTATTAAGAAGATAGACTGCTGTGAATACTGCTTCTGCCCAATATTTCCTAGGAACGTTTCTATGTTCCAGCATAGACCTAGCCATCTCTGTAATGGTGGGGTTTCGACGTTCTACAACGCCATTTTGCTGAAGGGTATAAGGTGTGGTTAACTGACATTTTATGCCATGAGTATCACAAAAAGTGGAGAAGGCAGAAGAACAAAACCCCCCCCCATTATCAGACCTAAGAGTAATAATAGAGGACCCAGACTCTTTTTCTACTAAGGCCTTCAATTTCTGAAATACAATAAACACATCTGATTTTTGCTTTAGGAAATACACCCACATTTTACGACTGAAATCATCAACAAAAAGCAAGAAATACCTGGACCCAGTAACAAAAGTAGTATTCATAGGACCACATACATCCGTGTGGACCAGCGGTAGTACCTTGGAGGTTCGCCATGAGTCACCATCCTTGAATGGTGTCCGGTGCTGCTTCCCAGCTTGGCAAGCTTCACAAACGTGAGGATTCTGAGTCTGAATATCAGGGAGGCCATGTACTAAGTCGTCATGAACAAGCTGTGCAAGGTACTAAATATTCAGGTGACCATATCGTTGATGCCAGAGACTGGTGAGAGAGGAAGAGTGAGCTGTGAAGACATGCTCAAGAGAATCGCCTGTGTCCACAAGTCTATAGAGACCATGATCCTCAATGCCAACAACAAGAGTAGTGCTAGAGGCACGATCAACAATCGAACACTTATGGGCACTGAAAATAACATCCAACTGTGGAGAATGTCGCATAATTTGACTGATTGAAAGGAGATTAAGTTCCATACCAGGAACATAGTGCACATTGAGGAATAGGAGACGCCGTCCGCCAGACTGTATCTGAACATTGCCCTTACCAACAATAGAATACTCTTCACCACCTTCAAAAATAACTGAGTCTGTGTAGGGAGAGAACTCAACAAACCAATCACGCTTGTGAGTGAAATGACGAGAAGCACCAGAGTCAATGTACCAGGCAGAAGACTTCACATGATCTACAGGTCTTTTAGCCATGAAGGCATAAAAAGCAGATTCTGTCTGTTCGGTGTGCTCAGCAACATTGGCTTGAGGCATAAACCCTCCCTGCTTCCGCTGCTCGAAAGCCAGTCTGGTACGGCAATCTTTGATCAGATGACCAAATTTGTGACAGTAATTGCACTACACCTTTTTCTAAGAGCCATCCTGAGATTGAGAAGAGCCCTTTTGCTGAAAGGACTGATATGGCTGAAATTTGCCCTGATCCTTGTGAAAGGATTGGACTACAAAGGCCTGCTCTAAGGAGGACGAGGTGGCATTGCTACCAAATTGTTGTTTTCAACGATCCTGCTGCAGAAGTTTGGTGCACAACTCTGGGAATTTCAGATCCACATTAGTCGAAGTAATGTTGAGAGTTTCTATGAAGTGCTCATAGGATGGTGGTAGACTTTTCAGAGTAATGACTGCCATATGTTCTTCTTCCATCTTCCTACTGATAGCTTCAAGCTGACCGCGAATGTCTTTAATCTTTGTGAGATGCTCTTGTAAGGACATGCGTTCATCCATTATGATGGAGAATAGTTGGATCTTCAGAAAGAATGCACAACTTTTGTCGGATGTCTCATCCAACTCTTTTAGATGCTTCCAAATGTCGGCAACAGATTTGCTAGAAGGGATCTGAGGCAGTTGATCATCAATGACAGAGAACTTGAGAAGCATAACAGCTTCTCGATTCCGATCGTCAAACTTGTCCTGATCTGTAGGGACAGAGGTTGGACTAGTCTCTGTGCCTAGAACAATCGCATCCAGGCGCCGATACTCGAAGATGGTCAACATGCGTTGCTTCCAGGTGTTGTAATTGCGGCTGTTGAAGCGCTAATTACCTTCCAACATCAAATTGGTGAGTGACGCCATTTTGCACGCTTCCCAATGTAGAAAAAGCGAGAAATAAGAAGGCGCGAATATAGAATTCGAAACACGAATCCCAATGCAGAGAATAGAGGCTGAATCAGGCACAGATTTTAAGAAAAATTTTCGGCTAACCCAAAAAAATCCGACAAAGACCCAGAAGAGATCTCAAAAAACCCAAAAAAAATCTGAAATTAAAATAATATTTTGGCTGGTACAGAATTCGAAGCACGGAAACCAAGGCACCACAAAATTCTGTTGACAACCCAATGGAGGTTTTAAAAAACCCACAAGGAATCTGCAATCAGAATACATTTTCGACTTGAAATGGAGGGTCAAAACCCTAGTCGAAAATGCAGAAAACCTCAGGAGCTGAAGATAGCAGAATAAGCAGCAGAGAATGACCACGATTTTGGTTGAATGAAGACCAGACATCCAGAAATCGCGCGTTCAGAGCCATAGGCAGAAGAGACAGCCTTCGAAAAAAAAGGCAAGAACCGAACCAGAAGTCGCAGGTGAGGACAATCGTTGACTGTAACAGCAGGCGAGCCAGAAGTCGTGTGAAGGCACCAAAGGTCGCGTGCTGAAAAAAAAAGGAAAGACGACCAACAATGGTCGTTTTCGAAGGTTTAAACACTTCGAAAGACAGTCCTCCAGAGGCGTGAATGCATACGCGAAACCCTATACGGGTTGAACAAACAAATTTCTGAAAAAAAAACTTTCAGAAGACCTGCGCGTTTTTCAGATTTTAAGACTATGAAAAAACCTTAGTCGGGTTCCAAGAACCGAGCCACAAGACCAAAGAGGAAATTTCAAAAGATTTCAATGAGCAGATAATTTCAAAAATGAAATTCTAAACATTTTCGAAAAGATTTGAAAACTTAGCTCTAATACCATATTACAATAAGTAATTGGTAAAAATATGAATGAATTACGGCAATTAACAATATTGAGCATTAATACTGAAGATAATAAAATATTATTCTAATACTTCAACCATGCTACATCTGATATTTCGCGCTTGAATGGTGTTGAAACTCTAAACTTGCTCTTCAACCTGCAAAAATACTGAAAATAGAAGTCATGGTGTGAAGCCTAGAAGCTTTTAGAGTCATGTGAAAAAATGAATGACAATGATGTGATAATAGGTGAAATCCAAGTCTTTATTCTACATTAATTGATCTTCACTCTTGGCTTGGATGTCATATTTGAATGAAAGGCTCAGATTTGATGTTTTTTCTCCTTTATTTGACACTATTTTCCTTCCAATCCTTTCTTGAGTGCATGGTAACTTAGGTGCACTTTTCCTTTGTTTTGGTGCAGAAAACAATACTATTTTGGTGTTTAAAAAAATTTAGGCATCCAAAACATCCTAATTTGTTTCTCACTGGGATATGCTTACGTGGACACCTAGGCATGGATGTTTGGAGTACTTTTGGATGAGTTATTGAATATTTCACAAAAACTAGAAATCTTTCGTTAAAATTGCTCCATTTTTCCGTTCTTGAATGCTGCATCATATGATGAGTTTTCCATCGTTTTATCACCTTCTGAAACCATTTTTGCCTAATAAACCTTGAATCCGTATTATTGACCTTCTACCATTTCCATTAATTTCTTTTTGCTGAAAAAGCATAAAACACACAAAAAAAACCTTCTAAAGTATAAAAGGTTGTGATTTTAGTGCTCATCTCCTCATCCTAGGACAACCAAAAAGCAAAATGTAGTTTTCTCAGAACTAGAAAGTTTGGACTTCACTAAAATTTGTTGTCTTGAATTTGATATTTTATCATTATGTAATGGGAAACACAGCCTTATCTTACTGTTCTAGAGAAGATTTGCCTATCATGTAATCCTTCTCTTATCCTTATCCCTTCCTATCTACTATAGTTTATTTTGGAATTCAGATCATAGATGATGATGATCCTGCACTACTTCGGAACAAGACATACCAAAACCCAAATATCTAACTTTCAACAAGAAGGATAATAGTTTGATATTGATAATAGGATAGGAAAGACTTGGGAATGAAATTAGTAACAGCAACTATCTGGTCTAGTTGCTTTCATACCTTACTAATTAATGGGAATTATAAGAGCATTTGTCCTTTTTCAGTGTTGGAAGTTGAGGAATAATGCTATTTTTAATGTAGAGGATCTTTCTACTTATTTTTCTCTTATAGGCATGGTGCATGTTCTGACTATAATAGCATTACTCTATAAAAACTAATGGTTAATCTGAATAATCATAGACCACCACATTTGTCATGGTATTTCCCAAGTTTTTCTCAGTTTTTTGAAAACTTGTTTCTAAATTTTTTTTTATACTTATTTATTGTTTTGGCCCATTTATCTACGTATGGAAAAAATTTAAAAAAGTAAAAGCACGAGGAGGCTGGAAATATTTAGCTGATGATGAAGGCTAGAACCTTTTAAATTTTCCTTTTTAAGTTTTACTTGAATAGTTTTTAACACTAATGAGGGTTTCTCTTTTAATTTATACCCTTATGAAGGCTTATGCAAGACACGGGGTTGCCCATAAAGGCTATGCTCCATGAAGATAACACTTACTATTTTAGGACCGGTGCTTTTGTCTTTACTTATACCTCTTAGATGAATTTAAAATAGTTTTTAAATAAACCATACTCCTTTTTAGAGCTGATTTAATTTAATGTATGATATTTATTTCTAATCTCTATGGTGTATATTTGCATGACATGACAAAGTCAAGATTTTCTCTATTTTTTTTTGATTAGTAAAGTGCCATAGCTGCAGAGAAATTTATATTAATTAAAAACCAAAATTACAGTTGTTTTGCAAAAAGGTCAAGCATGGTTCTAGGCCTTCTGCTGAATATGACTAAACATGCATTGCTACCAAAATTGCCCTATTCTTAGAAACCTTGACCATAGTATATATACATCTTACTCGACATCTACATATTACTACAAGAAGTCCCAGACTTCGTATTGGATACCTTCCTGTTATGCCAAAATCAAGATCATCAATACAAAATTGTCTTGGAGACCAAAAAGCTCCATCTGTCTACCAAAACACAGACCTAGCTATGTCTGTCGCTTACATTATAATCATACTAGACAATTCTATATCCTGCTATTGTATATATGAAGAAACATAAGAAGTTTCTCCAAGGCCAACACTTTCCCTTTCTGCCTGGAAGAGTTGTAGTCGGACGCCCAGAGCTCTCATTGCTAGGTCTCGACAGGTTAGCTTCCAACCCTTCAACACTAAATTCTGCCTTGTTCGCTTCATCACCGGTGTCAATTCCATCATCTTGCATTTACTTGTGAATCCAGTTGCTACCTTCATTACGTTTTGGTCCCAAAAGTTACGTTTGATGATCGATTTCCTTGACTTGAAGTAATCTGCATCCTTAATCGTCAACACATGCATTCTCGATACCACCTTCCCATCCCTCTTGATCACGAAGTAAATCTTAGGATGTTGAATCCTTAACTCTACATCGATATTGTTTATGACTTGGTCCAATTCTCTATTAACCCTATATCTATGGGTGGTGAAAATAAACTCTTCGCCTAAAATCCTCTTGACTGCTCGGACAACAAGCCCATGAGAATGATTCATGATTGCCTTCAAATACTTTTCCTTAACCTCCCCAATGAAGGACATTTGCGTTTCGCTAGATAATAGGAGGATGGGAAAGTCCATGGGAACAACAATGCAAAGACAGAAACAAGAAATCAAAAGGGAAGCCAAGCAAAGTGTGTTCGAGACTATTTTGTATAGTCTATATATAGAAAAGGCATTGCCATTCTACCTAGTTATGTCAGTGCTGGAGCCAATAAATGCGCCATCATATAAATGCAACTCATATCGTCCCGCCTTCAAATCATATAACTTCACTCATGTGAATATCGTGGCCTAAACTTGCTGAATGGTAATCTACTGCCAACCTCTCCTAATACGTAGTCTATCGAATGAAATGTAGCTCTAAATTTAGCATAAATATTATGTATCACTAAATCTTTTCTTATTGATGTTGTCTTTAGAGTCGAGTAATGAGAGACTGATTGATTTGATTAGAATATCTCAGACATCGTTTTCAAAAACTTATGCCTTGATGAAATAATAATGCCTATCTCAAAGTGATCACCAAATTGTTATTCTCTAGTTTGAACCATCATAACCCCTAGTGGGACCTTGTGCCAATATGAAATCAACTAACCTATGTAGCCACCAAGGATATAGTTCCTATGTGTGAGTCAAACGAGGTTCCAACTCAATTTACCTACTTACATCATCATAGATCTCATCTGCCATCTATAGTAAGGGTAACGGGCCTAATTTTCCAAAAAGAAGACCATCTGTTGCCACATTAGCCAACTTGTCAGTAGCCAGTTTGCCCTCTCAAAATATATGGTTAATGCTGAATTCCTCAAAGAACTCTAAAAGCTCTAAAGTCCTATCGAGCGGAGATCCTAATCTCCAATCGGGAGTTGATCTAGTTCTAAGTGCATTAACCAACAAAGACCTTCATTCAATGCCTTGAATTCCACAATATTTTTGGTTTCCACCAATGGTGTAGTAATTCTCGCCACCACTGAACCATCCCAAAAGTGAACTATTCCTCTAGCCCCTAAAGATGTCGGTTTGCCATGAGATGCACCATCAAAGTTCAATTTGAACCAACCATATTGAGGAAGCTTCCAAGAGAAAGACTGCCTTTCCTTCCTGCTTATGTCCCCATCTTTGCCAAAGAAGGGAGAAATCTTTAAACCATATCAACCTTTCCTGATGTTGCTATCCTACTTTGTGAATCAAGTTCCCTTTTTCATGTGGGTTGACTTTCTGCTATTGACTACCTCAACAATGCTAGATTCCACTTTGTTTAACAGAGCCTCCATATCCATTGCCTTGTCTTGAAAAATTTTCTGATTCCTTTCTTTCCATAATTCCCATAATAGTTATGATGGGCTACAAATCCAAAGATTTCCAAAAAGATATTTCTACCTCCTCATGGCCAACATTTGAACAAGTTCTTAATGTCAGTTACTCATCCTAATCTAGCACACAACCACCTCCAACATGTTTGAGAGTGAGGGCAGCTTAGCAATAAATGATCAACTGTTTCTTCTTCATTTTTGCATAGGGCACACCTTGAAGGACCTTCAAATCCCATTTTCTGATATCCGCTATGCAACTTAAGTGATGTATGCGAAGGGGTTGCCAGATGTTTACGGTATCTATGTATGAGATAGATGAGGTGGAGAGTGAAGTCAAGACTCTTGATCATCCTATTCTGCAGGAGTTCATAGATGTCTTTCCTAGTGAGATTCCAGGTATGCCACCAAGCCGTGATATAGACTTTCGCATTGAGGTTTTTCTAGAAGAACCTATTTCTAGAGCTCCTTATTAGATGACTACTCATGAATTGAGTGAGTTGAAGCTGCAGTTGGAAGAGTTGTTGGTAAAGGGAAGCATTCGACCTAGTGTTTCTCCTTGGGGAGCACCCGTCCTCTTCCTTAAGAAGGATGAATCTTTACGCTTGTGCATTGACTATAGACAGTTGAACAAGGTAACGACCAAGAACATGTATCCTTTGCCACGGATTGATGACCTTTTTTATCAGATTAAGGGAGCCAAGGTGTTCTCTAAGATTGATCTCAAATCAGGGTACCACCAGTTGTGTATCGAGGATGCAGATATCCATAGGGTTTTGTGTTTTTTGGTATTTTTTAGAGTTTACGTATTTAAAACATTTTAGTTGTCTAGGGTTTACGTTTTTGTAGTGCTTACTCTTCCTTGTAGTGCTGCCCATGAAAAAACTCATGCCTTGGGCAAGCATAACTTACCCCAACATAGTTCTAATGGAAATTCCATCTTCTGAACATGCATCTTCTATATGATGGTCTTGTAGCTTTCCCTTGTGTTGTCTTGCCTAGATTTAGACTTAGTCCAAACTAATTTGTCTTGCTTGTGTTTGGAAAATCTGTTTTAACTTCTAACCCTTAAATTTTGTTTAAGTTGGGCTAAATCATTTGTTGGCAGGGGAATACCATCCATGTTTCTCCATTTCCATCCATTGGAAGGTTGATTCTCTTTCATCTCTACATAAGTCACTAACTTTTGCACCTGAAATCTATTTGAAGTGATATTTGATCCTTGTAGTATCCATCATGCCATCAATGGCTAAAAATCCTCCCCAAGAGTCTTCCTAGAATAGGGCAGATCTTCCATCCAAAATATCCCACTAGATTTGCTCCAAAATGACCAATCTGCAACTCAAAATGAAATTCCATACTCTAGACCCCTTCAGATGATTAGGAGTTTGAAAGATCCCACATGGTTCTGTACTTTCCATATATTTATGTTGAAGAATTCTCACCCATTTCACTTGTGATTCTTTATACATTCTCCACACTAATTTGGCTCCAAGTGCCTTGTTCTGCCACAATTGATTTCACAACCCAACACCCGCTAACTCTTGGGGTCTGCAAATTTTACTCCAGGATATCATTGCCATCTTTTCCTCTATTGCTTGCCAGGAGAATTTACGCATCATTTGTATCAATTTGGTATTAGTCCTTCCCGTGAGTGTGAGGCAAGAAAGCATATATATAGTTTGTGCAGATATAACCGATTTCAACATGACTAGCCTCCCAACCCAAGACAACCATCTTTCTTTCCACGAGGAGAGATGTTTTGCCATCTTTTCCTTTAAGGGATCCCAGAGCTTTGAAGACCAAAAGCCTTTATCTAAAGGCAATCCTTGATAGATGCAGGGCAATTTGGCCGCTTTGTATTTTAGGATATTCAAAAACTCTGCTTCCTTCCTAGGTTCTAATGAGAAGAAGAATTGAGATTTATCTTGACTGATCACTTGCTTGTATGCTAATGCGTATTGTCTCAAGATTTTCCTGTATTGCGGTGCTTCTCTCTTCTATCTTGATTTGAAAAGCATTTTGTCATCAACAAATTGCTAATGAGTAATCGTAGGCCACTTGTGATCTTTATTCCTTCAATTAGTCCATCTTCCTGCACTCTTCTGAGAGTTCTCCCAAGAGCTTTTTCCATGATGATGAAGAGGAAAGGGGATAGAGGGTCCCCTTGTCTTAATCCTCTTGAGACTTCAAAGTATCCTTTTAGGGTGTCGTTGATAAGGATGGAAAATTTTGGGCTAGAGATACAATAGAATACTCGGTAGACCCATTGTTTGCAAAATCCAAAGGCCTCTAAACACTTACACAAGAATCTCCTATCCACCTTATCATAGGCCTTTTTAATGTCTAGCTTAATGAGCATGTATGGGGATTTATTGTTTTGTAGAGAGTGGATCGCCTCTTGGGCGATGATTACTCCATCCAAGATAGATCTACCAAGACAAACTCTGCCTATAATTTTGAAATAATGTGTGGAATGATGAGCTTCAATATGTTGGCTATTGCCTTTACTATTATCTTGTAAATAGTGTTGCATAGTGAAATAGGTTTGAATTCATCCAAACTCATTGTATTCTCTTTCTTAGGAATGAGGGAGATAAAAGTATTATCGATCTCCTTTAGGAATCTCCCCAAATTTCTTGCTACTTCTATTGTCTCCGCTAACTTGTTTCCTAGGATATGCCAACCTTTTTGAAAGAATCCATCTGGGAAACCATATGAGCCCGGGGCATTATCTGTATGTAGCTGATTTAATGTTGCCTTTATCTCTTTCTGATATCAGTCTTATTTTCTCCTCTGTCACTATCCCGGGAATGTTAGCAATGGAATTCTGTTGGTTCCTCCAATCAGAACCCTCCCAATTGTTCAAAGTTTCTTGGAAGTAGGACACCGTATAGTTAGCAATCTCCTCTGGGTCCTCTATGATTGATCGATCTTCTTTTTTCATATATTGGTTCTATTAACATCTCTTCTTTGTTTATGATATTGTGAAAGAACTTTGAGTTTTTTTGACCTTCCACCAACCAAGTTTCCCTTGATTTCTACCTCTAGAAGATTTCCTCTTTTGCTCAAATATCCTCATATCTGGTTGGTAGTTCCTTCTCTTTAGAATATTTCTCCTAATCCATCCCTTTCTCCATTATGTGTTCATTCAGGGTTCCCATTTCTTATTCTATTTCCTTCTTAATTGCAAATATGTCCTTGAAATTTCTTTGTTCCATTTGAGGAGCCTTTGCTTAATGGATTTTAGCTTTGCCACAAAACAAAAAAGCGTTGAACAAGAATATTGCTCCTTCCCCCACTAGCTTTCTATCATGTTGAAAAAATTTGTGTCCTTCGTCCACTTATTTTCAAATTTAAAGGGGTAGTAGACTAGTCTTCTATCCTCCATAATCATCAATTGCACCGGGTACTGATCTGACCTTGAACAAGGTGGGATGGAGGCCTTGAGTCCAAAGGGGAAGGTAGAAAGGTCTCTTTGGAAGAAAAATTTGTCTGATTTCTTAGCAATATGACTGAAACCCAACTGTCTATTATTCCATGTAAATAGTCCATTCTTTGATTCGATCTCTAACAATTTGCTTCTGCTAACTCACTCCATTAAGTCTCTTTGTGATTGATTGAATCTCTTCATTCCACCTTTCTTGTTTGTCAAACAAAGTATTGCATTGAAATCCCCTCCAAATATAGTATGAGAAGGAAAGGAGGCCAAGAAAGTATTTGATTCCTCCCATAATTCCCTCTTTCTTAGGTTGGGGGTCGGGCCATATACACTGACTAATTTAAAGCTTAGATTTGAGGGTGGACTCTTGATTCTCCCTCCAATCTAGTTCTTCTCATCTGCCACTTTCTCAAAAGAAACATCTCCTGGTTTCCAGAGGACAGTAAGCCCCCCGGAGGCCCCTCTTGATTGGACCCACTCCATTTTCCAATTGCCTAACTTCTTATAAAAGTTTTTCGTATCCTCATTCTTCAGTTTGTCTCCTGCATTATTATGATATCTGCTTTGGATACTGAGATCTAGTGCTTGACCAAACACTGTTTGTTCCTAGCATTCAAGCCCCTAACATTCCATGTTAGAGGCATCATGGCCCTTGGGGAAGGATATTGGTCTTCCCTGTTTTTAGCAGTGATGTAATCTTAAGTTGATCTCCTGCCTCTCCATCTTTTGATCTTAGCTTCGAAAGGGATATCTTGCCCTTCCTCTTACTTGAATCCTTTACACAATTTGGTTTATTCTTATTTGACATGTTTTGAAGAAATCCTACCTCCCTATTGTTCTCCTATTTTTCATTCTCCTGTTGAAGTTCCTCATCTCCAAACAAAGCTTCATATCTGCTTCCTCCATATCATCCAAATCCATAATTTTCTTGATCAATTCCTACTTCTTCTTCCTTGTCTCTTCATCTTCTTGTTCTGGAACTTGGGAGATCCCTAGGAATTCACATATCGCTTCTAACTCTAGGTTAGCTATGATGCCCCCTTGGGTTTTAGCATCATTTTCTAATCCTTCTTGGAGATTCCTAGTTTCCTCATTTGGTATCAGGATCTCTTGGTCTGATCGATTGACTTCCATAGAGTCAGATTCTTTTGTGGGGCCTTTCTAGTTTTCTTAGGGGTGAGTTAAGGAACTTCCTCTGCATAAGGATCTGCCCTATTCCTTATGGGAACAAAGCCATCATCCTCTCTGCTTCCCAAATCCTTCAAATCATTGTAACTATTTTCAAGTTGCTTTATTGTTAATTGTCTATCTATTTCCTTTTGGAGAGCTTCTGCTTCATGCTTAAGAATTGTTAGTTCTTCCTCACTTATTGTTTCAATATTTATGTTCCTTTTATCCTCTTTTTGATTGGCCTCCTTTGAATTGACAATTCTAACTTTTCCTGATTCTAGATTATTCAATTCTGTGTCTTCGAATTCACCTTCCTCCAGATCCAAGTTTCCAGGGTTAATCTGCACTATCTGCTTTTCCACTTTGTTTTTCCCTTGAGGGTTGGAGATGAGGGCAATCTCCTTTGCCTTACTAATCTCTTCATTGATCTTTGAGCAGCTAGCTGTATAGCCTTGCCCTAGGACATGTTGACCTCCTATATCATTCAAATCAACTTCTATTTTCTGGCTCCATTGACCTTTCTTTGTAATATATTCTAAATTGTCTAGGAAGCATAGATCAAGTGGTCTAGATCAACTAGGATTTTAGCCTCCATCCCAGGTATTCCGAGGGTAGATTTTTTAATCTTATCCATTTTGGAAATCTTCTAGGTTTGTGATTTACTGAATTGAAATTTGGCTCCCAATCCACACAATAGAAGTAAATTCCCTCAAATAATATGTGTTTTCCAAATGATAGTTCTTTCTTAAGAAATTTATCAATACATTCGATCATACAAAACTATTAGCTAGGGTTCTGACACTTACCTGACCTCCGAGTTGTGCTGCCTACCAATTGACAATCTTATCTGCTGAGTTGTCCCTTCGTGTCCATTTCACAAAAAAGCCACAATCGTTGAAATGTGCCCACACTGGTTCTAGGGTTTTGGAGGAGATGACCATGGCTTTGAAGTTAGTCTTCGTTGGCGTATATTTAGTCATTTTTCCTATCTACTCCTTCATCCTTTTGTCTTCATTGTCTTTCATAGTGCTGGCATGTGGATGGAGATCTTAGATTAGGGTTGTTTGCTTTTTTTAGATTGCTCTTTCTCTTGCGGTCTGCTCTGAAGAGCCCAGCTGGTCTCTTGCTTGTAGGGACCCTTCCTGTATTTTTGAAGTAGCGCAATGAATTTTTATGAATATAGCTTCCATATGCCCGTGAGGTCTTTTTGCCAGTTCCGTTCGTTCCACTGCTCAGCCTCTCCTTGCTGCTTCATTCCCAGAAGAATTTTATTTGCCCCCATGTAAAAATCAGGAATGTTTGAAAATTTGTTGCAATTTCTCTCGCAGAAGGATCTGCCTTTTGCAGATTCATATATTTTGACTTTTTCAATTCTTCAAGAATATTTGAAATAAATTAAGATTTTCTCTATTTTTTATTAATACTATACGTTTTAAAAGTTTCTTGAGTTTTTTTCCTAGTTTTTCCCATTTTAAACTTGGGTAATTGAATTCCATTAAAATTTTTGCCATGCCATGTCAATGCCATGTAAATGGAATGCTGCTATGATTTTCAACTTGACTTATCTTCAAATCTAGTTTAGGATTAGAAGGTGGCCTTAGAATTTCAGTACCCGTATAACCTTCTCAATCACTAGGTAATGTGCCTTGCACCATGAGTAGAATTTTTTCTTAAAAAATTGTCTTGGTGCTCATTGTGCCATTGCCTAGATGGAGGAGACAATCACACAACAACAACCATTTCTCATTTTCTCTTTAATGGAATGGTTTGATTCCTTTGTTGTGTGGCAAGACTATTGGAGCTTCAGTTTGGCTCTTTGTGGTCTTGGGCGGCATTGACATTGGTACGATTGTGCCTTTACTATCTATATGGGGGATTCTTGTGCTTCTTGCTATTTAGGACATATAAGATGGGTAGGTAGCTCTTGATTTTCCGTCAATGAGCCCTTTAATTGAGGTAATTCTCATGCTTGGCATGATTGGCTTACTCCCTTTGGTGTGGTTGCATGTGCTTAGTATGATGGTGGTTTTTATTTTCTAAGCGCTATATCTTGTTTCTGTAATTTTTGTGGGCTGTGCATACCAACAAACTGTGATTTATTTTAAACCTTCGTAGTTACTCTATCTATATATTTTGATTAATATGTAAGCTTATAAAATAAGAGATCCAAAATCTCTCTTGTAGCAGAGACTAGCCCATGAATTCATATGTCTATCTATATTTTTGATTAATATGTCTATCTATATTTTTTGATTAATATTTAAGGTTGCAAAACATTTCTAATAAAATAAAAGATCCAAAATGTCTCTTTTAGCAGAGCCTAGCCCATGAATCCGTATTGAAGGCTCCCTGGGTTTGTAGCAAACTCTTTTCAGGTCAAAATCATGCACATAAAAGCATTTTATACTATTAATTTGCTACTAAATTCTAGATGAGTTTATCTCTTTTGATGTATATAAATGGAGAAAAGTTATATGGGAATAAAAGTATTCTAAGCTCTTTTAGATTGTTTATTTTCATATTGTTAAGTTCATGGCTTGTTTTTAATTTTTTAGTGTGCATTTATCGATTTGTTGCTAAATTTGGTGGGTCTCTTGGTGCATTTGATTGGGCTATGAAGGTATTTCCACTTCAGGAATTTCCAGTTATTTAAAAAAAAACCAAAATTTTAGTACATTTTTACTTTGCCTAGTCATAGCTGAGTTGGATTGTGGAATCTTTTGATTCTTGCTGTCTCTGAAGTGAGACTTTGCCAAGATCATGTTGAGTTTGAATCATGCAACTTTTATTGTAACACATTAAGAGTTGGCTCTTTTGAGGTGTGTCCATTTTATATCTTGTTTTTTATTTTTTCCTCAAATACAAGAATATGGATTTCATATTTTTCATTAGCTGTTTGTGCTCTACTATATTGCTTGCAATATTATGTATCTTATGACATGCTAATAAGTGATTATTAGATGTGGTATTTGTATTGGCTATGTTTACTGTTGGCAGTTAACTTAAACCTATTAAATTTGTTCAACAAGCTTTGTTGTCATGTGATATCATCTTGGCAGTGCTCACCCATAAAATATATAGCGAAAAATATATTTTTAAACCGAACCATACAGGAAAACTGATTGTTACATCCAAGTTGAAACACTAAATGCTTTGAGTGTCGAATTTTAAAATAATATGGAAGGTGCTTTTTGATTTATGCCTATGACATGAGGGAACTATAGCCTTCTTGTTATTATATTTACCATGCAAATTTTAATATAACAATGTAATCTGTTCTTGATATGGTTTAGCTCTAGGCAAATTAAGAGGGTTAGTATTCTATACTGTGGCCTGCTAGTAATCTTGATATTTAAATTTTAAGGCCCTTCACATGAATTCTTAAATTCAACAGCAATATATGATTAAAATTAGTTTGTCGGGGCTGTATTTTATCTTGGAGATCATATATTATCCATACCGTTATCTTCAGATAATATTATTGGCAGATCCAGTGAATTACTAAATTGTAAAACAATTATGGAGGTCAAGCCTTGACAAAATTATTATGACGTTGAAAGGCATGCTTATATCTTTGTTTGAAAACAAAATGGTAATCAATGCCTAGTTTTTGACAAGTTAATATTAGTACAGTCTCTTGTTAGGTATCAAAAAACATAGATTTGTAGAATTTATCTTAGGAGTAGCTATTTTAGTCTAGGCTGTTTTAGATGGCCTATTTGTAAAGTCCTAGTTTAAGCAGTTTTTTGTGTTTTGATGAGGTATAAGGTTTTTTCTAAACCCAGGTGTCTAAATATAGAATGTAGAAGTTAAGATGGGTTGTTTATAGCCTGATGTGCACATATATCTCTGCAAAACAATCACTGTACTTTATGATTTTGAAGAGTGTTTATGCAGGTAGTATGTGAAAGGCTAAGTCCTTGTTCAGGTGCAATGCCCGTATTAATGTTGGAGTCTCTTAGGCTTGAGTTGGCATCTATACCTCAGGAAAGTTTTTCTTTTAAATCTCATGCAGTGTTTGAAATGCTAGTTTGATAACAATGAACTTCTCTTTTTGTGGTTCTTTCTATTTTAATTTTTAATAATGCTTTTGTTTTACACAAAATTCTTGTCACGATATCTCTTTTGAAAATTCAGATTTTAGTTCCTAAAATCTAGATTTTAAATGAGTTGGATTTTATTCAAATATTTTTAAACCACTGCTTCTTCTATATGTAGAAAGAAAATCTTACTAGTACACTCAATCTAAAGGATATCAAGAATGTCCTTAATATAGATTTTAGGTAGTTGGGTTCTTTAATTATTGTAGACCTGAGATTAGTTACATGGCAACATTTTTTTACCCTTGTTGTGGTTACAATAATGTTTGTATTCTTGAATCTCAAGCATTCAGGTTAATGATAATTTAAATTTGAGCATTGCATTATCAATGGAGGAAGCAATAGGAAGTCCTCTAGAGTAGAAAAGAGAAATTGCTGATGAAATGGTAACACACTACACTCCTTGATTATGGAAATGCAAACAAGGTAATAGGGATACTATTGGCTAAATATTTTGCAAGTCACTAAGACTACAACTTGGCAAAATGTATCCTTTACGCAGCAGTATGTGAGATTACTCTCTCCTCTCAGCAATAGAGGAGGCTCCCTTCTTACCGCAGGTGGCTTCAAGTAAAACTGAACTGTAACACACACAGTTCTCCTTGCTACAGTAATACCGGTGGCTCAAAGACTGACTTAAGAACAATCATTTGAGACAGCAGTGAATTTTATCTAAAGATGAAATGATACAAGAGCTCAAAGTTTCTTGTCCTCACTTCAAATAAGTACTCTAGTTTCAGATGTTCCGGAAAGCTCAAAGTCTTCCCTTGAGCATCCTCTAATTAATCTAAAATTCCAACACTGAAGCCCAAAGTCTTCAACTTTAGAATGTAATAACCACTACTCTCTATAGTAACCCCGATCTTTTGAAGCACAAAGTCTTCAGAAAACTTGGATTAAAGATGCTCCAATGAAATAAACAAGTTAACTATTCAATCTGAATCAAGGATTAACAAATGCAACATAAGAAAACATTCATCAATTGTCAAGACAACAACTCAAAGTTTGTCAATCTCTATTCCTTTTATTCAGATGCTCAACTCTCTTACAATGAAACACAAAGTCTTCAGAATATTAGAATTTTGCCTATAGTTTACTTGCAAACCCAAAAGATGAATATTTACAATGAGCTCCCTCCATTATATAGGAAAGAGGAGAGAGAAAAGTGGAGAAGAAAGGGGAAACCCTTAACCACTTTGATTTATTCAATACCTATCCCTAACTAACTTTGACCTATTCAAAGCTTATCTACAACTAACTAACTTTGACTTATTCAATGCTGCAGGACCTAATGTACTTGCAGCGTGATTACATGAGTATGCTTTACATATTTTCGTGCAATCTATCAAAGATTCTACACTTCTAGAAAGCTAAGTGTCTTAACAACACTTTTTAAAGAAAATTGATACAAGTCTCAAATTGACAAAGAGACTTGTGTACGATAGTCGGATGTGGTGCACCTGTGTGTCGAGCAATGTTCACAGTCTTACGTGCAACACTTGCCGCTTTTGAAACCACACCATTATACCCGCCTAGGTTCTTCTGTAGTTGATTCAAGACAACTCTGAAGCTTGCCAGCTTATCCATCGAACTACAAATGAAGGTGTCAATCTCTAGTTCCTAATGAATAACTTGTGCAAACCCAGATATGACCTGGTCTTCTGAAATCAGCTCTCCATTGTCTGCCATCAACTTGCATGTCAATTCCTCAAAGGTTTTGACAACGATCTCTTTATGCTCGGTGCATTCGTGTATAGCGTCATGAACTTCAGTTATCAAGTTCTTTAGAACTTGTTCCTTGTTCACCATCTGATCCAGGAATTCGAAATACATCTCTTTTGAAGAGATTATCTCATAGGTGCATAGGATATCAAGATCAACTTCTGCCATTCTTTTCCATACATCTAAGTCTTCACTAAGAGTTTTTAATTGCTGATTGAAGGATTCAACCAACTCTTGCAACCGATCAGTAGTTTTCTTGACATTCCTGAATATGCAGTAAGCATCCCTAATGACCAATATTCCTTGATTTTCCAGTTGGCTGTCCCAGTCATCTATCACCTTGGTCTTCCTCTCTAGACGCTCAATGCGCCTCTGTGTATCTTCTAAGCACAAATTCGCCTGCTAAGAAGAAGAAACCCTTTCAAGAGCCTCACGAAACTCCTTCAGCTGGTGTTTCTTCTGCCAAAGCTTATCAGTTCTCTTTGTATATTGATCCAGTGCATTGTGGGCATCGAATTGACAACTCGCAAATGACTGTTTACCAAGCTCCACCTTGGTGACCTTGTAGTCTGTGGTCTCAAGTTCATTTGCTAGCTTACTTGAAAGTGGTTCAGCTACTTCAACATACTTAACGTTTTGATCATCAACGATGACCTTTGAAATCACTTTAGCTTTCTTGTTCTTTACAGCTCGGGTTTTGCTTTTTGGGGCAAGATCAAACTCTTCTGGGGGCATCTCCAACTTATTCCTCTTTTGAGTGATAACACCTAACCAAGAAGGTAAAGTGAAAGAGGAAGAACCATTAGTTATCACCATGGTGGTCATTGGCTCTGCTTGAGAAGTAGTCGTGGCAGCTGTGATGAGTGTCACTTCTTGCGCTGTTGTTGCGAATGAATCTTCCTGAACTTCCTTTCCCATGAATATTTCAATATGTGCAAATGTCAGATTGTTATTTCCCATGAGCGTATCCAACTTGGGCAAATCCTCAGATAATTCATCAAAGATATGCGACAAATCTTCTTTTTGTGCTGGAGCCGCGGAGGAGATGGGTGTAGCTGGCACAATGGACTTTGAGTGTATGGAAGGCAAATGCATTGTGAAGGAATCAACATTCGTGTCAAGTGGTGACATAGGAGGTTCCTCCATCTCTGGCGCCGATTCAGGCATGGCCTGGATTTCATCCACCTTCTGTATTCGTGGTAACTCAGGGGTAACTGAATCCTGCAATTCTTCTTCACTATTCGAGATTCAGATCATTTCAGGCCCCTTTGCCTTGGAAGTTGCACTGGGTGTAGGAGCCTTAATAATGAGTTTTCCTCCCTTAATGGCCAGCTTCTGAATAGTTTTAACCTCTGATGCTGAGGCTTCTCCTTTTCCTTTACCTCGAACCTCTGATTTTAAACCTATTGGACCAGCAAGATCAAAATCCTTTCCCGGCTTGATTTGAATACTTCTCATACCCCTCTTTTCAGCCAAATATTTGTATTGGCTAAGACGCTCTGAAATATATCCCAAATGGACATACTTTCTTTCATTGACCAACATGGAGGTGGAATGGGCAAGTTCTTAATATGATGCTTCCTATATTCTTGATCCAGAATATCACCATCATCTTCGACTCCATTAGGGATCTGTGCAAGGTTGAAGTCCACAATCTGCTTCATGGTAAGACGACAGTAATCCATTTTTGCAATGTCAACCTCAGTACGAAGATCAATCCAAATGTCTTCAAGGCATTGAATATGAATGAACTGCCTTCTAATTTTATCATTCATGCCCCTCCAGTCAAAAGAGCTTCGTGCCATAAATTTCTTCAAATTAACCTCCCGGAGTTCAAACTCCATACACTTGGCCTTTGGTACCGTGTCAATCGAGTATCCACCAATCTTCAAGGGATTCCGTGAAGAGATGCCAACTCCCGGTCTATGCAAACTGGATTGGTATGCTTGTACAACCATGAGCTGTCGAGCCAACTCGATTAAGATGATCTTATCAGTTGGATACCTAGGTAAGGTATATGGCTCTTCTCTGAAATACCCCACCCTCATGTCGGTGAAGTTTGGGAATTGGAGAAAAAGGCACCCATACTCACTGACTTTATTCCAGGCTTCATCAGAAACCCTCCTATTCGGAAGTTGTTTATCAAACAAGCATCTGTAGTGCCCAAAGAAAGCATCCTGCACTCTTCTGTAATGAATACGGCTCGATCTCAGTGGAAGTTGATCAAAATAGACCCAAACGGGCACTTGTGATCTTTCTCCTCTTGTAGTGAGTCCTGAAAAGGATCGTAGGGCAGCAACAATATAAACCAGGTACAAATTCATGCAGAAAGTACTCGTCGTTGTAACTTGTGCTAACTGCTCACAAAGAGAGTCACTTATGAGCTCACCCCAGAAAAGCCTCTGCCTTGACTTCAGAATCAAAGAGAAGTACTTGTACATCCAAGGCTCGAAAAGACTTGACTCTATAAGTCCTCTGACTCTGCTTAACAAGGTTATGAGATCATGAATTTCTTCCTTGAAATCGGACCTATGCATTCCCTTGGGCCACCTCACAAAATTGGGCCTCTTGGTGACTAGCCAGTGCTCATTGATATACCTCATGCAAGCTGATTTTCCATTCTCCCAACTGTTGAGAGCCTTTTCAACTGTCATGTCCATTACAACCGGAGTTGGAGGAGCTCTGAAAACTCGGCCAATCATGTCCGGATCTAAGCTGATCACTTCTTTCCCATCCTGATCTTTGATATTTCTAGAGACAGGATCAAAGTGTTTGGCATAGGCAATGATGAACTCAGGTTCCAGAGCTACTGTAGGGAAAGTAGAAACGTGGTGTATGTAACTCTCCTGGATACTAACCATCTCATCCTTGGTGGATGTGTCTACTCTTTTTAGGAACTCCTATATGTCCAGATGACCAATCTCTGTGTCTCGAATTTCCTCTACATATGATGTAATTTGAGGTGTGATGGAATTTTGGTACTTGTCGTACTGATACTTCATCTTTTTCTTTCCTTTGTTTTTAGGAGATGCAAATCTTCTTTCTGACATGACAAGATTTGCAGTTGTAGTAACTAAGACATGAAAGTTCCAGAAAACAAGTACTTCGTCATTGATAGAAGAAAAATCTATTTTCAGATGCAAAACTAAAAGAAGAGGGCAGCCTCTTAAGAAGATGGAAAAGTAGGTACAAGTGGAGTTTTTTGATGCATATGTACAATTTGGGGAATGATACAAAAATGGTGAAGAAAATTTCTTCAACTTTGAGCATGGTGGACTTTTTGCACAAGACTGCATATTGGACCATAAAGTGGGCTTTTTGAGCATGATGACATATTGGGAACTTCACATCTTTCTTTTTCAAAGGAGAGTATGAAAAAGGTTGGTTTTTATGGACCAACTATATGTAGGACAACACCTTGCATCTTCTATGCATTTAGGGGAAAATCATCACAAGAATGGGGTTTTTAATCCTGACTGCATATGAGAATAAATTGCTTTCTCATATGCAACTTTTAAAGAGAGAGAAGAAAATAAATGAGACAACATATAATAAACAAAAACGAAATGCAACAAAGAAAAATAAATAAGAAAATATACGTTTCTTTGAATGCAAAGGGGAAAAACCACAAAACTTCTTTTAAGCAAGATAAACAAAAATTCTGGAAATGAACTCAAGAATTTCGAATTTACAACTAAGAGAGGAAAAACAAAGATATATAGACCATAAATTTGACAAATTCTTGTGAAGAATGAATGCAAATTATATGAGTCATAGTTGGGGAAAGACAAATGTCCAGCATGCAACTAAAAATTGCATAAAATCAGCAAATGGGAAGAGAAAGTCTTCAAAAACGTGCCCTAGAACATAACAACTATTTCCTCATTAAAAACATAATACATTCAAAATGTATTTCGAATTCAATGAATAGCAAAACGTTTTTGAATAACTTACCAAATCTGCTCAAAACAAGGAGTGAAAAACGTAGAGATCTGTGGAGAAAATCTTGCAAACAAAACCGTTTCTCCTTGTTATGCCCTAGGCGGACTTTTCTCCCCAAAACGCAACTCTTTGTAGATGGATTGCATGCGATTTGTATAAGGAAACCCGTCACAACCTTATGAAGCAGGAAGCGTAGCCTTCTATGGAGAAAAAAATGGGTTTTGATAACCACATAACATATGAATAGGGCAACATTTTTGAAATATATGTCAAGAGTCTTTAAAACAATGCTCCATATGCAACTCCTTAATAACGGGTTTCTCTAAACGTTATACACATTTAAAAGTCTTTGAGTAATATGTAGTTTCCTTAGAAAACGCTGCCATATGCATTCGAATTCATAAAGAATAGTGACGAGTTTTATAAAGCATATTGCATATAGCTTAGATGCTTTCGAAACATGTCATTTGAATAAAAAATGACGCCTTCCATTAAGAGAAAAAGTAACGTGATTTTAACAATCAATAGCATATGATTTTATCTTGAAAAAGATATGCAATTGACCTAAAACTCGATGCCCTCCATTAAAACTATAAGCCACTGGCTTTTCCAAGATGTTTTGCATATGTTTTGAAAACCATGGGTCTTAGGAAGAAACGACGGACATTTATAAGTCACATAGCATATATGTTTTAAGGCATATACATATGCAAAAGTACCTAAAATCGCCACCATATGTGTAAGGAGTCTTTAAAACGGGCTTTTCAAGACGTTTGCGTGTATTTCAAATATGCAAACTCTAAAGAAATCGCCACCATATGTATTTAAGTTATAAAGAAATCTTTAGATAACTTAAAGTGATTACAAAATGCAGTTTTAATTAAAAAGCCCACCTTTTCATTCAAAATGCAAGAAAGTAAGACTTTAAATAACATGCATGTTCGAATATGCAGATATAAATAAAAAGTCCACCATTTAAAGAATATATATTTAATCCATTATATTCAAACTTATGTTTTCAATGACTTGATATGCAGACATGACTTAAAAGCCCACCGCCATTAAAAATAATAAGCAAAACTTCACGACTTGATGTGAAATTTTAAAATGGAAGTTTAAATCCACTTTACATATAAAAACAATTCTTAATCCGTGCACTTGACGAGAAAAAGTCCACCTTTTAAAGACTTTTCAAAGACGTGCAGTCTGTCCCAAAAACCCCACTGGTAGGATACTTCAAACGCCTATAACTCGAGCTAGACAAACCCGATTAACGCCTAAGATAGCTCGAAACGAGCGGAATTTCGAAGGCCGCAATCCTACGACAAAAATGAAAACAAAAACAAAACGCAAAAATGAGGAAAAACAAAAGAAAGACAAAAGACTGGATGCCTGAAAGAAATGAAATCAAACGAGAATCAAGGGATGACTGATTCCGTTGAATAAACCTCCTCTAGAACACCGACCAACTTAGAGAAAAAAATCCTACCAATCGTTTAGGAATTGCGTAGGGTGGTTCAATTTTGTGAATGCAAAATTGAGGACAATAGATACAAGAGTAATGGTGAAGAAGAAAGAATGTGTGTTTTCTTAGATTTGAAGGTGGTGATTCATGTCCTTAGTTGTCATTCTTGTAAATGTTTTAAAGCAATCTATTAATTGGATCAATAAAAGCCGCTGGAGCAAAAAATGATGTCACTTAAATTAGTTGTCTAGGATGTATATTTTTTCTTGCTTTGACAATTTCGAAGCCAGCAATGAGTTCTCAGTGTTCAAGATGATCTAGGGGTGGTTTAGAATGTCTTAAGAAACTGACAAAAGGAAAGAAGAAGAAACTAAGCAATTTTAAGTTTGCGAGGAAACCATCAGTTTCAAATAGGAGGAGGTTTTTAACCTCTTTAGTGGTTTCAAAACTGCTGGCTTACAAAAAGTGGTGATTGCATAACCTTTTCAGTAGTTTTGTATTGGCCTTGATGAGTATGCAACCATTGGCTGCTGGAATGTGGTGTTTCATCTTTCTTTATTGTGCTGTCAGGAATGGCCAAAAAACACTCTCTTCCAATTCCGTGCAACTATTTGGTGGAAAACAACCAAATGAGGTATGATCACTATAAAATGAGGAAGTAAAATGTTCTTTTGCTGGCGGTTTGGAATTTGATTCTTGTGTTGGAATTTGATGAAGAACGTGTTTTCCATAAATTTGTGAGCGTTTGGTGGACATGGAGTTTGGATTCAGACATCATGAGCTTAATTGTAATCCGTTTGGATAGTTTTCATCTTGTATTTGATTGAGTATAGTGGTTGAGGAGTTATAAACTCACTCAAGCTTGAAGTTTTCACCCATTTGAATTTTTCTCTAGGGTAAACATTGTGTCAATCATTTTCATGCACCTTATGCTGTGTTTTCAGTTTACTCATTCTTGTGGTTCCATTTTGAAGTTCATAAATTTTTTTAAGTAACGTTAGTTTTAAGAATTTTCTCATAATTTATGGTCAATCTTAGGTTGTTTATTGCTGGTATTTTAGTATTCTATAGATGAGGGATGGTATGGTGGAAACTCCACACCTGTTTATGGATTTGATATCATTAGAGAAAGGTTCAGGTTCCTTGCAATAAGTTTTGTGGTGGAAAGACGTGGAACAATTGCACTTATGGGGTAATGCCTGAGAAAAGATCCAGTGGAGTGAAAATTTGGCTCCATTTGAGCTTGAAATTGGTACTGGAGAATAGAATAGAGCATTAAGAGCTATGGTAACGGACATGGAAATGGAAATGAATGGAGATGAAGTATAGAGGTGGACATGAAAATGGAAGAAGATGAAGCACGATTTCTTAGTTTGGAAGATAGCCTAAATTACCCTAAGAATGGACTAACTTGATGGGCTAGAGAGCAAGATTCTTTATAGACACAATAAAATGAAATTTTCTCAACCATTTGAAGGTGAAAACATAACCCATACAACAGCAAAATCAGACATCAACTATCAGTGTTTTCAAAGGAAAATTTGACAAAAAAAATCATTTTGTACTCACTAGCAAGATATTTTAAATTTTTATATTGGCGGTTCTTTTCATCAAGGGTGTTATTTAAAAAATCTGAGGTTTTCAAAAAGTCAAACTCTAGGGAGTTTTTAGAGTTGTATTGTTGAGATATCCATTGAAAGGATGATGTTTAGTGTTGAAAAACATCAAAGTGAATCTTTAGAGTTTTAAATAATTTTAGAAGGTTTGCTAGACTTCATTAGAATGAAGGAAAGCTTCTTTAGAATCATCAAAGTCAGATGGAGCCGCGTATATAGAAGTCTACAACCATCACCTTTCTTTAGACATCATATTCTGAGTTTTTCTGGTTTTAGATGCAGCTACTTATAGCTCACTCTATTTTAAGCTTTTGTACTATTTTTAGCTCAAATTATGCTATTTTTAGATTATCTGTCTTTAGATCTCTTTGTTGGCTAAATATTTTGCAAAGTCACTAAAGCTACAAATTTGTAAAATGTATCTTTTAGGCAGCAGTGTGTGAGATTACTCTCTCCTCTCAGCAATAGGGGAGGCTCCCTTCTTACCACAGGTGTTTTCAAGTAGAACTGAACTGTAACACATACAGTTCCCCTTGCAACGGTAATACCGGTGGTTCAGAGATTGACTTAAGAACAATCGATTGAGACAACAGTGAACTTATCTAAAGATGAAATGATACAAGAGCTCAAAGTTTCTTGTTCTCACTTCAAATAAGTACTCTATCTATCTAACTCCCAATGCTGAAGCTCAAAGTCTTCAGTCCTTGGAATATTGCAGCCACTACTTTCTATAGTAACCCCAATCTTCTGAAGCACAAAGTCTTCAGAAAACTTGGATTAAAGGTGCTCCAATGACATAAACAAGAAAACTATTTAATCTGAACAAGGATCAATGAATGCAACATAAGAATACATCCATTAATGTTCAAGACAACAACACAAAGTTTGTTAATCTCTATTCCTTTATTCAAATGCTTAACTCTTTTACAATGAAACACAAAGTCTTCAGAACTCAAGAGTTTTGCCTATAGTTTACTTGCACACAACAAAACATGAATATTTACAATGAGCTCCCTCCTTTATATAGGAAAAGAGGAGAGAGAAAAGTGGAGAAGAAAGGGGAAACCCTTAACCACTTTGATTTATTCAATCCTTATTCCTAACTAATTATCTAACTAACTTTGAATTATTCAATGTTGCAAGGCCTAATGTCCTTGCAGCATGATTACATGAGACTACTTTACATATTATCGTGTAATCTGTCAAAGATTCTACACTTTTACAAAATGCATAATGAAAGCATCTAAGTGTCTGACAAGACACAACATCTATTTGCATCATCCTTTGTCGATCTTTATGCTTCTACAAGATGCCCGATGATTGATGTGTTCTGGTTTGGTGAAAGCATCTCGAACCGGAAAATGAAACTGCATCCTTAATTGTTCCCCATTATAGTGGCGATTGCCAGGAACCATCTTTGTGTCCCTCTTTTTCAGTCTTGAAAGCATTCTATGCCCGCAATCATTTCACACTTTCCACTCCTTATCTAGCTCCATCGTGTGGTTGCTCTTGCTTTGTATCTTTGCATCATGGGAAAAACATGAGAAGATCTTTCTTCAACTTGCAACAAGAACTTGCATCCTTGAGGGGTAGAACAAACTCGATACATTTTACAAGTGTGTGGAAGAAAGATGAAGAAAGAGGTTTTTCTGTAGCACTGCATATGAATGAACAATAAGCTTTGAGTTTATGAAGTGCATATATACATGAGTAAGTGTTCAATATGCATGGTGGGCTTTTGGCTACTTAGCATATTGAAAAAGGTGAGTTTTTCATCACATTTTACATATAGGACAGCGCTTGATCTTTTTGGAAAATCACCATCCAGAACGGAGTTTTTAATCCCGACTGTTTATGCAAGAAAAACACATGCCTTGACATTTTCTCTTTGTGGGAAGAGTTTGTGTTGCCTTTTGGGAAAGATCTTGCCTTGCACTTTTACATATGAAAAGAGAAGTACTTGCACTTATAATCAAATCTTAGACCCCTGATTCTAAATGATTTTCAATGCACCCATGATTGTATTTGAATTTGGGAAAAACTTTATATTTTACCAATGTAAAATATGTCTTTCAAGACTTGGAAGAACCATCACAAATTTGAGGACATGAGAAGAACTCATCTTTACAATAATGATCCCAAAACTTAAAATTATCAATAAGATTGAATAATTTGAAGCTTAGGAAGAGCATTTTTGGAAGAAATTTCATATCACTTGCAACACAAAATTGCAGCATTGAGAGAGAAAATCTTAATTGCTGCAACTTCTATACAAGGGGAAGAACTTCTTGTAACATGTTGTACAAGAGTTGATTCCAAACTTGAGGAAAGAACATTATATGAAACCATGAGCTTGGGCTCTCATAGATTATCATGCCTTTGATTTCAGGTCTCTTCCATCATCCTCAAACCATTATCTCCATCTTTGTGTATGACTGTCATTAATCTTTGTCTTTGCTTCATCATAGTGGTTTGCAATCTGCAATGTCTGTTCTGTCCTTCATAACAAATATTTGATCTACTCTTTTGATGCAAGACTCAAAATAATGCGTGCTTGTTACCTCTATCATTCATCCTTAGAGTTACCTTCATTATCTTTCCAACAGTGTTGACTATGATCTACAACCTTGAAGCCTTGTGATAATTGCTTTAATTCACAATACTATTGTATAGTTTGCTTTTATAATACCATTAAAACCTTCTTCACTTTTGTAAGATCATTATTGTATTTCTCATTCCTTTCTTTTAATGGTTTCAAAATGATACCAAAAGTGGAAAACGAGATTTGGGAAGTATGTTGCCAATGGGGAAAATCAACTGTAACTTTTTGGAGAGAGATTTATATTAGGAAGATGTAATGCCCCCATTTTTAGCAGGGCCATTAAATAGATGGTGCCAGGGCATTATTTCGATCCTCGTGGTCTGGCGAGGTGTTTAGAGAGTCATTGGTGTGAACTTACTATTTATAGTAAGTCAATGGATAGTTCCAATGAGCTCAGAGTTAGAGGAGTTGAATGATGCTCTCAGTTTTCATTTCTAGCTTCCGGTTTGGGCTCCAAGAATCTCGGAGAGAGCGTCTATTTTTAGTAAGTCAACCCGTCAAGTTCCTTCATCATCTTTTATCATTAGGATCACTCTAGTGCAGACAGATTTCGATTCTGATGTTTCTTCAGTTGTTTTCGCAAGACGGGTGAATTATTATTATATTTAATTAAATTTGCTAAGGTTGCCATTATTGTTGGTATTATATGTTGGGCACCTTAGTGTTATAGCTCGTTGGAACCGGGACGAAAAGTTTTAAATCTTGGGCACAAGAAACAGGGACCTTGCGTGTCATAATTTCATGATATTGATGAAAAAGTCATTTTTGGAGCCAAACGAGTTAATAAATTATATTACTCAATTTGTGCCTAAGTATAAAAGTGCTTCAAGTGAAAAGTGTGTGAGAGAAGACACTTTTTAATTATAAAAGCAATAGGCAAGGCATTCATTCATTATCGATTGAATATATTATATTTTGTTTGTTTTCTCTGAGAAGTTCTGATTTGTAAATCAAATCCCTTGCTGAGGTATAAGGGTTTGATACTGAATTAGTTTAGCATCTGGAAGACTGATTCTCCTGGAGCTATTCTCTGATTGGTTGCTGTTATATAACCAATCCTTTCTCTTTCATACTGTCTGCCTGTAACTTGGAGGAAGAAGTAAATTCTGGAAATTGGAGTTTGATTTGAACTGGGACCTGCATAAGAGGTCAATTGCATTGCAGCATTTGAAGAGGTTTACGCTGGATATACTTCTTTTCAACTATAGCTGGTGATTAACGTTTTATTCCAGCATTGCGGGTTTTGCACATTGATGATCCAGAGGAGTGTTGGGATGTGTTTTTTGCTCCAGCAGCAGCCACGCGTGGAGATTCATCTACTGGAGACTTGCCGCGAGACATGCATCATTGGCCGCAGGTAAAGAAGTAGCTTCTAAGGCTACAATTAGGGGCCCGTGTGGAGAAGTAGCTTCTAAGGCTACGACTAGGGACCCACGAGGAGACTTGCTGGGTGGCGTGAGCCACTACCAAAGAAATTGGAGGCATAAACTTACAGTATTTACAAATATATGCCTTTCGTAGTTGAATAACAATTTGTAATGCTGGAAAACGTTGAACTCTCTTTTCCAGAAGTTAGTAAATCAACCATTTTTAATAAATTGAATGTGCTGGTTTAGAAATAAAGAATTGAAATTACATATATGACATCAAGGAGTTCTACTGGATAATTGTTTGTAAAAGAGTTTGATAGAGAATTATCATTTTTTATGCACAATTAAATTAAGTTAAAGGCAGAGCCAGGTTGGGTTCATTACAGAAGATCACATGCTCCTTGCAACCAAATTTACATCACTTGAGGGGAAGAACTTTTATATTTTACCAATGTAAATTATGCCTTTCAAATCTGGAAAAATAAATTCAGGAAGAACTCATCGATTACTGTGGTAGAACCTTTTTTCTCCTTTTTACAATAATCTCTCCAAAACTTTTTTTGTCTCCAAATGACATGAATTTTGTAAATCCCTTATAGCTGCTTGCTGTTTATAATCCATAGACTGCACTCTTGCTTTGGACAGCTGCTCCATCATGATTGGTTGTCAATCTCAGGTCTGCAACTTCATAACAAATCTTTGATCTGCTATTTTGATACAAACTCAAAATATTGTGTGCCTTGGGAAAATGAACTTGAGCACAGCAAGAAAGACTTGAGAACAATAAGAAAGAAAAAGAAAGAATGGAAGAAAAAAGGCTTGCAAATCTGTAGAAAAACAAACAAAAACAACTTAATATAGGCATTTTCGAAATTAAATCAAACTAAACTCAAACTCAAAAGCTATTCCATAAATGCGAACTTCAGTTCTGGAAGAATCCTTTAGACAAATGGCAAATCTTTAAGCACAAAAACCGCAGTTGAAAGCCAAAACAAACACAATGACTGTAGAGATCATATCGAAATCTTTATTTCGGGCTTTGAATCAAACGTTGTAAGTCAAAAATCAATTTCTTCCTTGAAAATCTCGTTTTATGCCCTAGACGGGCTTTCCATTAAAAAATGTAGCTAGGTATGGTGTTATTACATATCAAAGAAGCATGTTTTTGTATTCCTTTTCATCGCCTATGAACTGGAAGAGGAAACACAGTCAAGTGTGGAGAAAAAATGGCTTTACAAAAACCATATTACATGACATTGCTATATGCCAATTCCCTGAAAATCGTCGTTCATGGTTTTCTAAGTAAAACAAAAACACGATTTCAAAACGCTGTTCACAGGCTTTAGAAAGCTCATAACAGGTATTGACGGGTTTCTTTGAAATGATTGCGTACGTTTTTTTTAAAACCTTTTAAAGCATGTAACTCTACTAAAAATTGACGCCATTATCTTTTAAAAGAAACCGTAGGCTTTTTAGAGAAGAATGATGAATTTTAGAAGGCACATAGCATATGCTATAAAAGATGCGATCAAGTAATAACGAGCTCTTCAAAGCCATTCGCATATATAAAAGATGTTGTCACTTAATAAAAACACCGTCCATGTAATAACGTTCTTTACATATGCGATTACATGTATTTACAATATGTAAATGATATCAAATTTGCCACCAATATGCAAATGATGAGCTTTTTGAGCCATATCGCATATAAAATTTTAATGTTTTTATAACATGTAATGC